>CP139505.1:403815799-404415799 GCA_021014915.2 Artemisia tridentata subsp. tridentata | reverse complement strand
GTCAACACTTTAACCTTATGCATACTCGTTTCTTTCTTGTTCTTATGCCTTGACTTATCTTATCTTAGTTATTTATGCATTTAAGCAATATCATTCGATTTCATCAATTACGTTCTATCATATCATTCATCCTCGTTATCTTACGTACCCTTAGCCCGTCTCCATACTACCTTAACGTCATTCACTAGACGTGTATATGTATAACAAGACCATATATTGGCTGTTAACATCTTACGGGTAATAATCATTACATGCCGTCATTTATTAATCTCACTCTTTACCTTTCGCACCTTCCAACCCTACTTCATTAGTTCCTTAGCTTATTTTATCTTTTCACGTTATAGTTTAGCACATTTATAATGTTCCATACTTTAAACATCAACATTTAGATTTACTTATTAACCCGTCTCTAATACCGAATACCATTCCTATTCTCATTCCATTATCGCTAGGCTAACATACACTTATGAAATCACAACCAATCATCGGCACCGACCAAGGTGCACGGCTAACTAATCACTTTAACATTTCAAGTCCTCCTTGGACTTACATCATATACACATTGGCACATAAGGCACATTCATCATTTATTAATCTATGGTCCACATAACATATCACACTATTCTTCTTATAACTTAAGCGTTTATCTTACGCATTTCTTACACCTACGTCCAACATTTCTACGAGTGGTTTAAGTCTAGGCAACCTAAAGGAAACCTAATTCACTTAAACCGAAGCTCTGATACCAATTTGTAACACCCCGTGCCCGCTTTGACCAAAAACTTTGACTTTTGACGCGGAAACGCTTGACTTTACCGGACTCATACAAATTCTTCACTTACATACCCAAAATCCATTACATTAAACCCTTTAACATACTTACAAGAACATATATTCGAACACCTTTCAAAACATTTCACATTTTAAACTTTATATCATAACCAGACAATCCTTCTGACTAACGATACGCCGCATCCCTTCGAGGGATACGCCGTATCAGACCATGCGCCGTATCCACCTAAAGTGATACGCCGCATCACCTTAAACTTCTGATACGCCGCATCTACTATATTAGATACGCCGCACCGCATTAAACTTCTGATACGCCGCATCTACCATATTAGATACGCCGCATCTACCCATTTGACACAGAACATCAGCAGGCAGACCTGCATAAACCCAACACACCTCAAAATATACTTTGACACCTTTTCCACTCTATAAACATTACAGAAATCATTCATTTAATACATCAAACATGTTACGATGACACTTGACCCGTTTACTACTCAAAATGGGTATAAACAAGCTTATGCCAAACACCCCTTTAAGGTTGACCATAAACATATAAACTACACTTTGATACACCATTTGACCACCAAATCGTCATACGACTATTGACATACATTTTGACACTCGTTTACTCGTTACAAAACAACACTTGACTCGCGGGGGTACAAACTCATACACTTGAGCTCGGTATCTACCTAGCTCTATGTTCTTACCCATTCTTCTACCAACCGCGTATCCAACCTTAATCCTTATCCAAGCCTTCATCTCAACACTTTCGCCTACAAAACATTAAACACTTAAACCGTAAGCACGAATGCTTAGTAAGTAAAACGGGTATAACATACCATTACAATTCATTCTTACATTACACATCATAACCCTAAATCCTTCGATACATCAAACATAAACACATACCTTAATCCACCATGCCTAATCCATCACTACCTTACACTTACTAACACATAACAACATCACACAAACATTCATTAATCTTAGCATATATGATCATCTAGACACATAATGCATAGAAGTCATCATAACATCATTTTATAGTCGGTTTACTTACCTTGAGTCCAAGCCAATACTATCACTAACATCATCCTCAACATCTTCATATTTATCATCATCATCATTACATCCTAAACCATTATCATCATAACATATAATACATAATCATTAGCTATAATCATGGTTAACACTACCATAACTAACCCCTAAACACTTCTAATCATCATGTAATCATATATTGATTATATGATAGCTAATCCCATCATTTACCAACTTAAACCCACTAAAAACTCATCACATAATCATCATTACTTCTTAATTATCTTAAAACACCATTTACCCTTTAATCCCAAATTAGGGTTCACAAACCCTAGATTCTTAATCATCAATTAAACACTAATTAAGCATCATTACTTACTTGATAACCATGCTAGGACAAACTATATACTTCATTCTTGAATTATCACCATTAAACCATCATCATCTCATCATCTCATCCTTTCTTTCTCCTTTAGCTCGACACCCACAGAAACACACTCTCTTTTACAGGAGAGTGTGGTATCTTATAGAATAATAGGGAAGTTTCTAGCTACAAGGGCAATTCTGTCCATTCTGCTTATTTAAGGTCGATGCGCCGCATCTATCTTCATAGATGCGCCGCATCCATAATACGCCGTATCTCTTTCTCCAATACGGCGCATGGATAATAATAGGTCGGTTCTACTTTCCATTCTACCATACGCCGCATGTACTTTCCTAGATGCGCTGCATCTAGGCTATAACAGATTAACACTTAACAGTTAACACTATAACCATTTGCCCTTAACAACCACTTTTAGACTCGGTCCATTTCATCTAGGGTGCGGTCCCACTACCCGGGAAACGGGTCTAACAACCTTTCTACAATATGAAACCTTTTCCGTAATAATCACAATCTGCGTTTAGCTTCATTATCTACTCTATTCCTCCTTTACCCTATTCATAATCATTACCTAGCAAAACCCTAGTATACCATTACGAAATTTAGGGAATATTATTATTTTGACGGAACAATAGACTATCATTACCCTATAGGAACCTTAGACGAACTCTAAGAATTATTTTGAGGATATCCCATTAGTACCCTAGGAAACCTCTAACCCATCACTGTAGTGTGGACTAAAATTTTCTTATTCATTTGAAAAATAAATTATGAAGTTATTTTCCAACAATAACGCGTTGTACACCATCTAAAACTTTTAGAAAAGAATAAATACCACAGTAACTGAGCCAAACATCACATCATTTGGTCATCAATTATACATAGCCTGATCAACTATGTATAATTTAGGAAGAATCATGTAATAAATTGGACAGTTATCTTTTCAGATTCTCTAATAACAATTTTCATTCAAAAGCAAAATATTGAAACAAAATCTTTCATAACATATCACTTTTGATTTAATACAATAAATGTCTACATTTACTACCCGTTACCTCTAAGATAGAAATTCGACAACATTATGGATAGAAAAACCCTAGGAACTCATAAAGACTTATAGAAAGCCCAACTAGTACAAATTTTATTAGAAACCTTGGAAGTTCATACATAGGAAAATAATTAGGAACGGAAGTACTAAGGTTACAATGATTACAAGATAAGGAATAGATTCACTAATAGGTTGACCCGCCATGAAAATGAGGATCACCACCAACAAAACAATAGCTAGAGCCACGACGGGATGGATGACTTTGACTATCCTACGTAATAGATACCACGAGACTGGATATTAGGCATAAGAATAAATAAGTTTTATTAAGGATTACATAGAAAACAACCATTACCCCCATATCTTGTCTACCCCGATAGCAAGGACCACAATAGGCATAAGGACCGCTAGGACACAAACCAAGAACACATAGTCTTCGTTCGGTACGTAAGCCAAATAAGTAAC
This sequence comes from Artemisia tridentata subsp. tridentata, assembly GCA_021014915.2. NCBI lineage: Eukaryota > Viridiplantae > Streptophyta > Magnoliopsida > Asterales > Asteraceae > Artemisia > Artemisia tridentata. The sequence continues at coordinate 404,412,065 of CP139505.1, read as the reverse complement.
CGCAAGAACCACGTAGACGATTGCTAGGAATGTAATGAGATGCGGCATTTTGAGGTTTTTAGGAGAGAATTTAGTAGTGAAAGAATGAGGATTAAAAATGGGGTATTTAAAGGAGAAAACTAGCCGTTATATGACCATTAAAATACACTGTTCACGACCGTTGGGATTCAGACCGTTGGTTAGTACTGTTCACAGCCTTTAGATTTATTAGGTGGCAAAACATTCAAATTTATTTCATCTAGTAGGAATAAAACTGACCAAACTGCGTTCCCTTAAGTATCGAATAGAAATTTCTAGGCAACCCTTTTTAGGTTAAAGATATGACCAAAGAATTAATGCGAGACGATATTATTGGATTTAAGAACATAAGAACAATATAATATTATATGTAATATTATTTTTAAACTTGAGGCATTTTAAGCATATCAAACTCATATCCCAAATCGTTGTACGATTTCCCATTTTCATATCCCTATCTAAATAGGTTAGAAATCTAGGCCTGACCATCTCTATACTTCACTTTTCCTAATTTCTCAACCAACGTAGACTGAATCTCGGGACGAGATTCCCTCAATGGGGGGAGACTGTAACCACTGTGAAAATTCCACATTAACATAAACTATCTCTCAGAATACTTATCCTTTTCTACGTGTAAATTTATTTTATTTTATTTATTATTATCTGATCATGACTATTATCTTATGTGACGTAGATCACATCCTCGATAAACATGCCCGCATGCAACCTAACCTCAACGTATTGAATGTTTATTCTATGTAAACAGTAACATATGAAACTTTAAGATATATCATTTGCCATTTTACGTTAATTCGTTAACGTACGTTTAAAACCAAACGTTCCTTATCAAATAGAGTTCTATAAAACCCTAACTATCATAACAACATATGTAGGTAACAAAACCTTAAAAATACTAAAGTACAACTCATCCAACCTAAGATACAAGCATCTAAAGCATAAAAACCCTAATTCCACTTTATCTCCTGATAAAACCCTAATTTTATAAAACTATGTGTGGAAAACTAGAAGGGGGGGTTGAATAGTTTACCGTTTAAAATTAATTCGTTTTGTTACTTATCGTGATTTCAAAGTTAAGTAAAAAATCAATCACACAAACAAGTAATTTAAGTAAATAAGTAAAGAGAGGAAAAATCAAACCACACGTACAACACAGTTGTTTATAGTGGTTCGGCTACAAGGACTCTCTTCCTTGCCCTACTCCACTCCTCGAGCCTCTAACTCGAGAGTTTTTCTTCACTAAGAAACAAGCTTCCTTCTAGGCGGAGAAAACATTTACACGTCGCTTAATCTTTTTCCGGTACTAAGCTAAACACCGAGTTCTTTACAAGGGTACAACCACTCCCGTTGGTTCTTTCACAAGGGTACAACCACTCCCGTTTGGTTCTTTACAAGGGACAACCACTCCCGACACTCTATGTGTTTTGAGGACTAAAACACTAACCGGACTCTACTGTATGAATGATACTAACTATGATGTGTGACTAATACAAGAACACACAAACTCTATTTTAGAAGAAAGATAACAGACTGTTACTCTTTGTATGTTGAGATCTTCTTTGCTACAAAAGGAAAGATCTATAAAATGTTAGTAAGCTAAGGGTTAGTGATATGCAAATGAATGAGTATGTATTTTTAGCTGTATGAGTGATGAAATGGCCAAATGATCAGCTTGCTATTTATAGGCAAAGCTGATCAACAGGCGGCGGATCCGGCGGATCCCTAAAATTGGATCCGTCCGTGTACCACTTTGGATCCGCCGTGTCAGGCCAGCTAAGAGATCTTCAAATCTTTCCAAATCTTGCCATATCTTTCCATATCTTCAAATGTCAACTCTTTGGCTTGAAGATCTAAACAAAATATCACAAAATCTTACCAAGATTGTGTACATGATGCATGCCATGATGTCATCCTAATATTTAACTAATAAAGTTTCCATTTTAAGAAATAAACATGTAAACTTGTATACGTCATTTCTAGAAAACTTTGAGATGTGAAAATGTGTTTGTAAAATGCTTATCACTATAAATGTAAAAGACTTGATCTTATTTATGCTTTGCTTAAAGATAAACTTTGTAATTGTCATTAACAAAACTAAGCAAAGATCGTAAAATATAAATAATGTTTTTAGGACGATATTTGTATTAACAATCTCCCCCTTTTTGTTGATGACAAAACATAAAGTGTATTTTTAAGTAGAGAGCATAAATAAAGGATGAGTCTTTTAAAAATATAGATTAAGTTAGTTTATGCAAGTTTTAAAATTTATTTTAAGCTAAAATGTATGTACTGTGATGTTTCACAGTTGATGCAAACTTAATCCTATCTCCCCCTTTTTGTCGAAACAAAAAGAAGATATGCGTAGCGGAATGCGATTTTGAGAACTTTAAAGCTCCCCCTTGATTTATTCTCCCCCTAATTGGAGTAACAAGGATATGATGTATGATCCTACAAAAGAAATAGTTAGAATATGCTATCCTCCTCTTTGATGTATATTCCCCATTGCTAGAGTACCAACATATACATTTCAAGAGTATGATATGATGTATGATCCTACAAAAAAATGGCTAGACTATGATATGCTCCCCCTTGATGTATACTCCTCATTGCTAGAGTACCAACGTATACGTTTCAAGGATGAGAAATGCTAAAAATGATGAGTTAGTATATGATATACTCCCCCTCTATCCATACTCCCCGTTGCTAGGGTACCAACGTATAGAATTCAAGGTTGAGAAAAGCTACAAAATGAATCTTAGTAATGAGATACTTCAATCAAGAAGCAATATGCAATAGTCAACCAAGAAAGTTCAACCCATTTGACTTATAGAAAGTCAAAACTAAGTGTCTGATCAAATTTTGTACCTAGTGTACATTTGATCAATGCAATATGTGATGTTAGAAACAACCACACAACGATGTTAGTATTCTAAAATGAAATAATATGCTTAATGTTGATCACCCACAAGCATAAAACATAACAATCATCCATTGAAGATATGTGACAAAAAGTCACAAAAATGATGTTACATTGCAACAATAAAAGTAAATCCTAACAAAGACAAATACTACAACATCATCCTAAAAAGTTCCTATAAGAGGAAACTAACAAAGCTCCTATTGAGGAGGATGAGAGATTGCATTGAGACGCTCGAGAACATGGTTCAAGATGAACCTCATCTCATTTTGGAGCTCATGGACCAAAATGTTGGTCCTTTGGGCCAAGTGAGCCATTCTCTCACAATGTGAGCAATCATGACTCGAAAAACCGGGAGGAAGAGTAGTCTCAAGGTTTTGTGGTGGTGGTGGTGGTGGTTGGTTGTTGTTGTTGGATGGTTGTTGTTGTTGTTGGTTTGATGATGGTGGAGTGGGGATGGAGTTCATCAAGATGGTTTGGATATCCATTGCTTCACTAAGACGGGTATCAACCATATTAGAGAGAGTATAGAGGCGGGTGAGTTCATCACTAATCTCTTCTTGAGTTTGTGGTATATTCATCCACATTGCCTCATCAATGGCAACTAGAGTGGATGTGGGTGAAAGAGGTTGTGGTTGAGGTTGAGGTGGTGGTGCAAAAGCATAGGTTCTTGACCTTCAAAGGTCATGGGTGGAGGATTGGTTGACCTTGGTGGAAGTTCTTCCAACTCATCAAGGTAAGGGTTGTGGTGATGTTGGTGGAGTCCTAAATAGCTCAATGGGTTGGAGTTTGGGTGATTTTGGTGGTGATGGTGATCTAACAGGCTGTGATGGAGCCGGTGGTGGAGTAGTGGCTATTGGAGTAATGGTTGGTGGTGGTGTATGGATAGCAACATTGGATGGTGTTGGAGTGGAAAGTGTGAGGAAATTCTCACTTGCAATGGGTGATGAGATATTTAGAGGAGATGATTCCTCTGATGATGAGTTTGCTAAGTTGATGAAACAACATGGTTTAAACATGGTTTAACACTAATGCGGGCTGTTCGTTTTGGAGGTCTAGAGGTGGAAGAGTTGTTTGACTTAGTCATGGTGAAGTAAGGTAGCTAAGATGTACAGGAGAGAAATGTAGAGAGGATGGTGAGTGAGTGAGTTTTGTGATGATCCTAAGGTACTAATTTATAGGCAGAAGGATTGTTGATCTGTGTGTTTGGATTGGATGTAAATCCAATGAAGAATGTTGGTTTCTAATGATTTGGAACAAAAAATTAAGCTTGTCACATCTCAAGGTCAATCCATTGAGATGGAGTTGAGTGATATGAAGTGGATTTGCAGTAAATGCAAGAAGATAGTGGAAATTATGATGACAAGATGTTTCCACGTATTTGACGGATCCCTAAAAAGGGTTCCTTGCTTGTATTAGAAAGGTAACTCACAGGAAAATTTTGAAAATTCAAATTTTGGTGGGAAATTAAGTTCCTAATGTTCTAAGAGTTTCCTAAAGCATTCTAAGGAGTTTAATGATCAGTGAGCATAATCTAAGAAAGCTACAACCTAAAATCTAAGTGTCGGGATGAGTCGGGAATTATTGAGAAAAGTTACTGTTGTACCCACGGATCCAATCGACAACAAAGGCGGAGCCAAAGTTGGGGAGCCGTGGAATCCGTGGGTCATGGACTGGCGGAACCAAGTGATACACTAGGCGGATCCAATTTCTGGGATCCGCTGGATCCGCCGTCCGAATGTGCTAAAACTTAACAGAGAGCAATGCAAATTTCGCGTTTTTCGACTAAAACCTGAAATTTCTCCTATAACGTATGTAATAGCTAATATATAGTACAAATATACTAAATATATATATTCTAACACACGTTTGCACATAAATAATCCGATCATAATATTCTACCATATAGGGAGTTAAGACAAACGGGGGCTTAAACTCGGAAAATTGATAACACCAAGTGTTATCGCCCTGCAAATCTTAGTTAGTTCACATACACATCAAGTACTATCACAGTAAGTTAAGAACCATACATGTTTAACACATAATTGTCAAATAATGTCTTACCCCAAACATCCTTTCATTTGAACTTCTTACTCAACTTCTTGTACCCCTTGTGAAGTTTCATTATCCAACGCCCCAAGTTCTTCATCATCCCCTTGGTTTGCTTGAACTCCGGTGATTCATTCGCAATCGGTGGAAGTTGATGCAAGTATTCCGGTGGAGGGATCCTAGAGTTTGGCAAGCCGTCATCATCACTCATTAATGATGATGATGATGTTTGAGCACGAGGACGTTTGCCTTTGTCAACTGCTACCCTAAAATCGCTCAAGGGAACAAAGGTGTGTTGAATTTCATCATAATCGGGAACAAAACCTAAGGCATTTCTAGGAATGGGTGCAAAAGCTCTATAGAGACGAGTCAAGAGCATACCATAAGGCATTGCCATGTTGCCTTGAACCAGAATATCGGCCATTCGCTTGGCGATATAGAAAGCAAGGTTGAAAGGTTGACGGGTGGACACACTATACATCATGTAACATAGACAAGCATTGATGTGATCTCGATTTCCTACCGTGCTAATGACGTTGGCTCTCAAAACTTCTTCTAACTTCCTAAACTCGAGCTTGAGTTCATTTAGCTCCATAGCTAATGGATCTCTAGCCACTTGCTTACCTCGATGTACCCTAGTTGGGTTATTCCTAGGTAAGAAAAGATGTTCCCTAATGGTTTCTTTGTCGGTCAAGGGAGTGGCATATGGTGCCGTTCTTTGAAGATTTGATTCTAGAATAGACAAAGACCATTTGTCGGAGTAGACACATGTTCCATAATTTGGAACTCCTAAGACCTCACCAAATTGATCTAGGGGAATATTGAACAAGGTTCCATTGACACTAAAGTGAATGCTCATAAGACCATTGTCACTTGAACTAAGTCCTATGGTGGCATAGAACTCAAGAATGAACCTAGGTACTATAGGCTCATCAATATCTATGAGACTATCAAAGTGAATTGCGGCTAATTGCTCGCGAAGATTGGTGTCTTCATAGAATGAGGGGTCTACTACCCTACCCTCATGGACGTAATGTTTTTCTAGTGCCTTAAAGATGTTGACTTGGGCTTCGGTTACACCCTTGGTTTTGTGATGTTTGGGAAGGTACTCGAGAGTCTTTTTGTGATCGTAATTGGTTGCGGGAGGCATAGTTATCCTAGACACGAAAAATATATAGTTTAGTTGAAATTATCAAGCATACGTATATATATGTCTAGTGTGTGCCTACGTGGAGGTGCGGTTATCTCGACTCCTTTTGATGCATTATGTTTATGCAAGTTTTATGATAAAACTAGAGATAACCCAAACGCTCCTACTTCAATGTAGCTACGATTGAATGTACCCGAAAATACATATTAATTATGTATTCCCTTTAGCATTCAAGAGATATTATGCAAGTGATGCTTAAAACATAACGTTTTTTGTATTTGTATGAACAATGTCCAAAAACCGTTTTTCCTAGTCGTGAGAAGATTTTAGCAAAAATTTCTCATGGGGTTTTTGATAAATAATGACAATGTACTACAAGATGCAATTCCTAACTATGAAAAACATGATTTGTTATGCAATTTAGTAAATATGCTTCATGATTTTTCAAGAATTATGCATAACCCCAAGTTTTGGTTTTGTGCAATAAATAGGAATCCTAGACTCAGATTAGAGATTAGATAGGATTAGGATACTTACAGTGATGAATTAAGCACAAATTGGTTGTTGAGAATGACCTAATTTTTGAGCTTGGTGAGTTATGGGTCGAGTTCAGTGAGATGTGTGTTTTGGGGAATATTGTGAACAGTAAAGGGTGTTTGTTTTATCCACAGTGCTTGTTGGCAAGCTTTTCCTGCTGACACGTACTCGGCTTCAGTTGTTGATATGGCGAGGGCTGTTTGTTTCTTAGCAAACCATGCGGTGAGACAATGTCCTACAAAAGTACAAATACCGCTAGTACTTTTCCTATCAACATAGTCACCGGCATGGTCTGAGTCGGCATACACAATGGTTTCTACACCTGTCCCTTTGGGATACCATAATCCTAAATGTGTAGTGCCTTTTATGTACCTAAATATCCGTTTAACGGCTTCAAGATGGGATGTTTTGGGATCTACTTGAAAGCGCGCACATAGACAAACACTAAACATGATGTCCGGTCTACTAGCCATTAGGTAGAGTAAACTACCAATCATCCCTCTATATTTAGTGCTATCTACGGATTCACTTTCGTCATCCTTGGTTAGTTTGGTTTCGGAAGACATTGGTGTTTTCATGGGTTTTGAATCTTCAAGACCAAACTTCTTAAGCATATCCTTGATATACTTAGATTGGTTGAAGAATATCCCATCTTCTAATTGTTTTATTTGGAGACCTAAGAAAAAGTTTAGTTCCCCCATCATACTCATTTCAAAATTGTCATGCATGATTTTTGAGAAATCGTCGCATAACTCTTGACAAGTTGAGCCGAATATAATGTCATCCACATATATCTGGACGATGATAATATGTGATCCCTTTTTCTTGGTAAAGAGAGTGTTGTCTACTAGGCCCATGGTGTACTTATGGTCAACTAGAAAGGTCTTAAGTCGATCATACCAGGCTTTTGGTGCTTGCTTAAGTCCGTATAATGCTTTCTTAAGTTTGTAGACATGATTAGGTTTTTCAAAATCGGCAAAGCCGGGAGGTTGTGCTACATATACTTCTTCATTTATGAAACCATTTAGAAATGCACTTTTAACATCCATTTGAAATAGTTTAAAGTCATATGCACATGCATATGCAAGTAATATCCTAATAGACTCAAGTCTAGCTACGGGTGCAAAAGTCTCATCATAATCTATACCCTCTTGTTGATTATAGCCTTGTGCTACTAACCTAGCTTTGTTTCTAGACACAATGCCATTTTCATCCATTTTATTTCTAAAAACCCATTTTGTACCTATTATGGTTTGATTTTTGGGTTGTGGAACTAATGTCCAAATGTCATTCCTAACAAATTGATTTAATTCTTCTTGCATCGCAATGACCCAAGATTCATCTTTTATGGCTTCATTAACATTTTTAGGTTCTATTGTTGAAACAAAACAAAAGAAATTACTTTCATTTTGAGCTTTAGACCTTAATGTTCTTTCATTGATTTTTCCTATGACGTTTTCCAATGGATGACTTTTGGTTTCTTTGATATTAACTATCTCTCCTTTCACCGGTTCATCTTCTTTCTCATTTTCAACATTTTCCTGATTATCAACCATTTGGTCTTCAACTAAGTCATCATCTACCAAAGGTGATGTCTTAGTGGGAGGTGGACTTTCATCAAATGTTACATTCAATGATTCCTCGACTCTTGAGGTTTCTTTGTTCAAAACTATGTATGCTTTACTAGTTTGTGAATATCCTAGAAATACACCTTCATACGACTTTGGGTCGAACTTGGTGAGATAGTCCTTTGTATTTAAAATGAAGCACTTGCTTCCAAACACTCTAAAATATCCTAAAGTAGGCTTTTTGCCTCTGTATAACTCATATGGAGTCTTTCCTAAGAATAGTCTAATTAGAACTCGATTTAGAATATATGTAGATGTATCTACAGCGTGACACCAAAACTTTTGAGGTATGTTTTGTTCGTTTAACATGGTTCTACTCATTTCTTGAACGGTCCTATTTTTGCGTTCTACCACACCGTTAGATTGAGGGGTTCGTGGAGCCGAGAAATTATGAGTTATGCCATTGGCATCACAAAAAGCTCCGAATTGGAATTCGTTGTCAAATTCACGACCATGGTCAGTTTTAATTGATACTATGTTACTTCTTATTTGATTTTGAATTTTCTTACTTAAGATTTCAAATTTATCAAATGCTTCATTTTTAGTTTTTAGAAACTTAGTCCATGTATACCTAGAGTAATCATCTACTATTACCAAAGTATAGAAGTTTCTCCCGTAACTTTGTATAGCGAATGGACCAAACAAATCCATATGTAATAATTCTAGACACCTAGATCTAGACACCATGTTTTTAGCCTTATGGCTATTATGAACTTGTTTTCCTATTTTGCAAGCATCACAAAAGTGTTGGTCATATTTCAACTTGGGCAGGTTCCTAACGAGTTCCTTAGATGATAAGGATTGAATTAACCTCATATTGGCGTAGGGTTGTCCAAAAAACTCGACGCTCGAAACTCGTTTATAACTCGCTTGAAAAATACTCGAAAATTTGCTCGCTCGATTATCGCTCGGTTGTAACCGAGCCGATCGGCTCGGTTCGATTTATAAACGAAACGAGCAACGAGCATAGGTCCGCTCGTTCGTCGCTCGCTCGAATTATTTTTAATATATATATATATATATATATATATATATATATATATATATATATATATATATATATATATATATATATATATATATATATATATATATATATATATAGTTATTAATAGTTATTAATAGCCCACTTGGCCCATTAGTCCATTAGCCCATTAGCCCATTACAAACCCTAGGTATAAAATAAGCTTATCCCTAATTCCCTAAATCCCCAATCTGATTCTTTTCTACCACTCTTTTCCACCAGCCTTCCATCGTTCCATCCACGTTTCCAGGCTCCAGCACAGTCGCACAAAGGTTGGTATGATTTTTTGTTCTGCTTTCCATTGATTCCTTTCTATTGTCTTTTATGTGATTTTTTGTTCTGCTTTCCATTGATTCCTCGTGTTACCTATAGAATCGGCTTAAGTTGAATCATTCGGTTAGCTGATGTTAGAATATAAGTACATGAAAGGTAACTAGCTAAAAACAATAACACTTATTGTTGTTAGATTTTGAGACGTAGGTAGATAATGAAAACAATATAAGTACATGAAAATTGCTATTAGTCTATTACGCAATACAAGATTTATGACATAACTTTTTACGTTGTAATGGGTCTGCAATAGATTTTAATCCATTTCGTCTAGGGGGTTTCTATCTCTTCTTGAAGGTTTAACGTTGTCTCATCATGTTGCCAATTACAACTAGCGATTACTTTTTAAGCTTATGCTCTTTCTTATTTTTTCTAGATTATTTAATAAGGTAAACTTTAATATTATGTGATTATTTGTTTTTTAGAATGACTTCTAACAAAGACTCAAATGAAATCGATTTAAGCGACGCCGAGAGTGTCGAGTTAGATGAAGAACATGGAAATAAGGAGAATGAAACTCAAGATAGTGGTGTAGCTACAAAAAAGCGCAAGAACAGTTCTGATGCTCATCAACATTTTGTAGACATTATGGGTTTGTACAAAGGGAAAATGGTGAAAAAAAAACAATGCACTCATTGTAAGCGTCAGTACGTTGCAGGTACGACGGGTACCACATCAAGTCTTAAGCGCCACCTTAAAGAGTGTACACGATTCCTAAAGTCTGAAGGTATAAAGAAAGGTTTCATTAATTTTATGCCAAGTAGTAGTGGTGTTAGCAATGATACCTTTGATTTTGAGTTAAGTGGTGGTTATAATCAAATGAAGTGTAGGGAAATAATTGCAAAAATGATCATAGCTCATGAGCTACCATTCTCATTTGTAGAGTACCATTGGTTTAACCAACTAATGAAGTATAACAATCCTTTATTTAAAAAGGTAAGTAGGTCAACAATCACTAGAGATTGTATGAAAGTTGTGGATGGAGAAAAAGAGAGAATAAAAAAACTTATGAAAAAGGTTGATATGATATCTCTTACAAGTGATTGTTGGACATCAAACCAAACTATTGGGTACATGTGTTTGACAGCTCACTTTGTTGATTCCGACTGGAAGTTGCAAAAGTGCATTATTGGTTTCAATGAGCTTGCACCACCCCATAGTGGTGAAGTTATATCAGATGGTATCTTAGAGTGTTTGATCAAATGGGGTATTCAAGATAAATTAGGAACAATTACTTTAGATAATGCATCTAATAATGATAGGGCAGCCAATATTTTGAGAAGTGAATTTCGAGGGAAAAGGTAAATTACATTTTGAGGGATTGTTTTTTCATGTTAGATGTTGTGCTCACATCTTAAATTTGGTTGTACAAGACGGTCTAGGAATGATTGAACCGTGTCTTTCCAAAATTAGAGAAGGTGTCAAGTATTTGAGAAAGTCTCCTGGTCGCTTATTGAAATTTGGTGAAATAGCAATATCTCTTGGTACATCGATTCGTCGGTCTTTATGCACCGATGTAAAAACTCGGTGGAACTCCACACATCGCATGCTTCAATCAGCTATTCACTATAAAAAAGTTTTTCTGGGTTATGCATTGAGAGATTCGAATTTTGTATGGTCTCCTGAAGTCGATGAGTGGGCTCGAGCCGAAAAAGTTTGCAAGTTGCTTGAAGTGTTTCTAAAAGCTACGAATCTGTTTTCAGGTACGTTTTACCCAACATCAAACTTGTTCCTTACTGAAATATTTAAAGTGAAAAAGGAGATATGCAATGCTTTTATATCAGGTGATGAGTTCTTAAATAACATGAGTGTACCAATGTTTGAAAAATTAGAGAAGTATTGGGGAGAAATTGGGATTCTTATGTGTATTGCATCTATTTTAGATCCACGATTTAAGAGGTTGTCAGTTAAGTTTACTTTTGAGAGGTTGTATGCAACAAATGAATGTAACACTCGGGTTGAAGATGTGATCAGTAAAATGAGTTCTCTGTTTCAAAAGTATTATGATACATATATGGCATCTAAACCTGTCACGAACAACTTGTCAAACTCACCATCTTCTAATGCTGGAGAAATACATGAAGATTATTTTTTTGCTTACCTCAAATCTAGACCAGTTGAGGTTGGAAAAAAATTGAACTTGAGTTGTATTTGGAAGAGCCTTACTATACATGTGCAGAGACAAATTTTGATGTCTTAAAATGGTGGAGTCAGCATTCTAGCAAGTATCCTGCTTTAAGTAAGATGGCGAAAGACATTTTTGGCATTCCGATCACAACTGTTGCTTCCGAATCAGCCTTTAGTGCCGGGGGACATGTATTAGATGACTACCGAAGCTCTCTTTCAAAGGATATGGTAGAACTTCTTGTTTGTGGAGGTGATTGGTTAAGGTCCATCTCAAAAGCAACAATAAAGACACTGGAGGTAACCTTCTAATCTTCTATTCACGTTTTTTTTCCACATCTATCTTTTATACTATATGTCCTAACATTTGTAATTTTTTAATATGTAGCAATGTGCAAAAGAAGAAGAAAATTTGGAAATTGATATCCCTGAAGATGTAACATCTAAGACTAACTGATGTTGTGTTTTGTTCTTTCTTTATGGCTTTCGAAGCTGTAGGTTGATGACAGTTGAACCTTTTGTTCTTTCTTTCTTTATTGTAAGTTTAGTTCAAGTGTTTTGTTCTTTCTTTATTGCTTTCGAAGATGTAGGTTGAATGGTTGATGACAGTTGAACCTTTTGTTCTTTCTTTCTTTATTGTAAGTTTAGTTCAAGTGTTTTGTTCTTTTTTTATGGCTTTCGAAGATGTTCTTTCTTTATGGCTTTCTAATGTATAAAGTTGTGTGGCAACTCGTTGTTTGTATCACTTTTTAGTCAACAATAATGAAATATTCCTGTCAAGCATTTAGAGCTACTAATGATAAGTGGCTGCGTATCACCTTTTCTGTCTAAAATATTGATGTTGGTTGGACTTGTATATCACTTTCTTAAAGTTCGATATCATTTTGGTGTGTAAATTCGAGCGAAAACGAGCTAAATCGAGCGCTCGTTTAGAAACCGATCCGAGTTCGAGCAACCATTTCTCGCTCGGTTATGTAAATTCGATCCGAGCCGAGCCGCTCGGTTTCAAACCGAGCCGAGTTCGAGCATACGCTCGCTCGGTTTGGTTCGGCTCGTGAATAGCCCTATATTGGCGTGACCTAAGTGTCGATGCCATAGAGTTGAGTTTTCGTCCAAGGAGGTATGACAAAGCTTGTCTTTAGGTGTTTTGTCGAGTGTCATAACGTAAACATTATTCTTCAAAACACCTTTTCCTACAGTTATGCCATCCTTAAGTATTTTACTTTCATTTTCACTGAAAAGGACGTTATACTTTTTGCGGCATAATTGACTAATACTAAGCAAGTTAAATCCTAAGTTATCTACATGAGCAACATCATCAATAGTGAGAGAGTCATGAGAAATCGTACATTTTTCGATGATTTTACTTTTAAGCTTGCTACCGAATGTGACATTACCTCCGTCATACACTTGGTAGTCTGAGAAGAGGCTTTTGTTTCCCGTCATGTGCCTTGAGCACCCACTATCTTTGATCCATTCATCAGGTTCTAGTTCAACTTTTAGGCACACCTCTTCTGTGTCGTGAGCCATGAGAGCAATTTCATCGTTCTTAGGCTCATCATCATCTCCTTCACTATCACTCCAAGCTCCACTGACAAAGGCTCTTTGAGACTTGTTCTTTGGAGGCTTTGGACATTCACCTATCAAGTGACTAGAATCACCACACCTATAACACTTCCTATCTACCTTTCCTTTTCTATCATCACGGTCTTTTCGGGAGGATTTCTTTTCTTCACAAGGTGGTCTAACGAACTTTCCTCGTCTTCTGAAGAATTTCTTGAAATCTCTTACCGCCATGGCATATTCTTCATCTTCACTACTAGAACAAGACTCTTCATCACTTGACTCTACTCTAGCTTTCAAGGTAATGGACTTCATTTTCTCCTTCTTGCCTTTAACTATTTCTGAGTCTTTTTCCATCACCATTTCGTGAACTTTGAGGTTTCCTATGAGCTCATCCAGTGTCATACTTGAAAGATCCTTAGATTCTTCAATAGCTGTCACCTTTGCTCTCCACTTCGGGTGGAGTGCTCTTAGAAATTTCCTGACAAAATTCTTACTAGAAAAAGATTCATCAAGTGCTTTAAGAGATGTAATGATAGTATTAAACCTAGAAAAAGCACTATCAATGGTCTCATCTTCAGAGATAACAAATTGTTCATATTGTTGAACAAGAAGATCAATTTTGTTATCTTTGACTTGTGAGTTCCCTTGATGAGTGATGATTAGTGATTGCCAAATATCTTTAGCCGTTTTACACATGAAAACTCTTTCATATTCCTTTTTAGGTAAGGCATTGTAAAGCATCATTTTGGCTTCATTATTTTTGGCAGTCAACCTCTTTTGTTCATCACTGTGACGAATAAAAGAGTTACCTATATCCTGACCACCTGAAATATCACTACTTATGGGTTTGTAATCACCCTCTACAATAATATACCACAGATCTATGTCCTTTGACTTCACATATGTCTCAAACCGATTTTTCCAATATATGAAACAATTTGGTTCAAATAGTGGTGGTCTTTGCATAGATTGCCATTCTTTAAAGTTTTCAAAATCCATGATCGTTTCAAGTTTTTAAAATACAATATATTTTGAAAATCTTAAGTAACACCGCTCTGGTACCAATTGTGGAAAACTAGAAGGGGGGTTTAAATAGTTTTACCATTTAAAATTAATTCGCTTTGTTACTTATCGTGATTTCAAAGTTAAGTAAACAATCAATCACACAAACAAGTAATATAAGTAAATAAGTAAAGAGAGGAAAGACCAAACCACACAACACAGTTTTTTATAGTGGCTAGGCTACAAGGCTCTCTTCCTTGCCCTACTCCACTCCTCGAGCCTCTAACTCAAGAGTTTTTCTTCACTAAGAAACAAGCTCCCTTCTAGGCGGAGAAAACCTTTACACGTCGCTTAATCTTTTTCCAGTACTAAGCTAAACACCGAGTTCTTTACAAGGGTACAACCACTCCCGTTGGTTCTTTCACAAGGGTACAACCACTCCCGTTTGGTTCTTTACAAGGGTACAACCACTCTCGACACTCTATGTGTTTTGAGGACTGATTCGCCCGAAAACAACACTTATAATTAAACAAATGCAGAGATGGTGAATGCTCGTGAATTAATACAAACCACCTCTTTGTGAAAAAGGATAACTTGCAAAGACTCACGTTGTGTTGTGTGTAGTGTGTATACTGGGTAAGTGATCACCCAGGTCGTTTCCCAACGAGGTGCGAAATTGACGATTGCTTAGAATTTGGATTTAAAGTGACTGATGATAAGATATTTTTGGATTTTGCTTTTTTTAACAATTCTACTAACAAATAAATATACAAAACAAATATATAAAACAAATTTAAACTATTTAACTAATTAATTATTAACTTTAATTACTACTTAACTATTTAAAATTTAAAAAATACTAAATGGACAAAGAAAAATCTAAAACTTTTTCTAAAAATATTATAAGATGAAAAGAAGCTAAGAAAATTATAAAAATGAAATTTACTTAATTAAAAATTAAAAAGATAAAATCTATTAAATAGAAACTATCACTTATTTTTTTATTTTTGTTTTTCTTAAGGTCTAATAATGATATTATATTTTTCCTAGATTATAAATGACAAAAGAAAATTAAGAAAATTAAAATTATATTTTTCTGATTTATATTCTATTTATTATGATTTAATTACTACTAGAAATTAATTAAAAAGATTAAAAATATCAAAACTATTCAGAAAATTATGAAAATTTACAGATAATTCTAAAATATAAATTAAAAGATGGGAAAAATAAAAGTGGAAGGTATTTAAGCCTGATAACCAGATTTGGGCTAATAAGCAGTTTGCAATAAGCCCAAAAATAAGCTAAAGATATCCAAAAATTCCCAAAAGCTCAGGAATGGATTAAACAACTATATTCAGCACAAAACAACTTAAAAATGCAAATAAGCACTAAGGATAAGCAAGATAAGCACTTGGCTGTTTGCAAAACCAAAGCAGAAAATTCAGAAAAGTGCAGACTTTGAAAAGCAGATTAAGCAGTCAAATAAGCTGTTTAAAGGCAACCTAATGGGGGCAAAATCTTCCCTATACTACTGAGTACTCTAAAAACCTAAAAGCCCCATCAATTACAAGCTAATTGAGGTTCAATTAAGCACTAGTTCAGGTTCCAGAAAACACTGAGTCTGCTGTTTGTCTGTGTTGTGCAGTATTGCACAAAGTTTGCACAGAGCAAATGGGACCTAACCAGCTTTGTTGTTTACACTATATGGACCAAAATGAATTCAAACCAGCCAAGAAAAGGTACCAAATCAACTTATGGCTGATTATAGCTTATTTGGGTATTTGGCAGCCTAAAATTCACACAGACAACAAAAAACTTGATTATCTATTTAAGCTGCTACTAAGAACTCCAAAACAGCTTAATAGGACTCAATTAAGCTGATGCAAATTTGGGATTAAGGCCAATGTACAGTAACACTAATTTAGACCTAATGACAGTTTTGAACCAAACACTCCTTAATGGGGTGTCTGTCTTGGATTTACAAAGGAAAATCCAAATTTTAAACTAAGAGTCTGATTATTATTGAATAACTAACTTATTTAAACACTGATGAACAACTTTTAACACAGAATTAAGCACTATGTTAAGCTATACTAGTTGAGGCTGTTTTTGGTCTTTTTAGAGTTTTTTAAGCAAAGTAAAGAAAAGTTATTAAACTACTGACAATAATGATCAAAGGTACTCAGAAACTAACAAATAGCTTATAACAATAACAATAAGCTACTAATAAGCACAAGTACAGTGATAATGGGAATTATGCAAAAAATGAGAAAAGCTTACAACTGTCAAGCCTTATGGAACAATAGAACAAGAACTAGAACCCACTCCTAGCTTGTTGTAAATAAGCTAGGAACCAGAAAAACCATCCAGCTTAGTTTCTAAACCCAGAATTCAGCTTATTACCACTTTAGTTGACTTTGTTTGACTTTCTTCAAATCTTGAATTTAGAACAAGTTTATACTACAATAAACTTACAATAAGCTATGAGAAGCTTATATAAGTTATTAAAAACAACTGAGAAGTTGTTTTATATACTACTTATCAAGATTCTAATTCATAGTACAATTGAAAATCAGAACACTTGGTATAATTATTAACTACTGACAATAATCAAAGAAACAACAACAAATACACTAAAGTTACTTTGTATTGATTGATTGAAGCTTGAGATTACAAATTAAACTACTGAAATGGAAATTACGATTACACTACTTTTATTCTACTTTTCCACTTTTTTATTTTGAGCTACATTACATTCTATATATACATAAATTAAAGTGGGATAACACTCTGTCGACATCCTCAATCCATCAGCACCATTGAATTAGCTCAATTTGATCTCAAACGTCCACTTGTATTTTGGCGGGAAAACAGGAAAGTGGTGTTTATCTCTGATTTAGCTAGTGGGAGTGGGAGAGATGCATTTAATGCTTTTGGCAATGTTAGGTAGCGTGTATTAGGAGGAGGGATGAGGTGGTGAGTGGTTTTGGTGAGCTGGGGGGTGACTGGCTGGTTTGGCGGGATAGGTGGTTTAGGAAGACGGGATTTGACTTTTGTTGACTGAGTGGTTAACTCAGTCTAATGGTTGGGCTTATTTCATTTGGGCTTGGGCAATGGGTTTGGGTAATTAGTTAATAGGCTGGGTATTGGATAGTTGGGTATTATTGGATTTGGTTTAGTGTTTAGATCCGGATTTTGGTTTTAGATAATCATAGGGACCAATCTTGTCATTTGCTGAAATCCCAAGGACTAAACCTGTAATTATTCCAAAGTTATCACAAGGGTATTTCTTGCTAAGTTTAAATAGTACAAGGGTTTAAAATATAATTTTCCATTTTAAAATACCCGGGGACTAATTTTGACAACTTTTGAAACTTGAGGGACTAGACTTGCCATTTATGCAAACTTGGTTCGTTTTCACTTGATTTAAATCATTTTGCACCTGAATCATATAAAAAACACATTTTGATGATATTTATAACATTTATGGCTATTTGTGTGTTTTTGGACGTTTATGTGGGATTAAATAATGTAAAACATATGTGTTTTTAGACACATATCAAATCCCCCACACTAAACTATTGCTAGTCCCTAGCAATCTTTTATGAAAACTTAATGGGTTTCATCTCTTTACCAAAAGCCATCACTTCTGGAGTAGCCAAATGTTTCAGTTCAAGTAAGAACTTTGGTACAATGATAACCAAATGATTTTGAGCAAACCATCAGCTGTCAACGGTTTTGACTTGTCTTTACCAGAAGCCGTTTGCTTCTGGACTAGCCAACTCTTAGATAAATTATCAATATTATCTTTGGTGAGCTGATTACCAATCATGGTTTTTCTACTGCCTTTACCACAAGCCATAACCTTGCGGGCTAGCCAACTCTTCACTTATAAAGATATGGTGAGTCGAATACCATACAATTTTGGGCAAATTGCAAGCCATAAACGGATTTGAGTTATCTTTACCAAGAGCCGTTTGCTCTCGGATTAGCCAATCCTTATGTGGGTTAGACATGGCGGACTGATAACCATTTATTGCGTTCTAAGTGATAAAAATTTTTAAAATTTTGGCTAAAATGGGGGTAGTAGATGGTACATTTGATCAAATTCGCTAGAATTCCCCCCACACTTAGAACTGAATATTGCCCTCAATATTCAAAGTACCGGTTGTTAAACCAACACTTAGAACGTGAAAAGGAAATACTAAAAGCCTTTATTTTATATATACACATTTTTTATTTTTTTTTATTTTTTTTTTAACATATACATATATACAACATGTGGGGCATCTCCCCCACACTAGGGTGTTAGAAAGGAGAAAGAAAACAGAGACATGGGTGAAAACCCATGTTTTGCTAATGTTTTTGATCACCGAGTCACTAGCTTGACTCGACCCCGAATTCATTGGTTCATGGGGAAGTAACATGTGGAAGAGACAATCTCCATCGGACTTTCATTTTGGAAAAAATTTTGAAGTATGTGAAAGTTCCACACCGATGAGATAATGACTGGCATTTAACCAATGTTAGATGGAAAATGCCAGGGTCAAAGGTAATATCCTCACTCCCGAATGAGTGAAAGATGGGGGAAATCACCGGGTAGGTGAAAGGAAGAAGAGAGATCGTAATAGCTAATAAGATAAGAACTTCCTCCTCAAGAATTGCATAATCGAGGGGAGGAGGCAAGTCCTTAAACTTTATATCTGATGTTTTATCAGTTTTCTCAACTGATTTGAATTTCTCATTATGAAGTTGCACGGGAGGGAGTGGAGGAGAATTGTTTTGATTTAACAATTGTTCAATAAGAAGAATATCTCCCTCCAGATCAATCTCAGCGTTATCAATTCCTTCCAGAATTGAATCACACTTGAGATAAGCCTCGATCTCTTCCAAAACGAAATCATCTCCCTCAAACGGAGTGAGAGAAGGGGAAGAGTCGGAAAGAATTGGTTGAAAAGAAGGAGTGGGACTTTGAGTGGTATCCACAGAATCAACAATTTCGACACGATAAACTGACTTCGGAGGTGGGACAAGTGGTGCGCTCTTAGAGCTAGCAGTATTCACCACTTCCGATGTTAACTCCGATTCTTCTTCATCATAGTCTAGAACACTTTTTACATCTGCGGTACAACTTTCAAACCATTGGTTTGAACCAGGAATGATTTTCTTTGCTTTAAGCTCAGCACGTTTTTGTGAAAGACTCTTAACCTCAAATTTTGCAAGAAATGAATCACTTTTTTTGGAAGCAATTACGGTTTCAGATTTTTGATCAACCGTAGCAACGTTGAATTTGGTGGTTAGAGGTTTAGAGTTTTGGTTAATGTTAAACGTGATTTCTTCATTATCAACCCGAATGGTTAATTCTTCGGCAAAAACATCAATGTTAGCACGACTTGTTCTTAAGAAAGATCTCCCTAATATGAGCGGAACTCGAGGATCGGCATCAAATTCTACTACAACGAAATCAGTAGGGAAATGGAACTTTCCTACTTTCACAATGACATCCTCAGCTATTCCGCGTGGGTATTTTAGAGTACGGTCAGCTAGCTCGAGTGTCATGGAAGTATCGGTAAGCTTTGGAAGAGATAATTTCTCCCAAACTGAGAGTGGCATGAGGTTAATGCTTGCGCCAAGATCGGCCAAGGCAGAGCACTGAACCATCCCTAAGAAATCACACGGGATTAAAAATTTACCGGGGTCTCCTAACTTCTCGGGAAGTTTTTTAAGGATAACCGCCGAGCATTGTTCGTTTAGATTGGTTTGTGTCATCTCTGACAATTTATCTTTGTTGCTCAGTAGGCTTTTGATTGTAGATGCAAATTTGGGCATGAGCATGAGAGCATCTATGAAGCCTATGTCGAAGTGCAAATCACTGAATATTTTAAAGAATTTCTCCATCTGTTGATTTGTTTTGTCTTTGAGCTTCTGGTCATTAAGCCTTGAAGGATAGGGAAGAAAAGGCTTAGGATTTGTCTTCGGAACATCGGGTTCCGGAATTTGAGTTTGGTCATTTTGAGGTTGGACTTGTGCGGTACTTGGTGAACTAGAGGAATGCACTTTGTCCTTGGTCACCTCGGTTTCTTGATTTACCTTCCTCAATGGAGGAGGTACAGGGGTCTTGGGTCCATTAACTTTTTTACCACTTCTTGTTGTGATCGCCTTCACATCGCCCCTCGGGTTAGCGATCGTGTTGCTAGGGAGTTTTCCTGAGCCCGAGGGTCGATCATTTAAAGCCTTTTTGATTTCATTTAATTGGGCAATCACAAACTGGTTCGTCTCATATTGGATCCTATTTGTCTCGCCTTGGATCCTATTGGTCTCATCTTGTTTTTTCATGAATTGCTTAAGCAACTCATCCGAGGACATATGATTTTGGTTTGAACCTTGGTTTTGATTAAAATTTTGACCTCGGTTTTGGTTTTGGACATTCCCCTGATTTTGGTTAAAATTGTTCCGGTTTTGGTTGAAATTCTGAGAATTCTGAGAATTGTTTCCTTGATTTTGAACAAAGCGATTTTGATTATTTCTATTTGTCACGGGTGGAAAACCAGGTGGCACCATAGCACTGGGTGCTTGGTAATGAGTTTCGGGTTGCGGTCGGTACTGATCGTAGTTTACTGCAGCTACGGGAGCTTGGTAAACAGAAGCATCGGTTGCTTCACAATCGTAATACGCATGTGGTCCACCACAAGTTTCACAAACTTTGTTTATTGCTTTGATTGGTGCCGGTTTATGTTTTTCACTCTTTAATTCATTTATTTCCTTCATCATGCAACGCATTGAGTCCGTTAGAAAGGCTAACTCTGAGGAGTTACCGGATGAAGAAGCAGCAGGAGTGATTGGAACATTCACTTTGTTTCGGGAAATAGGAACTTTTGATTTATTCTCACAAATTTCAGTAACATCTTTAGGTTTACGATTCAAGATATTGCCACCGGCGGCTGCGTTAAGAGAATCTTGATCGTTTCCATTCAATCCGTTATAAAACGTATTGATTTGTTGTAATTCCGTGAAGTTATGATGCGGGCATTTTCTTAGGAGATCTTTAAATCTTTCCCATGCCTCTCCGAAGTTTTCATCGAAACCTTGACGAAATCCAGATATTTCATTTTTTAGATTAGTCGTCTTTGATGGAGGGAAGAAATAACTGACAAATTTCTGTACTAGATCTTCCCAAGTTTCAATGGATCGAGGGGGTTCTTTATCCAGCCAAGTTTGGGCTGCCCCTTCGAGTGAAAATGGAAATAGCATCAATTTGATAACTTTTTGTGGCACATCCTTGTAATTGATTGTTGAGGTCAGTTTGTTGAACCGACGGATGTGTGTGTACGGATCTTCTCGTTCAAAACCGTGGAATTGGTTTGTAGACACGAGTTGAATCAAGTGCGTTTTCAATTCAAAATGATCAGAATTGATTGGTGGTAAGACGATGGCATCTCCGTAACCCTCCGTGGGTGCTTGGAGCATTTCGGCCATTGTGCGATTGTCTGCCATTTCGTCAATGGAAATAGTACGAATCTCGGGTTCGACTATTCGGGCAGCACGTCCACGATTACGTCTTCTCGGAATATCTATGAGTTCACGTAAAGGACTTGAAGATCTAGAAGAGCGAGTGCGCATGCACTAGATAAAATATACCAATTAAAACAAGACTGAGGCAAAACACAAGGAACTTAAAACCTTAAATCGAACAAGCGTACGGTAGCTCTCTAAAAGATAAACGCACAGGGTGGCGGAGAAGCAAAGGTGGGCAATTAATGCTCCTTAAAAACCCGCTTCTTTCAGTCCGACAATTTAATGTCAGACTATCCTAGAACCTCCGTAGAGTTTGTTTATCAATCAAAGGTGAGCCGAATTCGCAAGCGATACAAAGGCAAGTTTTAAATCTTTGGTTTGGGAACTTATTATGGCCGTACCCCCAGTTAGGTAGTACTCTGTTTTGGTTTTCGATGGTAAATTTTTATTGTTATTATTATTAACAAAGAAAACGGAAAATGTTTTTGGGTTTTTATTTTTATCTGATAATATATATACAAAAAGAAAAGAAAAAAATATTTTTGTTTTTTATGGGTTTATAGAAACAGAAACTTCACAAAGAAGGATCTCAAATCACTAATCGCTTGATTTCAAACAATATGGTCGCAACACACTTCCCCGGCAGCGGCGCCAAAATTTGATTCGCCCGAAAACAACACTTATAATTAAACAAATGCAGAGACGGTGAATGCTCGTGAATCAATACAAACCACCCCTTTGTGAAAAAGGATAACTTGCAAAGACTCACGTTGTGTTGTGTGTAGTGTGTATACTGGGTAAGTGATCACCCAGGTCGTTTCCCAACGAGGTGCGAAATTGACGATTGCTTAGAATTTGAATTTAAAGTGACTGATGATATGATATTTTTGGATTTTGCTTTTCTTAACAATTCTAATAACAAATAAATATACAAAACAAATATATAAAACAAATTTAAACTATTTAACTAATTAATTATTAACTTTAATTACTACTCAACTATTTAAAATTTATAAAAAATACTAAATGGACAAAGAAAAATCTAAAACTTTTTCTAAAAATATTATAAGATGAAAAGAAGCTAAGAAAATTATAAAAATGAAATATGCTTAATTAAAAATTAAAAAGATAAAATCTATTAAATAGAAACTATCACTTATTTTTTTATTTTTGTTTTTCTTAAGGTCTAATAATGATATTATATTTTTCCTAGATTATAAATGACAAAAGAAAATTAAGAAAATTAAAATTATATTTTTCTGATTTATATTCTATTTATTATTATTTAATAACTACTAGAAATTAATTAAAAAGATTAAAAATATCAAAACTATTTAGAAAATTATGAAAATTTACAGATAATTCTAAAATATAAATTAAAAGATGGGAAAAATAAAAGTGGAAGTTATTTAAGCCTGATAAGCAGATTTAGGCTAATAAGCAGTTTGCAATAAGCCCAAAAATAAGGTAAAGATATCTAAAAATTCCCAAAAGCTCAGGAATGGATTAAACAACTATATTCAGCACAAAACAACTTAAAAATGCAAATAAGCACTAAGGATAAGCAAGATAAGCACTTGGCTGTTTGCAAAACCAAAGCAGAAAATTCAGAAAAGTGCAGACTTTGAAAAGCAGATTAAGCAGTCAAATAAGCTGTTTAAAGGCAACCTAATGGGGGCAAAATCTTCCCTATACTACTGAGTACTCTAAAAACCTAAAAGCCCCATCAATAACAAGCTAATTGAGGTTCAATTAAGCACTAGTTCAGGTTCCAGAAAACACTGAGTCTGCTGTTTGTCTGTGTTGTGCAGTATTGCACAAAGTTTGCACAGAGCAAATGGGACCTAACCAGCTTTGTTGTTTACACTATATGGACCAAAATGAATTCAAACCAGCCAAGAAAAGGTACTGACGATGTACCCTCCTAACGGGTCGAAGGACTCCCCTTCGAGCCTGTAGAAAGCCCTCCCTTCGGAGGCCCAGGTTAACCTTCTAATACGTTTCATTGGCGTAAAACCATTCGCCTGCGAATGGTTACTGATGATGTACCCTCCTAACGGGTCGAAGGACTCCCCTTCGAGCCTGTAGAAAGCCCTCCCTTCGGAGGCCCAGGTTAACCTTCTAATACGTTTCATTGGCGTAAAACCATTCGCCTGCGAATGGTTACCATGTGGGAATCCGCCAATCGAAGCCCTAAGCCCTTCGGGGTATTCCTGACGAAGGGACTAACACGAAGGATCATCCAGACCTGGTCAAACCCACGTCTCCTCTATCCTTTGGCTTCCCGCCAAAACAGAGATCGTGGGCTACAAAGCCCTAGCGGTTACCACTTTCCATGGGACGCCCCCATGATCTCCGAACTATGTGCAACCGCCCACTATGTCCTATTTCTCCCCTATAAATAGCATAGTCGGGCCAAGAACAATGTAAGTAATCTCGAAGTTAACTTCACTCTCTAAATTTACGACCTACATTACCATTACACATACTTACTCGCACGCCGGAGGTGGTTCGCAGGGTCCAACCCCTGCGCAATCACTTAACGTAGTGTCTTTGTATTTCTTATTCTCAGGTTAAGAACAAGCTTGGCGCAATCTCAACACCCCATTATTCCTTTGATCACCATCGAAGGCTTGGTTGGCAAATATTTGTTCAATCAGTGGCGCCATCCGTGGGACCGCTACAATTGGTCTCGTTAATTCCGAGCTTTTAACCTACCAACCAATTTCACTATTATTCCGGCATGGATCAAGGGAGAGAAGATACTCCCCCACCGGGCTTCTCTCCTTAACACCAATACCAGTCGACGACCCTAACAACCTTCCCCCAATAACCGCCTCCACTTTCACAACACGTTCTCACCCAGAAATCACAACCAACAATCATGCTTCGACATCAGCCAACCCAGAACCTGTCATTAGCCCAGCCTTTGTCGAAGCCAACCACGAAGTGTTGGAAACCCTTTTAAGGGCTCGCAACAGGCAAGTCAGGAATGCTGAGATACGAAAGGAGTTGGAATACTCGAGTGAAGAGTATGATGAGGAAATGGAGATGGAACCTAGGCCTCCGACCCAAGGACCAACCCTATCTGCCTTAAGGATTGGTTCTCCAATTGGCCGAAGGCTAAGCAAAAGGTCTGTTGGTTTCGAAGGAGTCCCCGAGAGGGCTCCGACAAGAAGAGAAGGGGCGGTTGCCGAAGGCTCTAACGGTAGGAGTCAGCTTAGGGAAGAAAGGGGGATGACTTTACCTCCATTACTAGCCGCTCATCTTGGAAGAACTGAAGCCATGGTTCCGTTGCAGCCTTCTCACGCGTCAGGCGTAGAAGGCAATCCGTCTACAATCAGTATGGGAGGAAATCTTCCTCCCAATGGTATGTACCCCCCGTTCCAAACTCAGTCTTATCCTCAAAATTTATATCCTCCCATGAATGGACAACCTAATAACCCAAGCTTCCCTCAAAATTATGGGAGCATGCCCTTCGGCCACCCTATGGCGTACCCTCCATACGCCATGGGAAACAGTTACCCGTTTGCCATGAACACACCTTATCAGTCCTACCCAGGCCAAACTCCTATGGGAATGCCCCCAAACAGCAATCCATACAATACAGTCCCCATGTACGCACCACCTTATAATTGTCTATATTCAGACCCTATGGGTTCAGCTACACCCTTCGTTAGATGGATAGAAGATTACCCATTGCCTGATGGTTTGAAAATGCCTTCACATGTCGGGACTTATGATGGGAAAGGGGATCCGGACAATTTCTTACACTTGTTCGAAGGGGCTATCAAAATGCAAAAGTGGGTTATGCCGGTGGCCTGTCACATGTTCACGTACACCCTTCGGGATTCTGCTCGTATTTGGTGGAATGGGCAAAAGCCCGGTAGCATCGTCAATCTTGATAATCTCAAAGCTAAGTTCCGGTCACACTTCAGTCAGCAAAAGAAATTCACAAGGACTCATTTAACGGTACACAACATCAAACAAAAAGAAAATGAAAGTACCAGGGCCTTCGTTACTAGGTACACCGATGAGACTTTGCAAATTTTGGGTCTTCATGAAGATCAACGTATTTCTGGTTTCGTACATGGCCTTCGGAATCGGAGTTTGGTGGAATTCTTGTCCACCGACCTTCCGACAACTTACAAGGGCCTAACCGAGAAGACATACACTTGGATCGAAGCCAAAGAGGTATCCACTAATGGGGCTCCGATAGATAAGGATAGCAACAACAAGTTTTCGAAGCATTCCACGTGGGAAGGGTCCAAGAACAAGAACAAGAACAGAGATAGGTTCTCTCCGTACAACAAAGGCCCCAACCATGGTTTGTTGAGCAATCTAACGAAGTCTCCAAAAGAAATACTTGCTACAGAGAGGGCGGCCAAAGCTTTCGAAGCGCCTCCACGTATGACAAGTAAGGGTAAAAACAGGGATACCAGCAAGTACTGCCACTTCCACGAAGACAATGGCCACGATACGAACAGTTGCAGGGAATTAAAGAAACAAATTGAAGAGGCCGTAAGATCTGGGCAGTTGGCACACCTGGTAAAAGGAATCAAGAAAGGCAAAGAAAAGATGACTGACACTCAAATGGCCAAGGATACTAACCCTACCGAAGCCCCCATACTAATGATACACAGAGACGAAACCACTTCGAAAAGGAAGGCACCGGAGTCGGAAGCAAACAAGATAAGGGATGTAACGTTTTCCCCTATCTCAGGCAGGATCCCTTCGAATGATCCAGTGGTTATCAAAGTCCTAATTTTTAGCCAAGAAATAAGGGGAGCCTACATGGACTGCGGAAGCCCTTGCGAAGTCATATATGAACATTGCTTTTGAAAGCTCTCGTCGGCGGTCAGGTCTCAAAGGGTCGATTCGAAGAGGCCTTTAGTAGGGTTTTCTGGTGAACGTTCGTGGCCCCTAGGGGAAGTTCCGCTGGAAATAACAATCGGAGAAGGCAGGATCGCAAGGACAGAAACCCTCATGTTCACTATCGTAAGGTCCGACTCTCCTTACAACTTGTTGATAGGGAGGACCGCCATGCAAAAGATGGGTATAGTAGTCTCCACTATACATGCAGCGGTAAAGTTTCACACACCCAACGGAATAGGGACGGTATTCTCTGAGCACAGTCCGAAGGATAGCAAGAAAAAGATGGAAGGCTCTAAAAAGCCTCCGAATGATGTTATTGGAAGTACGGATGAGGAAGAAGATACCGTCACAAAAAAGCGTCATGCAGAACGAAGAATGTTAAGCAAAAAGCAATATCCAAATAGTTCCACAGCAGAATTGGAGAAGCCACACAAAGCCGAAGGGAAGATCTTTGAGGGGATACGTCCTAGGAGCACCAGAACTCCTCCGACACCGAGAACTGATGACAAGCTCTATGGCAAGGGATATCGACTCAAGGGATTCAAACCCACTAAGTCGACAAAGCAAGAAGTCAAAATCAATCCTTCGAAATTCAAAGCAGCTATTGGCCTGCCGGCTCCAGGATCATCGAAAAAACGTGATAATCCAAGCTCCACCAAGAGGCAGACTTTCGCAGAAGTCCTCAACGAAACACCTTCCGGACACAGCCCAAATGGAGAAACTCTCCCAACCGCGGCGGAAGAATGGAAGTTATTTACCGACGGAGCCTCAAGCTTCAATGGTTTCGGAACAGGGTTAATCCTAATAAATCCGGAGGGAAAGGAGTACAGTTATGCGCTACGTTTTGAATTCAAGGCCACGAAAGATGAAGCAGAGTACGAAGCCTTGCTGGCTGGCCTTCGACTCGCAAAGGGTATCGAGGTTCATGACCTCTCCATTTTCGTAGGCTCGCTTCTAGTCGCTGGTCAAATCAAGGGTTCTCGCAGAGCAAGGCAGCCAATAATCAAAGAGTACTTGAACGAGGTTAAAAAAGTCCTTCAGGGTTTCGAAAGATACAAAGTGACAAATGTCCACATAAGCCAAAATAAGAGGGCGGAGGCCCTAATCAAATTAGCATCGACTGCTTTTGCTCATCTACCCCGTGAGGCTTTAGTAGAAGAATTGGCCACCAGGTCAATTGCAAGAAGTGAAACATTTGATGAAGGCTCCAGCTGGATAGAACCAATCAAAATGTATTTGATAAGCGGCGTTTTGCCCGATAAGTCAAAATCGGAACGAAGAATCAAAGTCAAAAGTCCACAGTACAGGCTCATAGGCAATAATCTCTACAAAAGGCGTCTTTCATCTCCTTGGCTCCGCTGTATCGAGTTAAAACAGGCTTCGATCATTCTCTGCAATGCTCATGAAGAGTTCTGTGGAAGACACACAAGCCCTAGAGCCATCGCCGCAAAGGTAACAAAATGGGGTTATTACTGGCCAACCGTACTAGAAGATGCAAGGGAAGCAATCAGAACATGCACGGTATGTCAGACACACTCCAAAGCCCATAACCTGTTAGAGTATGATGCGACACCTAGCATGACTGTAAGACCTTTCGATCAATGGGGAGTCAGCATAATTGGACCCTTACCATTAACCCCCGGAGGGGTACAATTCTTGGTCATAGCCATCGATCATTTCACCAAGTGGGTCGAGGCCAAGCCGTTGGCATCAACAAAAGGAAGAGATGTGGAAGAGTTCATGTGGGAACACATAATATTCAGATTTGGAATTCCACAAGTTATCACCTCTTACGAAGGACCACACTTTGCCGAAGGAGTGTTCCCTTCTTTCTGCAAAAGCCTGAACGTGAAGCAAAGGTTCATTTGTGTTGACAAGGATATTGTCACCGAAATTGAGACGAAGTTAGGGCAATATCAGCATAAATGGGCAGACAAACTTCCCAAAGCCTTGAGGGCATATAGGAAGTTGTCCTTCGAGTAAAAGCAAACGAAGCCAAACGAAAGAGCCCAGCGTCAAAGAAGAATTACGGTGACAAAAAGACGTGGAAGCTCGAAGGGTGGAAACAAAAGATGTCGTGAACAAGTTTGGACATGATACAAGCTCTCGTAAGTCTTACATATAAGAACTTACCTTTCTTTAAAAGCATTTAGTTGTTTTCAATTTCATGTAACGTAGTCTTCTCACATGGGAAAAAAGCATTAATGGTAGGTGTCTAGTTTTCATTTTTTCAAATGATGTAATCCTCCCTACCCACTTAATGATATAACATGTTTCCCTCAAAATCTCTTGTTTCGTTTTATACAACATAGATTTATCCAGCCAAGTACTTTACAAGTTTCAATGTCGAAGGATGAAGCAAGACACATGTCTTGTATAACATTAACATCCATTACAATTCACATTAGCTTTCCTATGAAGTCTTAGGGTATTTGAAGCCCTCTGTAACTTAAGGATAAAGACGGAGTGGGTCGCGACCCTCTGTCACAGTCAAATTATACGATTGCATAAAATCTTGGTCCAAAATACACACAATAAGGTTATAACCTTAGGTTGTATGTTTACGTTCTAGTAATGAGCGTAAGAGAAGATAAGCATGGCATTAAAAAAGGAGGATACTCCTCCAAATTAAGAGTCATAAAGACTACGCACAGGCGAAGCCATTTTCAAAAAAGGACAGTTGTTCAAAGTTATGGGACGACGCCCAGACAAACCATTCAAACAGGCACTAGCCTGATAAAAGCACGCTAAATTGTCTTAAAGAAAGGCATCAGCCTTTAAGCACAAACAAATTGTTTCAAAGGGTACACGCCACCCTTACAGACTAAATTACTGCCAACATGGCAGCCTTCATTTGTTGATGGAAGAGTTTGGGTCTTCTTGATGAGTCGCAGACTTGGGTTTCTCAGACAAGGTTCTTTTAGTTGGAGACGGAGGCTGTATACTCTTGGGTTTTTTAGAAAGGAGATCTTCGATGGAGGCTGAGGGATCTTTGGTTGCTTCGGCAAGAAAGGGGTAAACTGCAGTGGTAAAGGCATTACCAGCTTCATCGTACTCCTGAACGGAATTTGGACGATAGTATGGCACATCTGAAAGCACAACGGGTTTCTTAGTTTCGGCAATCTCTTCCAAAGTTGTGCACTTGCCATGAAATATGGCTGCATTCACCAGTTTACCCACAACCACTCCCACCTCATCGCTATGATATAATTCCATAGCAATATAGGGAACAACCTTCGATACGACCTCAGCCCTATCTTTTCTCAACCTTTGACATTCAAGCTTCAACCTATCAACCTCCTGACAACATTTAGCATCCTGCTCCACTAGTCTAGTTCTCTCAAACTCCAACCCAGTACATTTGGATTCCAGGGCACTCACCTGGTTCTCATAGCCTACAACCTTAGCCTCCTCAAGAATTATCCTACCACATTCTGCCTGTGACTCCTTAAGCTGTTTTTCAAGACTATCAATCCTGTCTTGAAGAGCCTCATACCTGGGATGTTTCTCAAAGTTCTCCATGGCTTCATCGCATCTCTTCTCCAATTCAGCATAATTTTTCTCCCTCTCCTTTTCTCTGGTAATAACAGCAGCAACCTCCTCCTTCGCTTCCTGGACCCTATTAAGCAATCCCCTGGTGCGAAAGCTCAGATGACTATCCAGCATTGCTTGTCGGATATAACTTTTGTCGTTGAGATCACATAGTTCTTCAATGGACATTTCATTCATTTTCTTCCTCCATGAGGCAGGAGTAACATTCTCAACAAGCAAGCGGCAGGAGAGAGAGTTGGGCAATTCCTTCGTATCTGGCAAACCTTTAAGACGAAAGCAATATAAGCCGAACACGCAATATTACGGAAAGGAAAAAAGGCTGGAAGAATTTCTGCTTACCAGATATGTCATCTTCATCGACCAGTCCTTCCGGAGCATACATGATGGTCTTCCCCCGAGACTTCTCTGTTTTTTGCTTGGTGGTTCGGGACGTCGGGGTAGGAATGTTCAATTTTCTCTTGGGGACAGCCTTTGCAGCCTTGGCACTAGTACCCTTTCTAGTTCGAACTCTATCAGCGATGCCGGAGGACCCCACAATCCTGAGCTGATCACCTCCGGAAGGGGTATCATCAGAATCACCAATGTCCTCCACTATCTGGGGGGTTTCCTCAGTACCAACTGCTTTGACTGGGGGAAGCACAGCAAGAGGCTTGGGTGGAGAGATATCAACATCATTATTATTGACAGAAATGGAAGGAGATCCCGCTCCGTAACTTGTATTTTGAGGGTCCCTTGGCATAAAGCTAACTTCCTTGGCACCTCCAGCCACGACAAAGTTTCGAAAAGCCATTTCTGCACAAGACAAAGGAAAAGAGATGAATATCAGCAGGTAAGTTATTTATTTATGAAATAAGAAATTATACATACTTTCTCCTTCACAAATAATTTCAGGAAGCAATGGAGACCCTTCCCAACTCTTAGCAATGCCAGCCATGAATAAGATGGGCTCAGGAAACGTTTGTACATCCACTGGATGACGTGCAAGACGTTGATACATAAGTTCACTTCTCACCTCATAAGGTAATGGGTCATTGTATCGTTTTTCATCAAACCTATTCCCTTCGGCCAACAGCTCAGGATATTCGGGGGGTATGATGGTACTCTCAATATAAAAAAATTGACCTTTCCAATTTCGAATATTCGAAAAAGGTTTAGTCAATAAGTGTGGGACATCATACTCACTCCTTTTGGCAATAGTTACCCAATCTCCACCAGGGTAGAGATTGGCAAAGCCTCTAAACACAGTCAATGAAGGCTCAAAACCATACGCTTTGCACATCACAATATAAGTTGTCAACTTGGCTAAACCAAATGGATTAAACCTTGAAATGTGCACCTTGTAATATTGCAAAAACTCCAAAATAAGAGGGTGGATGGGAATCCTAAAGTTTGATTGCGTAAACGCATGCACATATAAGCCTACAAATCCTTTCGGAGCATCAAAAATACTTTGCTTTTTACTGGGAAGCATGATTTTATATTCCAAGGGTATGGGATAATCATTCAGAAAATCAGACAATGCTTGTTTCGACAAGGTACAAGTTTGTTCTTTAATTATTCGTTTTGCAGCCATACTCATAAATAAAGTAAGGAGAGCAAAGAAAAATGGCTGAATTTTACCTTTTAGATTCCAATGGAAGCACAATGACACAGAGTTGTGTATATTTTGGGCGGAGGTAAAAGTATTCTAGGGTTTAACATGTCGAAGATTAAATACTCATGAAATCTTTGATCATAACCGAACACGTGTACACTTTCTTTACTATCTAAGCGGATTTCAAATGAATGCTAAATTTGAAATGACGTTTTGCAATTACCAAAGAAGTAGCAATTAAGGGTTTGCAAGTGGCCGGATAATGATGGTTTGCATTTAATGCGGAATTCAGTTAGACGTATTCCTTTTTATTTTTTAAAATCAGAAGGATAGAGTACTGTTTCTTGCATTTGAATTTATTTAAAGCACTTATCTTCATTTCGTCCAAATTTGTGATAAATGGGATAGAGTGTATAAGGTTTTTTGAGTCGAAAGCAATTTATACTCGTACGTATATATCGCCTTCGACTGGGGGGCTTGATGATGTACCCTCCTAACGGGTCGAAGGACTCCCCTTCGAGCCTGTAGAAAGCCCTCCCTTCGGAGGCCCAGGTTAACCTTCTAATATGTTTCATTGGCGTAAAACCATTCGCCTACGAATGGTTACCATGTGGGAATCCGCCAATCGAATCCCTAAGCCCTTCGGGGTATTCCTGACGAAGGGACTAACACGAAGGATCATCCAGACCTGGTCAAACCCACGTCTCCTCTATCCTTTGGCTTCCCGCCAAAACAGAGATCGTGGGCTACAAAGCCCTAGCGGTTACCACTTTCCATGGGACGCCCCCATGATCTCCGAACTATGTGCAACCGCCCACTATGTCCTATTTCTCACCTATAAATAGCATAGTCGGGCCAAGAACAAAGTAAGTAATTTTCAAGTTAACCTCACTCTCTAAATTTACGACCTACATTACCATTACACATACTTACTCGCACGCCGGAGGTGGTTCGCAGGGTCCAACCCCTGCGCAATCACTTAACGTAGTGTCTTCGTATTTCTTATTTTCAGGTTAAGAACAAGCTTGGCGCAATCTCAATACCCCATTATTCCTTTGATCACCATCGAAGGCTTGGTTGGCAATTATTTGTTCAATCAGTTACCATGTGGGAATCCGCAAATCGAAGCCCTAAGCCCTTCGGGGTATTCCTGACGAAGGGACTAACACGAAGGATCATCCAGACCTGGTCAAACCCACGTCTCCTCTATCCTTTGGCTTCCCGCCAAAACAGAGATCGTGGGCTACAAAGCCCTAGCGGTTACCACTTTCCATGGGACGCCCCCATGATCTCCGAACTATGTGCAACCGCCCACTATGTCCTATTTCTCCCCTATAAATAGCTTAGACGGGCCATAACCAAGGTAGGTTAACTGAATGTAATCTAAAGTTAACTTCACACTCTAAATTTACTACCTACATTACCATTACACATACTTACTCGCACGCCGGAGGTGGTTCGCAGGGTCCAACCCCTGCGCAATCACTTAACGTAGTGTCTTTGTATTTCTTATTTTCAGGTTAAGAACAAGCTTGGCGCAATCTCAACACCCCATTATTCCTTTGATCACCATCGAAGGCTTGGTTGACGAATATTTGTTCAATCAGTGGCGCCATCCGTGGGACCGCTACAATTGGTCTCGTTAATTCCGAGCTTTTAACCTACCAACCAATTTCACTATTATTCCGGCATGGACCAAGGAAGAGAAGATACTCCCCCACCGGGTTTCTCTACCTTAACACCAATACCAACCGACGACCCTAACAACCTTCCCCCAATAACCGCCTCCACCTTCACAACACATTCTCATCCAGAAATCACAACCAACAATCATGCTTCGACATCAGCCAACCCAGAACCTGTCATTAGCCCAGCCTTTGTCGAAGCCAACCACGAAGTGTTGGAAACCCTTTTAAGGGCTCGTAACAGACAAGTCAGGAATGCAGAGGTTCGAAGGGAATTGGAATACTCGAGTGATGAGTATGATGAAGAAATGGAGATGGAACCTAGGCCTCCGACCCAAGGGCCAACCCTATCGGCCTTAAGAATTGGGTCTCCAATTGGTCGAAGGCTGAGCAAAAGGTCTGTTGGTTTCGAAGGAGTCCCCGAGAGGGCTCCGACAAGAAGAGAAGGGGCGGTTGCCGAAGGCTCTAACGGTAGGAGTCAGCTTAGGGAAGAAAGGGGGGTGACTTTGCCTCCATTGCTAGCCGCTCATCTTGGAAGAACGGAAGCCGGGGTTCCGTTGCAGCCTTCTCACGCATCAGGCGTAGAAGGCAATCCGTCTGCAATCAATATGGGAGGGAATCTTCCTCCCAATGGTATGTACCCCTCGTTCCAAACTCAGTCTTATCCCCAAAATTTATATCCTCCAGTAAATGGACAGCCTAATAACCCAAGCTTCCCTCAAACTTATGGGAGCATGCCCTTCGGCCACCCTATGGCGTACCCTCCATACGCCATGGGAAACAGTTACCCGTTTGCCGTAAACACACCTTATCAGTCCTACCCAGGCCAGACTCCTATGGGAATGCCCCCAAACAGCAATCCATACAATACAGTCCCCATGTACGCACCACCTTATAATTGTCTATATTCAGACCCTATGGGTTCAACTACACCTTTCGTTAGATGGATAGAAGATTACCCATTGCCTGATGGGTTGAAAATGCCTTCACATGTCGGGACTTATGATGGAAAGGGGGATCCGGACAATTTCTTACACTTGTTCGAAGGGGCTATCAAAATGCAAAAGTGGGTTATGCCGGTGGCCTGTCACATGTTTACATACACCCTTCCGGATTCTGCTCGTATTTGGTGGAATGGACAAAAGCCCGGTAGCATCGTCAACCTTGATGATCTCAAAGCTAAGTTCCGGTCCCATTTCAGTCAGCAAAAGAAATTCACAAGGACCCATTTAACGGTGCACAACATCAAGCAAAAAGATAACGAAAGCACCAGGGCCTTCGTTACTAGGTACACCGATGAGACTTTGCAAATTTTGGGTCTTCATGAAGATCAACGTATTTCTGGTTTCGTACATGGCCTTCGGAATCGGAGTCTGGTGGAATTCTTGTCCACCGACCTTCCGACAACTTACAAGGGGCTGACCGAGAAGACGTATACTTGGATCGAAGCCAAAGAAGTATCAACTAATGAGGCTCCGATAGATAAAGATAGCAACAACAAGTTTTCGAAGCATTCCACGTGGGAGGGGTCCAAGAACAAGAACAAGAACAGAGATAGGTTCTCTCCGTACAACAAAGGCCCCAACCATGGTTTGTTAAGCAATCTAACGAAGTCTCCAAAGGAAATACTTGCTACGGAGAGGGCGGCCAAAGCCTTCGAAGCGCCTCCACGTATGACAAGTAAGGGTAAAAACAGGGATACCAGCAAGTACTGTCACTTCCACGAAGACAATGGCCATGATACGAACAGTTGCAGGGAACTAAAGAAACAAATTGAAGAGGCCGTAAGATCTGGGCAGTTAGCACACCTGGTAAAAGGAATCAAGAAAGGCAAAGAAAAGATGACTGACACTCAAATGGCCAAGGATACTAACCCTACCGAAGCCCCCATACTAATGATACATCGAGACGAAACCACTTTGAAAAGGAAGGTATCGGAGTCGGAAGCAAACAAGATAAGGGAGATAACATTTTCCCCTATCTCAGGCAGGATCCCTTCGAACGATCCGGTGGTTATTAAAGTCCTAATCTTTAGCCAAGAAATAAGGGGAGCTTACATGGACTGCGGAAGCCCTTGCGAAGTCATATACGAACATTGCTTTCGAAAGCTCTCGTCTGCGGTCAGGTCTCAAAGGGTCGACTCGAAGATGCCTTTAGTAGGGTTCTCTGGCGAACGCTCGTGGCCTCTAGGGGAAGTTCCGCTGGAAATAACAATCGGAGAAGGCAGGATCGCAAGGACAGAAACCCTCATGTTTACTATCATAAGGTCCAACTCTCCTTACAACTTGTTGATAGGGAGGACCGCCATGCAAAAGATGGGTATAGTAGTCTCCACTATACATGCAGCGGTAAAGTTTCACACACCCAAGGGAATAGGGACGGTATTCTCTGAGCACAGTCCGAAGGATAGCAAGAAAAAGAGGGAAGGTTCTAAAAAGCCTCCGAATGATGTTATTGGAAGTGCGGAGGAGGAAGAAGATATCGTCACAAAAAAGCGTCAGGCAAAACGAAGAACGGTAGGCGAAAGGCGATCTCCAAATAGTTCCACAGCAGACTTGAAGAAGCCACACAAAGACGAAGGGAAGGTCTTCGAAGGTATATGTTCTAGGAGCGCCAGAACTCCTCCGACACCGAGGACTGATGACAAGCTCTTCAACAAGGAATATCGACTCAAGGGGTTCAAACCCACTAAGTCCACAAAGCAAGGAGTCAAAACCAACCCTTCAAAGTGCAAAGCAGCTATTGGCCTACCGGCTCCAAGATCATTGAAGAAATGTGATAGTCCAAGCTCCATCAAGAGTCAAGCTTTCGCAGAAGTCTTCAACGAAACACCTCCCGTACACAGCCAAAATGGAGAAAACTCCCCCAACAGCAACAGAGGGATGGAAATTATTCGCTGACGGAGCCTCAAGCTCCGATGGTTTCGGAATAGGTTTAATCCTAATAAATCCGGAGGGAAAGGAGTACAGTTATGCGCTACGTTTTGAATTCAAGGCCACGAAAGATGAAGCAGAGTACGAAGCCTTGCTGGCTGGCCTTCGACTCGCAAAGGGCATCGAGGTTCATGACCTCTCCATCTTCGTAGGCTCGCTTTTAGTCGCTGGTCAAATCAAGGGTTCTTACAGAGCAAGGCAGCCAATAATCAAGGAGTACTTGAACGAGGTTAAAAAGCTCCTTCAGGGTTTCGAACGATACAAAGTGACAAATGTCCACATAAGCCAAAACAAAAAGACGGAGGCCCTAATCAAATTAGCATCGACTGCTTTTGCTCATCTACCCAGTGAGGTTTTAGTAGAAGAATTGGCCACCAGGTCAATTGCAAGAAGGGAAACATTTGATGAAGGCTCCAGCTGGATAGAACCAATCAAAATGTACTTGATAAGCGGCGTTTTGCCCGATAAGTCAAAGTCGGCACGAAGAATCAAAGTCAAAAGTCCACAGTACAGGCTCATAGGCAATAATCTCTACAAAAGGCGTCTTTCATCTCCTTGGCTCCGTTGTGTCGAATTAAAACAGGCTTCGAACATTCTCTACAATGCTCATGAAGAATTTTGTGGAAGACACACAAGCCCTAGAGCCATCGCCGCGAAGGTAACAAAATGGGGTTATTACTGGCCAACCGTACTAGAAGATGCAAGGGAAGTAATCAGAACATGCACGGTATGTCAGACACACTCCAAAGCCCATAAACCATTAGAGTATGATGCGACATCTAGCATGACTGTAAGACCCTTCGATCAATGGGGAGTCAGCATAATCGGACCCTTACCATTAACTCCCGGAGGGGTACAATTCTTGGTCATAGCCATCGATCATTTCACCAAGTGGGTCGAGGCCAAGCCGTTGGCATCAACAAAAGGAAAAGATGTGGAAGAGTTCATGTGGGAACACATAATTTTCAGATTTGGAATTCCACAAGTTATCACCTCTTACGAAGGGCCACACTTTGCCAAAGGAGTGTTCCCTTCTTTCTGTAAAAGCCTGAATGTGAAGCAAAGATTCGTTTGTGTTGACAAGGATATTGTCACCGAAATCGAGACGAAGCTAGGGAAATATCAGCATAAATGGGCAAACAAACTTCCCAAAGCCTTGAGGGCATATAGGAAGTTGTCCTTCGAGTAAAAGCAAACGAAGCCAAATGAAAGAGCCCAGCGTCAAAGAAGAATTAACGTGACAAAAAGACAAGGAAGCTCGAAGGGCGGAAACAAAAGATGTCGTGAACAAGTTTGGACATGATACAAACTCTCGTAAGTCTTACATATAAGAACTTACCTTTCTTTAAAAGCATTTAGTTGTTTTCAATTTCATGTAACGTAGTCTTCTCACATGGGAAAAAAGCATTAATGGTAGGTGTCTAGTTTTCATTTTTTCAAATGATGTAATCCTCCCTACCCACTTAATGATATAACATGTTTCCCTCAAAATCTCTTGTTTCGTTTTATACAACATAGATTTATCCAGCCAAGTACTTTACAAGTTTCAATGTCGAAGGATGAAGCAAGACACATGTCTTGTATAACATTAACATCCATTACAATTCACATTAGCTTTCCTATGAAGTCTTAGGGTATTTAAAGCCCTCTGTAACTTAAGGATAAAGACGGAGTGGGTCGCGACCCTCTGTCGTAGTCAAATTATATGATTGCATAAAATCTTGGTCCAAAATACACACAATAAGGTTATAACCTTAGGTTGTATGTTTATGTTCTAATAATGAGCGTAAGAGAAGATAAGCATGGCATTAAAAAAGGAGAATATTCCTCCAAATTAAGAGTCATAAAGACTACGCACAGGCGCAGCCATCATCAAAAGAGATAATTGTTCAAAGTTATGGGACGAAGCCCAGACAAACTATTCAAACAGTCACTAGCCTGATAAAAGCATGCTAAATTGTCTTAAAGAAAGGCATCAGCCTTTAAACATAAACAAATGGTTGCAAAGGGTACACGCCACCCTTACAGACTAAATTACTGCCAACATGGCAGCCTTCATTTGTTGATAGAAGAGTTTGGGTCTTCT
The DNA here is from genome assembly GCA_021014915.2 of Artemisia tridentata subsp. tridentata. NCBI lineage: Eukaryota > Viridiplantae > Streptophyta > Magnoliopsida > Asterales > Asteraceae > Artemisia > Artemisia tridentata. The sequence goes on along the minus strand of CP139505.1, from coordinate 404,373,459 downwards.
TGATGAGTTGCAGACTTGGGTTTCTCAGACAAGGTTCTTTTAGTTGGGGACGGAGGCTGTATACTCTTGGGTTTTTTAGAAAGGAGATCTTCGATGGAGGCTGAAGGATCTTTGGTTGCTTCGGCAAGAAAGGGGTAAACTGCAGTGGTGAATGCATTACCAGCTTCATCATACTCCTGAACGGAATTTGGACGATAGTATGGCACATCTGAAAGCACAACGGGTTTCGTAGTTTCAGAAATCTCCTCCAAAGTTGTGCATTTGCCATGAAATATGGCTGCATTCACCAGTTTACCCACAACCACTCCCACTTCATCACTATGATATAATTCCATAGCAATATAGGGAACAACCTTCGATACAACCTCAGCCCTATCTTTTCTCAACCTTTGGCATTCAAGCTTCAACCTATCAACCTCCTGACAACGTTTAGCATCCTGCTCTACTAGTCTGGCTCTCTCAGCCTCCAACCCAGTACACTTAGACTCCAGGGCACTCACCTGGTTCTCATAGCCTACAACCTTAGCCTCCTCAAGAATTAACCTACCACATTCAGCCTGTGACTCCTTAAGCTGTTTTTCAAGATCATCAATCCTGTTTCGAAGAGCCTCATACCTTGGATGTTTCTCAAAGTTCTCCATGGCTTCATCACATCTCTTCTCCAACTCAGCATAATTTTTCTCCCTCTCCTTTTCTCTGGCAACAACAGCAGCAACCTCCTCCTTCGCCTCCTGGACTCTATTAAGCAATCCCCTAGTGCGAAAGCTCAGATGACTGTCCAGCATTGCTTGTCGGATATAACTTTTGTCGTTGAGATCGCAAAGTTCCTCAATGGAGATTTCATTCATTTTACTCCTCCATGAGGCAGGAGTGACATTCTCAACAAGCAAGCGGCAGGAGAGAGAGTTGGGCAATTCCTTCGTATCTGGCAAACCTTAAAAAAAAAAAAAAAAAAAAAAAAAAAAAAAAAAAAAAAAAAAAGACGAAAACAATATAAGCCAAACACGCAATATTACGGAAAGGAAGGAAGACTGGAAGAATTTTCACTTACCAGATATGTCATCTTCATCAGCCATTCCTTCCGGAGCATACATAATGGTCTTCCCACGAGACTTCTCTGTTTTTTGCTTGGTGGTTCTGGAAGTAGGAGTAGGAATGTTCAATTTTCTCTTGGGGGCAGCCTTTGCAGCCTTTGCACTAGTACCTTTTCTAGTCCGAACTCTATCAGCGATGCCGGAGGACCCCACAATCCTGAGCTGATCACCTTCGGAAGGGGTATCATCAGAATCACCAACATCCTCCACTACCTGGGGGGATTCCTCAGTACCAACTGTTTTGATTGGGGGGAGCACAGCAAGAGGCTTGGGTGGAGAGACATCAACATCATTATATTATTTACAGAAATGGAAGGAGATCCCACTCCGTAACTCGTATTTTGAGGGTCCCTTGGCATAAAGCTAACTTCCTTGGCACCTCCAGCCACAACAAAGTTACGAAAAGCCATTTCTGCACAGACAAAGGAAAATAGATGAATATCAGCAGGTAAGTTATTTATTTATGAAATAAGAAATTATACATACTTTTTCCTTCACAAATAATTTCAGGAAGCAATGGAGACCCTTCCCAACTTTTAGCAATGCCAGCCATGAATAAGATGGGCTCAGGAAACGTCTGTACGTCCACTGGATGACGTGCAAGACGTTGGTACATAAGGTCACTTCTCACCTCATAAGGTAGTGGGTCATTGTATCGTTTCTCATCAAACCTATTCCCTTCGGCCAACAGTTCAGGATACTCGGAGGGTATGATGGTACTCTCAATATAAAAAAATTGACCTTTCCAATTTCGAATATTCGAAAAAGGTTTAGTCAATAGGTGGGGGACATCGTACTCACTCCTTTTTGCAATGGTTACCCAATCTCCACCAGGGTAGAGATTGACAAAGCCTCTAAGCACAGTCAATGAAGGCTCAAAACCATACGCTTTGCACATTACAATATAAGTCGTCAACTTGGCTAAACTGAATGGATTAAACCTTGAAATGTGCACCTTGTAATATTGCAAAAACTCCAAAATAAGAGGGTGGATGGGAATCCTAAAGTTTGATTGCGTAAACGCATGCACATACAAACCTACAAACCCTTTTGGAGCATCAAAAATACTTTGCTTTTTACTGGGAAGCATGATTTTATGTTCCGAGGGTATGGGGTAATCATTCAGAAAATCAGACAATGCTTGTTTCGACAAGGTGCAAGTTTGTTCTTTAATTATTCGTTTTGCAGCCATACTCATAAATAAGGAGAGCAAAGAAAAATGGCAGAATTTTACCTTTTGATTCCAACGGAAGCACAAGATTGCAGAGCAATGTGTATTTTGGGCGGAGGTAAAATGAGCTAGGGTTTAATTATTATGGGTTTATGTACACAGACGGATTTTTAATCCCAATCGCACACGTGGTCACCTAACTTTGAAGATCTTGCGGATCTCAAACAAGCAATTAAATTGTGAAAAGATGTTTCGCTAATACCGATTTAATCGATGTTCGAGAGGCAAGTGGAAGGATAACAATTAACCCGCATTTAATGCGCGGTTAGTTTAGCATTTATTTTCTTTTTTGCATGGTTAATGGTACACGATGATTAAAGGCATATTTGATTTATTGAGTCGAATGTAATTTATACTCGTACGTATATATCACTTTCGACTGGGGGGCTTGATGATGTACCCTCCTAACGGGTCGAAGGACTCCCCTTCGAGCCTGTAGAAAGCCCTCCCTTCGGAGGCCCAGGTTAACCTTCTAATACGTTTCATTGGCGTAAAACCATTCGCCTGCGAATGGTTACCATGTGGGAATCCGCCAATCGAAGCCCTAAGCCCTTCGGGGTATTCCTGACGAAGGGACTAACACGAAGGATCATCCAGACCTGGTCAAACCCACGTCTCCTCTATCCTTTGGCTTCCCGCCAAAACAGAGATCGTGGGCTACAAAGCCCTAGCGGTTACCACTTTCCATGGGACGCCCCCATGATCTCCGAACTATGTGCAACCGCCCACTATGTCCTATTTCTCCCCTATAAATAGCTTAGACGGGCCATAACCAAGGTAGGTTAACTGATGTAATCTGAAAGTTAACTTCACACTCTAAATTTACTACCTACATTACCATTACACATACTTACTCGCACGCCGGAGGTGGTTCGCAGGGTCCAACCCCTGCGCAATCACTTAACGTAGTGTCTTTGTATTTCTTATTTTCATGTTAAGAACAAGCTTGGCGCAATCTCAACACCCCATTATTCCTTTGATCACCATCGAAGGCTTGGTTGACGAATATTTGTTCAATCAGGTACCAAATCAGCTTATGGCTGATTATAGCTTATTTGGGTATTTGGCAGCCTAAAATTCACACAGACAACAAAAAACTTGATTATCTATTTAAGCTGCTACTAAGAACTCCAAAACAGCTTAATAGGACTCAATTAAGCTGATGCAAAGTTGGGATTAAGGCCAATGTACAGTAACACTAATTTAGACCTAATGACAGTTTTGAACCAAACACTCCTTAATGGGGTGTCTGTCTTGGATTTACAAAGGAAAATCCAAATTTTAAACTAAGAGTCTGATTATTATTGAATAACTAACTTATTTAAACACTGATGAACAACTTTTAACACAGAATTAAGCACTATGTTAAGCTATACTAGTTGAGGCTGTTTTTGGTCTTTTTAGAGTTTTTTAAGCAAAGTAAAGAAAAGTTATTAAACTACTGACAATAATGATCAAAGGTACTCAGAAACTAACAAATAGCTTATAATAATAACAATAAGCTACTAATAAGCACAAGTACAGTGATAATGGGAATTATGCAAAAAATGAGAAAAGCTTACAACTGTCAAGCCTTATGGAACAATAGAACAAGGACTAGAACCCACTCCTAGCTTGTTGTCAATAAGCTAGGAACCAGAAAAACCATCCAGCTTAGTTTCTAAACCCAGAATTCAGCTTATTACCACTTTAGTTGACTTTGTTTGACTTTCTTCAAATCTTGAATTTAGAACAAGTTTATACTACAATAAACTTACAATAAGCTATGAGAAGTTTATATAAGTTATTAAAAACAACTGAGAAGTTGTTTTATATACTACTTATCAAGATTCTAATTCATAGTACAATTGAAAATCAGAACACTTGGTATAATTATTAACTACTGACAATAATCAAAGAAACAACAACAAATACACTAAAGTTACTTTGTATTGATTGATTGAAGCTTGAGATTACAAATTAAACTACTGAAATGGAAATTACGATTACACTACTTTTATTCTACTTTTCCACTTTTTTATTTTGAGCTACATTACATTCTATATATACATAAATTAAAGTGGGATAACACTCTGTCGACATCCTCAATCCATCAGCACCATTGAATTAGCTCAATTTGATCTCAAACGTCCACTTGTATTTTGGCGGGAAAACAGGAAAGTGGTGTTTATCTCTGATTTAGCTAGTGGGAGTGGGAGAGATGCATTTAATGCTTTTGGCAATGTTAGGTAGCGTGTATTAGGAGGGGGGATGAGGTGGTGAGTGGTTTTGGTGAGCTGGGGGGATGACTGAGTGGTTTGGCGGGATGGGTGGTTTAGGAAGACGGGATTTGACTTTTGTTGACTGAGTGGTTAACTCAGTCTAATGGTTGGGCTTATTTCATTTGGGCTTGGGCAATGGGTTTGGGTAATTAGTTAATAGGCTGGGTATTGGATAGTTGGGTATTATTGGATTTGGTTTAGTGTTTAGATCCGGATTTTGGTTTTAGATAATCATAGGGACCAATCTTGTCATTTGCTGAAATCCCAAGGACTAAACCTGTAATTATTCCAAAGTTATCACAAGGGTATTTCTTGACAAGTTTAAATAGTACAAGGGTATAAAACATATTTTTCCATTTTAAAATACCCGGGGACTAATTTTGACAACTTTTGAAATTTGAGGGACTAAACTTGTCATTTATGCAAACTTGGTTCGTTTTCACTTGATTTAAATCATTTTGCACCTGAATCATATAAAAAACACATTTTGATGATATTTATAACATTTACGACTATTTGTGTGTTTTTGGACGTTTATGTGGGATTAAATAATGTAAAACATATGTGTTTTTAGACACATATCAAGGACTAAAACACTAACCGGACTCTACTGTATGAATGATACTAACTATGATGTGTGACTAATACAAGAACACACAGACTCTATGTTAGAAGGAAGATAACAGACTGTTACTCCTTGTATGTTGAGATCTTCTTTGCTACAAAAGGAAAGATCTATAAAATGTTAGTAAGCTAAGGGTTAGTGATATGCAAATGAATGAGTATGTATTTTTAGCTGTATGAGTGATGAAATGGCCAAATGATCAGCTTGCTATTTATAGGCAAAGCTGATCAACAGGCGGCGGATCCGGCGGATCCCTAAATTTGGATCCGTCCGTGTACCACTTTGGATCCGCCGTGTCAGGCCAGCTAAGAGATCTTCAAATCTTTCCAAATCTTGCCATATCATTCCATATCTTCAAATGTCAACTCTTTGGCTTGAAGATCTAAATAAAATATCAACAAATCTTACCAAGATTGTGTACATGATGCATGCCATGATGTCATTCTAATATTTAACTAATAAAGTTTCTATTTTAAGAAATAAACATGTAAACTTGTATATTTCTAGAAAACTTTGAGATGTGAAAATGTGTTTGTAAAATGCTTATCACTATAAATGTAAAAGACTTGATCTTATTTATGCTTTGCTTAAAGATAAACTTTGTAATTGTCATTAACAAAACTAAGCAAAGATCGTGAAATATAAATAACGTTTTTAGGACGATATTTGTATTAACACTATGATTTTATGTACAAAACTCACAAACCTTAATTTATAAGAGATTTTTACAAAATATAAATGTACAAGTCATTTAAGCCAAGGTACAAGTCTTTTATGCATAAAACTATATATTTATAAAAATCCTATTAAAACTCTAAATATGTTTATTTTAAAGCACAATTTACATGTTTTTCATACATAAACCTTAAAAATAAATTTTCCTAAACTCATTAAAAATTAGTACAAGTCTCTGAACCTAGTGTACAAGTGCCTAATGCACAACATCCAAAAATCTCATTTATATACTTTACAACTTAATAAAAATTAACATATAATCTATATAATTTAACCAAACGTCAAAAGTATATTTTCTATATTTCTAAACCTTAAATACAACTCAATAAAGCTTAGTGTACAACCCTTTAATGCATAAAAACCCAAAACCCTATTTATATATTTTAAAACTCAATAAAATGCATATATAATTAATATAACTTAACCAAACCCTAAAAATATATTTTTCCCATTTCTTAAACTTTAGTACAACATTATTAAGCTCGTGGTATAACTCCCTTAAGCACAAACCATATTTCTTTTCCATTTCCATAGAATTCGATCCCTAAATAAATATTTGTAAACCCTAAATATTTCCTACTCAACAAAACCTTGAACATAAGCTTTGAACTAACTAGTTACCCTCCTAAAACCTAGAGTACAACACAATATAGCCTTAAGTACTAACCCTTTAAGCCAAATCGATCTCATCCTTGCTCCTTGGTTCGAATCCAACAATTACCCAACTAAACTAATTTATTTCCCATTCCTAAATATAACCTACACCAAATTCCTCCTCCTCCACATCATCATGATTGGAAATTAACAGCCAGAAAGTAAACTAACAAATATTACATAAGAGTGTGTACATCATGAGAGAAATAATTAGCTGATATAATCACCTGGGCATAAGAATACTTCTGCAAATCAACAAATATTTCACCACAAGAGTCCCTACAATCCACTGTGTAAAACGCTTATGAAAAGATAAATTAGATATCTAAATTGCTTATATCATACGAACTGGACTTACTCTCACACTTATATCATACCACCGATGTCCCAAAAAAAAGTGTCATTGATTTACTAGGAATTTAGTTAAGAAATTATCGACCAATGATCAGATATCTAAATTGCCCGCTAATATGGATGACATATAAAAAATTTTTGGTAAAAACTGGAGCTAGTTATTAGTAATCATCAGTAATGAGCAAAAAAGTATATACGGATTAAAAACTTCCGCACTATGGAGATGTGCAGCAACCCTATAACAGAAGTGTCCAGTTATATTTTGGGATGAAGGAAACAACCGAAATAGTCACGTTATATGATACACATATACATTTATCTCTAGCTTATCTGAAAATTTGTATCTCGGTCAAAGTGATAGAATCTCAACAAAGTGACAAAAAAAAAAAAAAAAAGCTCTTCCTCTCCCATTCCATTATTTATGTTATAATAAACATCAATCAAAATTGTAGGGGGATATACCTGACACGGAGAAGATAAACTTTCCGCACAATCGATGAATAAAGGAGTTCGGTGTGAGAAGAAATGCAATTAAAGGAGAGTATCGATAAGTGGATCTTTTGTATGGGGATTTTCCTGCTACTGCTAAAGCCGCAGCATCAGAAAAAACAAGGTAATCAACATCTGTATATCTAACCTCCATATGAGCATCCTGCCATTCTCCATAGACAATTAAGAAGACACGTAGAAATGCAGAGAAAATGATAAGGGAGCGAAAATTCCAGACTTCCATTCCTTCAAGCTGCAAAAAAAGATATATATAATTAGCAACCATCTTGAACTCGGCTACAATTCGTTTTTGTAAGAACATAAAAGGGACATGCACCAATAAGAGCAATGTCATACTTAGTTCAAAAACTAAAAGAGTCAACTACCAATTGAAGCACTTTGATTATATATCTTAATGTATGGCCACTTTCCGTTACATTCTTAGCTGTGTTTTTGGTCATCTAGCTCACTAAACTTATCAAACTTAAAAACAATCATTTGGGTCACAGGACTTACATTTTACTACTACAGTATTATATAAGCAACTGAACTTACATTTTAACATTAAGTATGTAACTAAACTTACCTAACATCATATCAATCTCACCGCTCAGATAATCAAAACATTCCTACTTTCAGTAACCTACATGTTTAAAGAAAGTACTTGCTATGTCAGTAAAAAGTAGTCAAAACTAGAGAACACATTACTATACGACGGCAGCAACTACTACTACTACTAAAGCCTGTCAAACAAAACATACAACCTACATCTTCATATATCGCATGAACTTTTTTGTATAAGTATTGACATCATTAGACTTAATTTAATGTCTTAAACTATAGAGCTGTTTCCAATTGCTAATTTGGTTGAATCTAAGGAACAATAATATTAATAATAATAATAATAATAATCATTTTGAGTCCTGAGTAACTAAAAACTATTGTCTAAACAATCACATTTAACTGAGGCATTTTATCAAACAGATGGTGTGATTATTTTTATAAATCACACAAAAAAAACCATCATAAATCCAAATATATAAGATCAAATAACCAATTCAAATACATAAAAATATAAACTAGCACATAACTCGATCAATAAATAATCAAACAAGTCAAAAAAAAAAAAAAAAAAAAAAAAAACTTATGAAAAGATAAATTAGTAGCACGATCACCAACAAGTTCCTTAACTCTGGTAATAGCTACTTCAGAAGAATTACCTAAATTATCAACAACAACTGTCTTATATCCATCTTTCAATAACTGCACCACCGTATGACTCCCTATGTACCCTGCCCCTCCTGTCACCAACACACTTAACGCCCCCATTTATTCTAATACTCAGATTATTATGTGTGTTTTTGTGTGTCGTGTGGGTATTTATAAGCATGTAAATAAAATAATTAAAGTGTTTTTTTTATAATAGATGTCGATTGGGGGGGGGGGGAGGTGTGGATATATCTCGAACTTTGTTGTGTGGCAGTGAAAGGGTGGTGGTGGTGGTCGGCATCTTCAAGAAAGAGAGAAGAGGCGAGGGGTTGTGATGGTGAGAGGTTGATGGTGTTTAATGATGGCTGTGATGAGGTCGCCGGAGATGGTGGAGATGCCGGAGAAATATGGCCGGAAAAATGTGGTGAAGGTGGGCGGCTGAGAAGAATAGCTAACCCTAGTATTGGTTTTTTTTTTTTGGGATTTTGAAGGACTTGTGGGGTTTTGTCAATAGCGGGAAACAAAAAGTGTATCCCGTGTTTTAGTTTTTACGACTCTAATAATTGCATGTCATAAGTCCTTCAAATTGTACAAGTTATGACAGTTTTTTTATGACTCACACTTTTGCTTGTCAATAAAATGTGTGTGTCATAATTTAGGAGTCATTAAAGGCTATTTTTCTAGTAGTGTGACCTCACCAAGATAGTTACTTGTATGGTTTTAAAGAAACCACATCACCTCTCATAAACCCTACACGCCTATTCCCCCTCCTCCATACACATGGAACCAATAAAATTTTGACACATCTACATGTCCCCTCCTAACCCTAATTGTCACTTTCAAAAACCCTAATCCTATCCTTCTATAAATATCAAACCATTCATTTCCTTTTTCCTCAAATCCATTCTATCAACCTCCAAAAACAGCCAAACCATCATCTCCTACTGATCAAACAATCTCTTTAGAAGTTAAATAAGGTACCTAGAAAACTTAGGAAGAAGGAGGAACATGGGTGCTCATTTCTAAATCCAATTCGCCACTTAAAACCCTAATCGACTAAGTATAGCCAAGTAAGTGAATCCAACTCTTTTTCATTCATTGTATATACTTCAAATACTCTCAAAATCATTATTACATAATCTCTAATAAAAGCTAAAACCAAGAACTAGTTTATCTTTCTTTTCTTTTTCTCCTGTTCGAACAGAAAACCAAACGTGCCCTATTTATATTTAAACCACAAAAATAAAATCAAGAAATCTTAAAAACATGTAAATGATGGATTAGATGAGTTAATAATAATGTTGATATGCAATAAAAACTAGTTTATACATTTAAAGACCAAAAACCAATCGGATTTCTTCTTTCTGGTTACTGTCGCTAAACAGCTTCAGTGACCCAACTTTGAGCCTAATTCTCGACCCCTAAACGACCATGATAAAATCTAAATTTTGGTCAATAGCAAGACCACCTAGCTAACTAATTTTAGAAAGAAGAACCTCGTAAAAAGACCAAGGCATCATAAAGTTATCGAGTCCTAAAGATTCTGTCTTATCGCTAAAAACCTTGTATTTATTTCAGTTTTGATAAATTTAAGTCTCAAATGCCCAACTTTGGACCTAGTTTTCAACCCTAAATGAACTCTAAAAATTCTGATTTTTGGTCTAGTTAAAGATCACCTAGCTGATTAAATTTAGAAAGAAGAACGATGTGAAATGGTTAAACGGATAAAAAGTTATCGAGTCCCAAACTATTGCCCTATCGCTAAACTGAAAAACCCCAAAATATATTTCTTTTTCTTTTCTGTCGCTACAGCCCTAAGTCGCCTACTTTGAACCAATATTTCGACCACTAAATGATCTTTATAAAATCTGAGTATTGGCCACGTTATAAACCACCTAGCTGACTATTTTTAGGAAGAAGAGTTTTTTAAAAAGATTGAACGGTTAACAAGTTATTCGGGTCCAAAGTTTGTTCTATCGCTATAACTAAAACTATTTTCCCAGTTTTGTCAAATTCTTGTTTTACTCCACGAACTTTTGGAATTTATTTCGATATCCAAATGACCTTTAAAAATTATGAAACTTGGCCAGTAATGAGATCACCTAGCTAACTCCATGTAGGAAAAAGAATAACTAAAAACCGTGCCTTCGCCTCACTTTTATTTCGTCCCAAAACTGCCCATTTAGTCACTGTTTTGAACGTAACAATTATATTTGATTCGAGTTTATAAAACTCGAATCATGAACTAATAATTAGTAAAAACAATGTTTATAAAACTTATTAAAACTTTTATAAAAAGATCATAACTAGTCTTGTCTTTTCCTGAATTTTTAAAACGTGTTTTTATGAAACAAGGACGTCGGATGTGACGACTTGGGAGTCTCAAGGGTATTTTCTGACGAGACTCTAACTAGTTTTTAGACTAAGGGTTTAAAATGCTGTCAAATTATAACTCAGGGGTAGAAAGTGTCATTTTTGAAACTATAGGGTAGAAACTGTCATTTAACCAAAGTTCAGGGGTAAAAATGGTAATTTTATAAAAGTTGAAGGGTAAGAAGTGTCATTTTATGAAAGTTCAAGGGTATAAATCAATATATGAAACTTTAGGGGTAAAAGCATAACTTATTGTTATTATATGAAACCTGAGGGGCAAAGTGTTAGTAATGAAAAATTAAAAAAGCGGAGTTGGTCATTCCCAAATGTTTCAGACTTTCGGTTTGCAAAATTCATCTCTTTCTCTCTCTCTTCTATTTCCCCTAATTTAATCGATCCTCTGATAAACAAAAAACCTTTTAATTTCTAATTAAAATCTATAAATATATCGAAGTAATTTACTGCATCTCCGATGTTGAGGACGAATCTTCCAGATTTTTCACCGCCTGGTAAGTGTATTATTTAGCAATTTACTGCATCTCCGATCTTGAGGACGAATATGAAGCAATTCACACCTCCACGTAAGTTTTTATACAAATCATAAAATTCTTACTGCATCAATTAGTTTATTTTAATTTACTGAAATCGTTTTTATTTCTTCAATTAAGCAACTTGAAAAAGTGATACTGTATGAGTGATTATCTGATTATTGTGCTATCTTAAGTGATTATTTGATTATTTCGTTTTTAAGTGATTATTGTGATTAATTTATCATGGTGTTTTGAAAGTGTTTATCTGAAAAGTGGTTGTCTGATTATTGCGGTTTTTAAGTGAGTATTGCATTTTGTAAGTGATTATTTGATTATTGCGTTTTTTTAAAGTCAGGTATAAATATATATTTTTTTTTTAATCGAAAAGAAGTTGTTTATGTATGTGTATGAATGTTAAAGTGATGCAGTAGATATGATAAAGAGATGCAGTAGTGTCCTATGAGTGATTTAATAGCAGATTAGGTTAAGTGCGTTGTATTTTAAACGTTGAGAATTGTTTATGTGTATGTCTCAATGTGTGATGCAGTAAATGTAATAAAGTGATGCAGTAGTGTCCTTTACGAGTCATTTAATAGCATAATCAGATTAGGCGCGCTGTTTTTAAGCGTTGAAAAGTGTTTATGTGTGTGTATGAATGTGTGACGCAGTAGATGTGATAAAGTGATGCAACAGTGTCCTTTATGAGTCGTTTAATAGCATAATCAGGTTAGGCACATTGTTTTTAAGCGTTGAAAAGTGTTTTTGTGTGCCTATGAATGTGAGATGCAGTAGATGTGATAAAGTGATGCAGTAGTGTCTTTTATGAGGCATATAATACTAGTTTAGGTTAGGCGCGTTGTTTTTTAAATGTTGAAAATTGTTTATGTGTCTGTCTGAATGTGTGATGCAGTAAATTTTATAAAGTGATGCAGTAGTATCCTTTATGAGTCGTTTAATAGCATAATCAGATTAGGTGCATTTTTATTAAGCATTGAAAAGTGTTTATGTGTGTGTATGAATATGTGACGCAGTAGATGTGATAAAGTGATGCAACAGTGTCCTTTATGAGTCATTTAATAGCATAAACAGGTTAGGCACATTGTTTTTAAGCGTTGAAAAGTGTTTATATGCGCCTATGAATGTGAGATGCAGTAGATGTGATAAAGTGATGCAGTAGTGTCCTTTATGAGGCATATAATACTATTTTAGGTTAGGTGCGTTGTTTTTTAAACGTTGAAAATTGTTTATGTGTCTGTCTGAATGTGTGATGCAGTCAATTTTATAAAGTGATGCATTAGTGTCCTATGAGTGATTTAATAGCAGATTATGTTAGGCGTGTTGTTTTTAAAATGATGAAAAATGTTTATGTGTGTATCTAAATGTGTGATTCAGTAAATGTGAAAAAGTGTTGCAGTAGTGTCCTTTATAAGTCATTTAATAGAGTAATTAGGTTAGGCACATTGTTTTTTAAACGTTGAATTTTTTTTGTGTATGTCTGAATGTGTGATGCAGTAAATGTAATAAAGTGATGCAATAGTGTCCTTTATGAGTCATTTAATAGCATAATCAGATTAGGTGCATTATTATTAAGCGTTGAAAAGTGTTTATGTGTGTATGAATATGTGGCGCAGTAGATGTGATAAAGTGATGCAACAATGTCCTTTATGAGTCATTTAATAGCATAAACAGGTTGGGCACATTGTTTTTAATCGTTGAAAAGTGTTTATATGTGCCTATGAATGTGAGATGCAGTAGATGTGATAAAGTGATGCAATAGTGTCCTTTATGAGGCATATAATACTATTTTAGGTTAGGCGCGTTGTTTTTTAAACGTTGAAAATTGTTTATGTGTCTGTCTGAATGTGTGATGCAGTAAATTTTATAAAGTGATGCAGTAGTGTCGTATGAGTGATTTAATAGCAGATTATGTTAGGCGTGTTGTTTTTAAAATGATGAAAAATGTTTATGTGTGTGTCTAAATGTGTGATTCAGTAAATGTGATAAAGTGATGCAATAGTGTCCTTTATAATTCATTTAATAGCGTAATTAGGTTAGGCGCGTTGTTTTTTAAACGTTGAAAATTGTTTATGTGTCTGTCTGAATGTGTGATGCAGTAGATGTGATAAAGTGATTCAGTTGTATCCTTCATGAGGCATATAATACTAGTTTAGGTTAGTCGCGTTGTTTTTTATACTTTGAAAGTTGTTTATGCGTCTGTCTCAATATGCGTTGTTTGAAACAGGCTTGGGCGGTTTGGATTGACACACAAACGCACTCTTTTATAAATAGATAAGTGCTTTATGATCACAAAATTGATAAGTGTAATCAATCAATCAGTTATTTTTTCTTCGAATTAACAGATTAGGAGGTTGTATTCATTGATATAGGCTTTGGCTGATTTTCATTACCTTTTATTTGCTCCTTTTTTTAGCTTAAAAATGTACCCATTTGACCTGACTGAGATATAACACAATCCAAAGCGAGCCATCATAAGTAAATGTGTTGAAATAGCTACCTCTAGTTCTTTGTATCATGCTTTGTCCCACACCCCAACAGTTATTTTCTACCCTCTTATCCTACATTCAACTTTATGCAGCCTTCCAGTGCTCCAAGTGTCGATTCTCAAATTAAATCCAGCATTGAAGCTAAACCTAAAGAACTACCTGCGGTAATGGAGTATATTTTGTCAGCTGCATTGTGTGTTACAGTAATTTTTTTTTTTTTTTTTTTTTTTTGGTTCTAATTAGCTGGGTTGTGCATGCAGGATTTATTTACTTCAAGCTACTCACCCTACGCTGCTCAGGGTCCAGGCTGGTACCCTTCTTCACAATATGGCATGGGATACGATATGCAATATAACGTCCCACAGGTTTGATGCAAACTACCACAGCAATGTTATACAAGCAATTCTTTTTGTAATGATATAAAAAAATAAATTCACCTAGAAACTCCAAGCCTTATATGATCATCCTAACAGTAAACCATAACTACTGAAACTACTAATCTATATCTAAAAGATAATACCTATCTAATCTGAAATAACGAATGATGCTCATCAATCAGAACATTTACTATTTGCATGTGGCTGACATTGTAGTTCTCATTCCTTTTCGTATTTGAGATGCCTCTAAATTCTGTGTTTTTTACAGCAGTAGCCCATACCACCTGGCTTTGTACAGCCATCAAAGTCATCAAATCCATTTGATGTCAATGACTCACCTGAAAGTATGAATTTATAGTACAAGGTTGACATCTCGACTTCATCAGAGCAACACTGAGCGTGAAGTATTGAATTTATAGTACAAGGTTGACATCTTTTGAATCTTTTTTGAACTTATATTCTAGCTGAAAGTATGCCTGTTGCAAGATGTTAAATTGACACTTGTTAAATTGTGTTTTTTTTTTTTTTATTATTATTATTATTATTTTTTTTTATTAAAGGTTTGTTATGCAAGGATGCTGGATTTAAAAAGAAAGTCCTTGGAAGCTGCACTTTGTTATTATAACATTTCACAAATTGAGAAGCGGCAAATAGGAGACGAGTATGTATTCTAACTTAGCTTCAACATGGGTTTTCTTGATATATTCATGTATGGATTTGTTCAACATCATTTGCAAGTTGGATCTCACTTGATTCTTTGTTATTGTTTTTCGTGCCCCTGAATGTAAGATATTGATCTCTGTTTCCGTTGTTGCCAACCGACTCATGGGTCTTTGATCTGTCGCAGAGTGATTGATGAAGATGCACTAGAGCAGGCCTTAGCCGCTGCTGTGATTTGCACAGTTTTGGCTGCTGCAGGTCCCCAACGTTCGCGTGTTCTTGTAACTTTGTACAAAGTAAGTACTTTTGTTTTTACACATTTGGCTGGTAATCTATCTTTTACGCATCTCTAGAACCTCTAGTTATTGTTGTGCCAATAAAGTGCTCATACTAACAAACTAGAAACCCACTTTGTAAGAACTACTCATACTAGCAAACTAGAAACCCTGCAATCATAACAGTCCTATGGGTCCCTTTCATACCATATGAAGCTGTTTAATTAGCTAAATTTTACAATTAAAGCAAACCAATTGCGACCACTTCCCATGAGTAAAAGGCCCTGCATTATCATGTGACCTTTAGTCCTTACAGTTTAATGCCTACTCCATGTAAATACCCAAACCCAACTGACCCAAGCACATAAAACCAGCAGCCCTGTAAAACAAAACCTACCATTTGTGAGAACCACTAATACTAACAAAATGCAATCACTGCAACTATAACAGTCCTACTGGTCCCTTTCATAACATATGAAGCTGTTTAGTCAGTAAATATAAAACTTAAAAAGCGACCACTTCCCATGAGTTTAAGGCCCTGCATTATCATGTGACCTATGGTCCGTACGGTTTAATGCCTACTACCTAGCTGACCCATACCATACCAATATCTAACAAAGAAACAATCAGATCATATGCAGTAAAAACATCTTCCAAATAGGCATTAAAGCACACACCATGCACGGATAACATTTTGCATTGTTTAACCATGCTTATGTATGAACACTCAAACAAAACTTCTATTAGAATCCATATCAGGTCTATCAGTCACCCATATGAAACCAAACACCATCAAATACTTGAGGACACTTCATTTATTTCTATTCATTTGCAGATACAGCTGAACAAAAAAAGCATGCAACATCTCTTACTCAAGGAAGTCCAAAACATCCAGAAATATCCTCCCATCAATTCCCACATGATTCCAGCTAGCTATATCCATATTCTCACATGGTACGAGTCACTTGCAGAAAAGACTAACCATAATGGTATTGCTAGAACAATCCATTTAGCAGTCATACTTGAGCAGTGCCAAACAATGGAAAAAAATCATGCATCATGAGTGCATCTAATGATATCTAGTTTCTTACAAAGCTTATTGCATTTGTGTTTACTAGGAGCAAATAAACTAGTGGACATATTCACTTTTCACCAGATAACTTATGCTTCCAGTTGAAAGATTACAAATGAGCCAACTCCATTAAATTCCCACTTCCAGCAGACAATGGTTTCATATTCATTAAGTAGGTATAGCTATCGCTATACAAAATCTGGAGACAACATAGCCGGCCAATAAATCCAAAAAAGCGCAATGGTTTCAACTAATCCATGTGAAGAAAGACACATATATTATATAAGTTAGACAATGATGACGATAAGTTGGAAGTTGACCTAATTAAAATACCAAATTACTGTTTCTTAGGCAGCACTTCTGCATTTTCTGTTTAGTTTTCTCTTTAGGTGTACTGTTAACTTTATGTGCTTCTTCTAGGGGTCCTCACATTTTTCTTTTATCTTGTTAACCTTAAATCTTTTAGTTTGACTCGAGTATGAGTGTATTTTTTGACAGCTTTCTGAAATTGACATAAAAGAACATAATTTTTTTTTTTATGCTCGCTCTTCCCTTAGTGATATTAGAACTGTACCATCTTTATCTTGTTGCAGACTTGCGGTTATGGTCTTTATTGGGGTTTTAGCTGCTATATTTCATGCACTAACACAATTATGTTTTGTTTTCTCTTTCAAAGGATGAACGATGCTCACTGCTAAAGATTTACCCAATTTTGAAAAAGGTTTTAGCCTAAGTGATTGTTAATTTTACTACATCACATTTAACTTCCTACTGCATTACTTGTATTTTTATACTACATCACAGTTGCCCGTAGGTTTCCTTATGTGTCAAATGTTATTTGGTTTCTTGTTTGTATGAACGATGCACTTGGTTTTGCATTGTGATTCAGTAGCTCCTCACATGTAGTGTATAAGGATGAATTAGGCTTCGTTTAGGTTTTACAATGTGCGTAACTATTTTTGTATGCTTGGTTGATACAAGGATATTCTATATGAACTAGTAAGTAGAACTTAAATTAGTGAATTTGTTATGCTTATATTAAGTGCATCAGTTTGTTTATAAAATAGTACATTAGTTTACTAATCTATCTTGGTACTCACAGGTTAGCATGTTTTTGCTTTGGAAACGACACGTAAAGGGCAACGAGATAGGCAAGATTCTAAATCATGAAATGGAGTGAAGATCAACCTAATATGTGAAAGAATTTAAGTATCAATGAAAGAGATTAGAAGTGTTGTTATTCGTAAAGGAATTTTAATTGTTATTTAAAAAACAATGGTGATTATATCGGGTGTTTTAAATTATTATTTCTAATACTTTGGACGACTGAATGTTTAATACCAAGTATTGTACATCTTAATGAGTATAATGTTTGTTTCAAATTAGGTAATTTTGATTAGTATCGATTCTGAATGATCATAGCATATATGGTGGTTCACTAAATTGTTCACTATGATGTACTAAATTTTTAACTATGGTTCACTAAATTGTTCGCTATGATGTACTAAATTTTTAACTATGACGCACTAAAAATATAAGTGCATCACAATGTATACAACTTATCATATTACTGCATCACAATCTATAATTTTACTGCATCACTATGTTAATTTACTGCATTACTGTATTATTTTACTGCATCACAATGAATGTTTGACTGCATCACAATGTAAACGGTAATGCATCAAAATGGATATTGTTTGCTTTTCTTTTTCTTTTTTGAGGGTGGAAGGTAATTTTGTAAAACCAAATCTTGCTCCTCTTTTTTACGTACATGACTGTGTGAATTGTCAATCTAATGTTATGTTTATCGAAATTATATGGGCACTTTACTTGAGTGTATTCTATGCATGTGGTTATTCCTCCTGTCAGACTTATCACTGTTTTGACAACTAATCTTGGTATAAACATGATTTAAGGAAAATATTATACTTTCGAACACATATTACTAACATACCTGACTTTTTGCCCTCCAGATGTTATATTTACTCTTGACTAGTCTTACGTTAGCATACGATGCCTTGTATGAATTGATATTTATCACCATTAGAGATAACAATTTCGCCCAACTTTTTGTATGAACGGATTGATTCTAGTATGTTTCATATATCAAAAGTGTAGATAAAAGAGCGATAGCTGAAAAGAGAGCGTAGTTGAAAGTCGCCAAAGTGAATTTAGATGCACTTAACCCACATCATAATGTTATTCTACTGCATCATAATGTTATTTGTATGCATTATGCCATTGGTATGATGAAACCCCTAAATCCTCAAGTATTATTCTACTGCATCATAATGTTATTCTACTGCATCATATTGTTATTTGTATGCATGATGTCATTGGTGTGATGAAACGCCTAAATCTTCAACTATTATTCTATTGCATTACAATATTATTCTACTGCATCATAATGTTATTCTACTACATCATTGTGTCACTATACAACTACATCAAAATGTTTATAATACTACTCCATCTTAATGTTGTTCTACTGCATCACTATGTTATTCTACTGCATTAAAGTTGTAATGAAACTGATAGTTTTCTTTTAAACTCAATCTACAGTGATATTTTTTTTCATGAGTAAAAGCATAGTGGTATTTTTGAGCATGAATTAAAGAAGTATGGCGCATGTTATAAAAGACAAATCAAGTTGATGCGAGCTTATTACACCACGGAAATAATTCTTACAAGCATGAATAAGAAAAAAAGATAAAATCATGGCAGTCGCGTAGGCATATAACAAGCTGCAAAAAGATAATTCCGAATTTCTAATACGAGAAGATTGAATCCAATTGAAACACGAATTTAATCAAGTGATTCTTGAATGTGTAACAAAGATTATCGGATGTTACTTGTGGATTGTTAAAATAACTATATTGAATTATTTTTCATTGTATGATGTTAATAAAAACTTATGTGTGCATCACAATGCTATGTTTGAAAGATTAATAACATATATAATTGAACTAAGTTTAAATACATGCTCTTTCTCGAAATGCCCCTTTTAAATATTTCTAAAATTCTACTGCATCAACTTGATGTAAACTTTACTGCATCACAATGTATGTTTTACTGCATCACGCTATATATTTTACTACATCATAATGTAAATTTACTGCATTACAATGTAAATTTTAAACTTCTTGTGATATTTTAAACTTCATTTTAAATACTATTGGATATTTTAAATTTTGAGTTGTAATACTTTCGATTACTAAATTTTTAATACCAAGGATTTTCCTTGTACTTCTTAATGATGACGGTGTTTATTTTATTTTTTTACTTTTGATTTACTGTATCACAATGTATAAATCTATTGCATCACTTTGTTATAACTTGAATGCATCAAAGTGTTTTATTCTAATGCATCACTTTGTTATAACTTGAATGCATCAAAGTGTTTTAATCTAATGCATCACAATGATGTAAATTCACTGCATCATCATGTGTAGATATACTGCATCAATGTGTAGAAAAAAAAATTTAACCAAAGAGACAGCTTCTCTTTCTTTGGACTTTTCATGAGACAAAAACTTGACAATTGTCCGCACTTTATCCCCTTCGGCCATTATTTCCTACAAAGCGCAAAAGCAGCACATGGGACATAAATAAAAATGCTTTGAACACAGCTAAAATAGTAACACTATCAATAATTTAAATACCTTATTGTCATTGTCATCCTCTACCACAACTCGAAGAGTTTCAAGTGCCCTGCACCTGACTTTACGGATCGAGTGCTTCAACATGTCAACAATCATGGGTATGAAGTCGGCATTACGGATGATGTGCTTATTTGATAGATTTTTTGAGGTAAGTTGTTGAATAAACCTTAAAGCTTGCAAAGTATCACTTTCTGAACTACCCGGATTCAAAGACTTGCGAGCCATGTCAAGCTGAACGCCTTCATTCCTCGCACTCCATTCTTCTATCGTGTTTCTCAAAGCAATACTAGGATTCATATCCGAAGTCTTTAGTTCTTTTAAAGTTAATGGGCATACCAGCTTTCTTCCATTTTCTTTGCATTCATTGAACCATTTTTCAATAGCTCCTCGTTCAAAAGTTTGACCATTTTCCAGGTTAACACGGTCTTTCATAACTTGTTTTGAAAGAGGGCATATGAATGCATCATAAATAGGCTCTATGTATTGTCTTTCATATTGGAAACTATCATCAGACTGGCTGCCAAGGTCACGACTTCTATCCCAGCTTCCAGCCATTAGATCAAATGTATCTAATGAAGAAAAAAGAAATAATGTTAACCATTCCTCTTTATGTCTTTATGACAAAGTTCTGATGCTTTTTGTGCTTTTGAAAGTGTAAAAATAAATAAACATACTGAACTTAAATTTGCAACATGAAATTCTCACCAAATCAAACTGTTCATCTAAAGGTCGACGTTCCCTAGGCTTTTCACCAACAAGATTGCGGTTTCCACCTTCATTTATGTTATCTTGTGAGTAATATGTATTGTATTCCTCTTCATTGTTGTTCACATTTGAATATTCTGCCAAAGTCGGCATCTTATTAACTTCTAAATCTTCTGACTCGTCTGGAAGGTTAGCATTAAGAACAAAATCTTCTTCCAAGTCCTAAAGAATACTAAAACAATGCTTTTAAGCTTTATGAGTACATCCTCTAAGCCCAGCTCTTGTCTCTCTTGGCGGCTATAATGATTGCTTGTTTTTCTTCGATAGTGGCAATTCCAACGAACATGTCCTTGAACATGTGTCAGTATGCATGCACCCTCTAAGCAAGCGAAATGAAACACGCACATATTTTGTCACTGCTTCCTCTGTTCTTGCCTCCCCGGTACTCTGGAGACCAATAACCACACACTTGTTCTCCATTAGTGCCTGCTTAGCAAGGCTTACAACAGCTGGTACCTTCGCTGACATGCATACATACATAAAGAAAAGCTAGAATATAACAAAACATATGAACAAATTAAAGCAACAAGAAGAAACATTCAAGTACATATCTGTATATGGAAAACAAAGTTGAACCAACAAACCTGATGGTTTGCCTTGTATAATCTCCACAACTGACAGTTATTAGGCTTCTCGTCAGCAAGGAATGCACTTGCAGATAGCAATTCCGCCCTCAATTCAGCCCAAAACTCAGCCGCTTTTTTGTAGACCTCATGTAAAACATTATATATGACATAAGCATTAGCTAAACTCGTAGATGCATTCAAAGATGCAGAAAACTAACTGGTACCGTCATTTTGGCCTCTAGTGGAACCTCGACAACTTTGAATTATGCTCCTTTATAACTCAGAGTCCGGCATACATACATTCCTTTGGAAGGTAAAATAACATAATTAGTACACTACTTAAGCTATATGATAGATAAAAGCTAACTGCCAACCTCGCTTTCATGTCCATGGCAACGAGTTCCAGTGCTCCAACTCCTCCTTTCTCCAGAGCACCTGTATGCATTTGAACTGGTCAGTAAATAACAGAAATGAAATACAAAACAAAACATAAAAACGACAAAACCCAACCATTCGTGCAGTCAAATGTGAAGATATTGTGTATAATAATGCAGACACAAATACACTTTTACATACATGTATATATCCCAAAAAAAATAAGATATTATACAAGTTCAAGGTAAAGCATTTGCACCTAGAAATGCACGGAAATCCTTAAAAGAAGTTCCAGCTCCCCAGAGACCAAGTCGAACCATATAACCCATATTTCTGGGTTCTGATGCTCCGGTCGCCGAACAATAAACAACACGTGCTTCAGGAAGTCGTGCCTGTTATACATCGAGCCAATGCCTCTTAGAACCTCTGGAGAATTTTACCACCATAATATGCAAGACTATATTAAATGTATACCAAATAAATCAGGAAGAGAAAGTCAGAATGAAC
Source organism: Artemisia tridentata subsp. tridentata (assembly GCA_021014915.2). Taxonomy (NCBI): domain Eukaryota; kingdom Viridiplantae; phylum Streptophyta; class Magnoliopsida; order Asterales; family Asteraceae; genus Artemisia; species Artemisia tridentata. The sequence continues at coordinate 404,351,138 of CP139505.1, read as the reverse complement.
AGAGAACAAAGCCTCTTAGAACCTTCAAAGAATAATATCACTAAGCTATATAAAATGATATACGGTCAATTTGAGGGATCAACTCTGCCTATCAAACTTGCTACGTTGGGCAACCTTATAAAGCATTCTTTGCTAAAAAGACGATGTTGCTCTGCTTTAAAGAATGAAACAAAAGGATCTTGCAGCAACTAGTTGCCATACAATGTCAAGCATCATGAGATGTCGGCCAAAAGGTCGGAAACCATGGTTACCCAAAAAAAACATCATGCAATGGTATAGCATAAGAATATGTGTGCCTCTCTGTGATTCTTTTGTATTAGTCCAAGACTCCAAGGTACATTTTAACTAATCAAAAAGTTTCGGCCAATTTCACAAATTAAGTTTTTTTATTACTCTATTGCCTTTCTTTCTCATGTATTTGTTCATCTTCTTCAACGCATGCCATTAAGATGACTTATTGGCCAAAGTAAATTAGAACCTTTGTGTATTGGAGTTCCTCTTCCTTCCTTGCCAAGGGCTGGGCTAAGACATGACGATTCATCACTTCCAATACAATATCTTTGTCATGGTCACTTATTAGTAAACTGTAAATGAAGCTATCAAAAGCGATCTGCTTAAGCTAACAACTACATATACTGACCAAGCTAAAAAACATGCTGACTCAGATAATTGGTTATGATGCATCAACTTTAATTCAGAACCTCTATTCTTAATTGCTTATGATGCAGTATATTATTAAAGTTGATGCAGTGTTCAACAAGTTCTCAAAATCTTGACAGCAACCTCAAAAAAGCAATAAAGTTGTACCTTAACAAAAAATTGATACTTTTTGGTAATTAGCAGATCAATGGTAGGGCCACTTGTGAGTGGATCTGAACATAACTAGTAAAGCAGCTGCAGGAAAACACAGCCTGTCTTTATAAATGCAGAACACAAACTGAGTCATGATAATTAAATTAGTTGGGAGTCCTAACCTGAAATCCGAACTCATGAAGCGATGCATTAACATCAGGCTTCGGTAGCATTTCCAGAATATCAAGAATCTCCTTTAAACAGCTGACATAACAAAGATAATTAGAATAACACATAAAACAATACACAAAAAAATGAAAAATCAAACAATCCAACTTATGACTTTTAGACTACCTGTAGTTAAATTTTGGCTATAGCACTCTCCTCTCTACAGGGGAATCAAGATCAAATTTCAACAGAAAATGTGTTAAGTTGGGGGCCGGGCGCCTAATATTATTAATGAGAAGCTGCCATATGAACAAAGAAAAGTTCAAAATTCTGAATTTGAAACTCAGTTTCTGAATTTGAAACTCAGTTCATGTTTAAAGAAAACAAGATAGAGGCAAAAAGAAAAAAGAAAAAACACTAACTTGCATTATTAGCACCCCCGGATCGTCGCTCCTGTTTTCTATAAGTTGGCAGCCTTCTGATCTAAGCTCCAGACAAGCAGCATAATCTTCAACCAGCAAACTAGCAGAGTTGGATTTTAGTAGTAACAGTACAAGCCCAACCATGCGAGAACTGCCATGAAATGGAAATATATATATCAAATAAATCGATAATAAGATAATGATTGGATAATGGAGAAGCTTATAAATAAAAAAGCAAAGATAGTAAATAAAAGCCAGAATGATAAGAGATACCTTAAGATGCTCATTATTTTTATTGAGCGTAGTTGGATTTGTGGGTGAAAATCATATCTGATGTATTCCAACAAAGCTACAATCTGATTATGATCTTGAGACAATATAACATCAAAAGGCTGCACAGGAATGACCAATGACAACATACAAGTAAAAGAGATCAGATCATGATATAACAAGCGGTCACGGTTTAGTACTTTATAGTTGAATTTCGATTGGTTAGAGTGGCATCTAGCACAACCCAGATTCTAAATTTATGCCATTTTACTCTGATTGATACTAAAACCTTCGATAGGAAACTATTAACAAAAATGATAATAAATAGCTTTCAAAGATTGCATGGTAACCTGGTAAAGGGGGCGCCAAAAATCAGAAACCGACAAATCCTTCTCCAAGACCAGGAGTACTATATCCAGACATAGAAGCACCGCCTTTTCAAGTAGTAAACCGTAAGTTGATTTTAATTGATTATATTGTTGTCAAGTTGACTGCGTTTAATAATATACTGCATCAACTTTAATAATATACTGCATTATGTGTATTAAATATACTGCATCCGCTTTAATAATATACTGCATCATAACCAATTAAGAAGTATACAATCTAATGAATCAACTTTTATGGGATTATACAATCTAGTTCATCAACTTTTATAATTTACTAAATAAAATTTTATAATCTACGGGATCATAGCCCATTAAGTATCATACAAACTACTGCATCAACTTTTATAATCTACTGCATCAATAGCACATACATGCCTTTTCCAACTGCATCAATCTTTTACACATACATGCCTTTTCCAACTGAAAAAATGACCAAGACAATTGAACATTAAAAGTTGATGCATCACAATGTAAACTTAGTGCAACAGGGTTACAAAATCTCACTAAGACATTTTATCATACACCTTATGTTAATTATTTTATGTTTTAGTATTTTATATTTATGTTTCTAGTTTAAGGGAATTTCGGTTATTTTCTATTATGCAAGGGGTATGATTGTAACTTGCATATCTATTTATGTTTAAACGTATCAATGAATAATGACAGCAGATTTGGTGAATTATCCCTCTCTTTAGCTTCTTCTTCTCTAAATCTGTTCTAACCTATCAAGAACCCTAACAAGGGTATCAAAGCCAGTCCGACTCCTCATCGGAACACCTTGCCGCCGCCACCATGACTAACACCCGCAACAACGAAATCGATAACACCGTCAAATCCCACGATAAGGCGATCGCTGAAATCCAAACTGCCCTAGCCGCTTTGATGAAACAACATGAGCAATCATCGAAGCAACAAGAAGAAATCTTGAAGGCTGTCCGTGACAAAGGAGTTCAATCGTCAGGAAGTTCCTTCGGGTCCTTCTCCGGCTCAGATGGTGACTCACGAACATCGAAACCATTCCGTATCGGTAAGATCGATTTCCCTAAATTTTCGGGGGACGATGTTGAAGGATGGGTCTATCGCTGCGAACATTTTTTTTCGATGGATGACACCCCCGATGACTCGAAATTACGTTGCGCTACGGTTCACTTGGAAGGCGATGCCCTCCAATGGCATCGTGCCTTTATGAAGACCCGTAATGCCACGGTTGCCGAGGTCCCATGGGCGGACTATGTTCGTTCGATCTCTGCCCGTTTTTCTAATGCAATGTTTGAAGACCCTATGGAAGAGATTGCATCTCTCGTTCAACTTACTGATGATGCCAAGGGTCTACAAGAATATAATTCAGGTTTCGATCGCTTGCTTAACAAGGTTACCGTTAGCGAATCCTATGCGGTTAGCCTTTATTTGAAGGGTTTGAAGCCGGATATTAAAGGGCCGGTAAAGATGTTCAAGCCTCAAATACTACGTGAGGCATATGGGTTAGCAAGAATTCAAACCATCAACAACACAAGCTTGATGAAGCGTCTCAACGAGGGGGAGGGTGGGCCGCAAACCGAAGATGTCAAAATAACACCTCCGGTTAATGCTTCAAAACTTCCATTGCTCCCAACCCCAACAAACGAGTCACCAAGTAAACCGGGAACGCTTAGCTCGAGGCGTTTGATGAGCAATGAACTCGAGTTAAAAAGGGCAAAAGGGGAATGTTTCTGGTGTACCGAAAGGTTTGTTCCGGGCCACAAGTGTAAGAACAAACAAATCTACATGCTCAAGGTGATAGATGATGAAGATCCGGCAACCAACGAGTCTATTGAAGGTGATGAAGACAAGGTCACTTGAATCCCTTTTTGAGGGCAAAAAGTGGGTTAAGGAGGGAGTATTGATACGTTAATTATTTTATGTTTTAGTATTTTATATTTATGTTTCTAGTTTAAGGGAATTTCGGTTATTTTCTATTATGCAAGGGGTATGATTGTAACTTGCATATCTATTTATGTTTAAACGTATCAATGAATAATGACAGCAGATTTGGTGAATTATCCCTCTCTTTAGCTTCTTCTTCTCTAAATCTGTTCTAACCTATCAAGAACCCTAACATTTTATCATACACCTTATGTGCAACTTTACTATACACATTTAATATTTATTATCATTTTTTTTCTTTCAGATCTAGACACTTTGAATATAGCATATTTAGATCAATAACAACACAAAAAACTATTTTTTTATATCAATGCATCACAGTTTTAGCAACAACTTCATCACATGGTGTATGAACAACTGCTGCATCACAATATAAAATTAGTGCATCATAGTTATAGAATATTATGTAGACATTTTATCAAACATCTGGTGTGCAGGTTTCATATACACGTTTTTAATCTAGTTTTTTCTCAAACACATATTCAAAATAAATCAAAACTAAAAAACAGGACAAATTATTCAAAACAAATCAATAAAATCATTTACATGCAAATAAAGATCAATATATCCATATTAATTGACAGTAACAGTTAACTACAAATAAAAAACCTTACTTTCAAATTGAATACTGAATATGGTTACATCTTGGTCGGGGAACAGTGGTGAACGGTTATTAACGATGGTGAAGGTAAGTTGTAAAACAGCGGTAAACAGTGGGGAAGGTGGTGGTGAATGGTGGGGAAGGCGGTGGTGAATGGTGAGGAAGTTGGTGGTGACAGGTGGATTAAAGAAGAACCGGGAAGAAGGAGGGAATCATGTATGAAAAGTGAATAACGAATTAAGATACAAGGTTTTTATATGGTTGGATGTAAATGACGAACATACCCCTCCAGATATAATCTTAATACTGGTCTAATAATGGACACATGGCGAGCTGTGGTGGCTTCCTAGCCTTTTCATTTTAACACCCCTTCTCAATATATCCCATTTCTGTATATATATATATATATATATATATATATATATATATATATATATATATATATATATATATATATATATACATATATATATATATATATATATATACATATATGTATATTGATGCGCGTGATGTATCGTTGCGGTTTAGCAGTTTTAATGCCTACTCAAGTTTTAAATTTATATTTAGCCGACTTATCAATAACACACACACTTAACGAGCAGTGTACCCGGTCAGTATTGTTAGGAACACGTTTTAATTATTTACAAGTCTTGTTCATTTATAATGTTGCAAGTTTAATAGGATTATATTGTTTGTAATTATGGACCGGTCCATTAGTAATCCATGGACCGGTCACAATAGATAGTTCATGTTAGTAACATGCATGGGAATATTCCTAGAATGATTCCCTCCCATTGCCTATAAATACAAGGCATGGGGTACACTCTTATTGTCGGTTTTTCATGTATTGTGCGGAAGCTATGGTCGTGTAACGTTTGATCTAATTGAAAAGCCTACCATTCTTATTCTTCTCTTCTTAGTTCTCTTCTCTAGTTTAGCTTATTAGCTTATTGGTTATTTTCATACGTAGCTTATTAATATAGATAGTAGTACGAGTTCTTATTGTCTTAACGTGTGTGTGTTTGAGATCTAAACGTGACCTACAAGTGGTATCATACGCCAAGGGATTATTAGGATAGTGTGTTTGAGTCGTTAGTATTATTGATTACGTTGGTTTTTTAAGATCTAGTAAGGTTTTTTGTTCAAATCTTTACGTTAAAACTCTTATTTGTGTTGAAAAATCACTTTGAGCTCGTTAAACTTTCACAAATCTTCGTCAAATTTCATTTTCTAATCGTTAACAAGCTTAATCTTCATTAAATCTATTGGTTACTAATCGTTTAACGTCAAAAACAATAGTGATTTTTGGTTATTTGGACGATTTGGTATAATCCGTATATTTAGCGATTGGAAAAAGTTGATGAAAAGTGCTACTTTGGTTTCTGAGTGAACTTCGACAAAAAGGGGTTTTATCGCAGTTGGCAATCAAGAAAGATTAGGGTTTCATCGCAGTTGCAAGTTAACTAAGGGTTCTATCGCAGTTGGCAATCAAGATAGATTAGGGTTTCATCGCATTTGGGAGATCTTCGATTATCGCATTTGAGACTCAGTATTGTACTTTCTTGTATTAGAAAGATTACATACTTCGACTTGGTTGCTTCTCTTCTCTTGTATTAGAGATTGAGAATTTATCGAAATTGGACTTGTGATAAAATTATCGCAGTTGCTATAAATTATTGCAGTTTGATTTCTTATCTTATCGCAGTTGATATTTTATCGCTCTTTAAGATAATTTTTCCAAATTATAATTGTTTATCGCACTTCATAGTTTTTATCGCATTTTCTACTTTCGTTATCGCAATTGTCCTTATCGCACTTGGTGAAATTGTCCTTATTGCACTTGGTCAACTGATATTATCGCACTTGGTGAACTCAACTCATCGCATTTGGTGTACTAGTTTATCGCATTTGGTGAATTGACTTATCGCATTTGGTGAACAGTACCTATTGCATTTGAACAAAATCTTTTGGATTTTTTCAAAATCAACTTTCCATAACTCATCAACACATATCTTAATTATCTTCAAGATCCAGATATGTCTCAACCACCTCACTTCAATTACTACTATCAGCTACAGCAACATCCTCAACAACAACAATTCCATCCTCAGTATCAACAACAACAAGCATTCGTACAACAGCATCAATTTCTCTCTCCACCACAAGTATCCCCACAACAAATCATGCAACAGAATCAACAACTGCAGAATTACTCATCCTACTCCAGAGAACCTCATTGGTTTAACAAGATGTGTGAAGCAATTAGTAGTCAGCAATCACGTCATGAAGCTGGAAGTCAAGAAACTCCACCAATGCTAACTCCGGGTAACTACGTGCAGTGGGCTAGTAGATTCCTCAGATTCGTTGAACTCAAAACACCCCATGGTCAATATCTCAAGAAGGTCATTGAAGAAGGACCCTATCCTATTCCAGCTACTGTGGTTTCAGCAACTCCAGAGAGAGAAGAAACATCCACACCCATTCCAGTTGCTAATTACACAACTGAGCAAACATTACAACAAGAAGCAAACCAATTGGCTATGTCTTTCATACTTCAAGGAATTCCCAATCCTATCTACCGAAGTATTGATGCTCAAAAGACAGCCAAAGATATGTGGGAACATGTTCATCTCCTCATGGAAGGAACAGAGTTGAACCAAGAAGATCTTGAGTCCAAGTTATATATGGAGTACACTCACTTCATCATGGAACCAGGGGAGACCATTGAATCTTACTACCACCGTTTCACCAACATTATCAACGATCTTGATCGTCATGATATAAAGTTACCAAAGATTGCTGTCAACTCCAAATTCCTTGGATGTCTTGGTCCTGAATGGCAAAAATATGCAACTTTTGTGAGGCAGACAAAGAAAATTGGTGATGTCAAATATGGACTTATGTATGATTACCTTAGACAACATCAATCAGAAGTGGATAAAGAAATTGCAGCACGAGGAGGCTTCTCACCAGCACCAACACCAAACTCACTTGCTCTCGTTGCTCAATCTAACTTCTCTTTACCACAACAGGAATTTGGAAACTCATCTTTTCAACCAAGCATTCCACCCCAACCTCATAATCAAATCATTTCCTATGAAGCACCTCAACAATACTCTGATAACCAGATGGTTCCTTACAACAACACCGATTCAGTGATGTACTCAAATGCAGACTATGATGAAGAAGAGGATGCTTTCAATTCTCTTAATGCTTTCAATGCTAGGAAACGTAAGGAGGATGAGCAAGCTAACCGGGAAGCCGAAAGCTACATTCGTTCTCACACTCCAACACCTCCTCGTTCTCCTCCAAAGGACACAGCCAAATCTGCACTGACAATGGTTGTTTATAACCCACAACAGCAGCAAGAACAACCACCAGTTCAACCCTCGTCTGCTTCTTCACCCAAGACTCCTCCTGAATCACCACCTAAGAGTTCTACACCTCCACCCTCACCTCAAAAGGAATCAAATACCAAATCTGATGATCCAATCCCTTCTCTCACTCCATCATCTTCACGATCTTCATCACCAAAATCTAAACCAAAAGCATCGGTTTCTGAGAATATTCTTAAGGCCTACAAAGGAAAGAACAAGAGAAGAATCGTTCACGTTACAAAAGTTGAGGTTGTGACTCCTGCAGCAAAGAAACTGAAAAAGGCGGTAAAGAGAGCACAAGCACAACGAGACAACCAAGCTACAACCAAATTGGCTGAAATGGAAGTCTTAGTCAAAAAGTTATCTCAACAAATGGAAGAAATGCAGAAAAGCAAGAAGCAGATCGATGAATTCCTTGATTTCAACGTCAAAGATCATATGACACGCAAGGCAAAGAAATTTGTTAAGCAATTTCTTCCTGATCTTCAACAAAACATCAATGATCATATTGATTCACAACTTGATGAAAAGATCAAAGAAGCCGCCTCTTCTTCTTCTCAAACCAAATCACTTCAAGATCTCTCCATTGAAGATATCGAGCTTGTACTTCTCGACAAACTCTTTGCTATCATCTCTCCCTCTCCAGAAGAAATCAATCTGATCACAGCTCTTCGTGCACACATTGACAAGAAATCATGCAAAGAAACTGCTGACAAAGGTAAACGAATTCGAGAAGATGATGAGGATGATCAGGACCCTAAACCCACACAAAAGAAACACAAAGGCGGGTCAGGGATTCACATACAGGAGCCAACTGAACATAAACCATCATCTCAACCTCCCAAACATCAATCCTCTGGTCCAACTGAAACCGAGCATCACAATGACCAATTCACAAATGAAGATATGGACTTTCAGCCACACGATGATCAACCTCATTCACCATCACCATCACCGTCACCAAAGTCAAAGCCATCCAAGTCCAAGCCTTCACACAGCAGAAAGTCATCTACCGGACCAACGGTTGTCTCATGGCTGGATAATGATACGGATGTGCTAGGAAATGAATGGTTCGATCATCTTGCAAGCGCTCAAGTTCAGACTGACGAAGCTTCACGAGTTGAAGACAGCACCTTTGCTGTTACTCAAGAAATTAAAAGAACTCTCAATATTAAGAAAATGACCAAAAAGGAACTTCGTCGGATCAAGAATGATGCTTTCCTTCTTCTGAAGAACAAATCCAATAGCGCAGCAGAACTCGAATATCACCTTGAAAACATTGCACGGGCAATGTCAAGTGACTTTGACTGGGCTAGTCCAGACATCGTCAGGCAAGTTGGCAAGCATCAACCATTCACCACTGATTGGACCAAGCCACTGACCGTGATTCGAAGACATCATCATTCGGAAATTCCCTTTCTAATGTTCTTCAACAAAGACTTGGAACTTCTAAAGAATGGAGCTCAAGGGACGACAAAGTACGCTACATCTATCACTTTCACACCAGCTGCTCACTACACACAATCAACTATTGAAGAGGCAGCTATCAACAGCAAACTGTTTGTTAAACAGCTCGTCAAATATGATCGTGATGCAGAGCTGGGGATTCATCACTGGTACTCTAAAAGACAAACCTGGTACAAGTACAAGCTTGCCCTCCAGAAATCAAAAGAACCAGTTTACAGTGATCTCAGAATCTTGGCCGTCATCAACGTAAGCGGATCCAGAAAATGCGATTATATATTTCTAGACGAGATCACAGTAAAGAGAATCGACAACAACCTCTACACATTCTCAGAGGCGGATTTTCCTGATTTGAGTCTAAGTGATATCGAAGACATGTATCTAATGAAGATTCAAGGCAAACTGCAGCATCTTACCAATGAGCTTCGATATGCACTTAGTACTTCCCTTTGTCATTACATCAGGAGAACCATCATCAAAGAACGTGTCGAAGATCTCCAGCTTGGTGTTGAAAGTTATCAGACTCAGCTTAACCTTGTTGAACCACAGTTCCTTCTACACAGCAAAAAGGATCCTCAGTACACCATGCTACATCGTCCAAATTTTGGGTTCGTCTATAGAAGCACAACTGATTTTCACCGATTCATGGCATTCACTGAAATTCACAAGTTCTGTGATGATACCATCAAGAGTGTACGTGATGGGTTAGCTAATAGAGTTCGAGATTCGATGTTGGGAAAATCCAGAAGATGGAGTTCAAAAGAGCTGCGACAAGTAAAGGAATTTATTCGGAAGATGGAAGAACGGTTATACCATCGGGATCAGATAAGGAGGCTCGAGAGCTATGTTGGGGGTCGTCCGCCATTCGCCATCAGACTATTTCAGCGAACTGACCCAGTGTTCACAACTTTTGGTAAAGGTGGATGATGTAAGAATCAATTCTCAAAGTTCATCATATCATACTTCTTTCCATTATTGGCCTGTATATTACGGCTTGTGCACACATAACAGTGTACAACCCGGACCCCAAAGAAAGGACCCTGAGGTACGCTTCAGTGCCTCAATCCTGAAAAAGGAGCGAAAGCTTCTTACTTATGAGCAGAATTAAAATCAGAATGTTTTACAACGTTTTTTCTAACATTCTGCTCATAAGGACAAGTATTCCCTCGTCCAGGGGGAGTATTTGAAAAATATAATCTTTGTTCAAAAAGAAGTATCAAAGTTCTTGAAACTTCTTCCCTAAAACTCAAAAACAGCATATTTTAATCATAAACGTTTTTCCAAAAACATCATGAGTATGCTATTTTTGAGGGGGAGAAGAAACAGATGATTAAAATATGATGTCTCATTTGCTGGAATCTCGTGTGCTCAAACTCAGAATTGACCCTCGAATTGACGAATAGGAAAGTCAGTAGTCGAAAGGACATGTCCCAGACGGGTAATAATTTCAAGCCAGTTTATCTGGTGATGTAAGCGTGTCTCGCAAAGGACGTGTCTGAGTAGAAAGTACCAATTTCGAGCGATAATCTTTGAATCTGATCTGGACGGGTAATAATTTCAAGCCAGTCTAACTGGTGATGTAAGCGTGTCTCGCAACGATCAGGTTCATTGAAAGTCAATCAATTCAAAAGTGCCAACTCTTTCCGGCATGTGCAAATTTCAAATTTATTACTTATGCGCACATGTTAAGGGGGAGTATTTCTGAAAATCATCAAACTCTCAAGGTGTCAACAAAATGTCTTTACAATTATCGACACTTTGAGAGATTTTCAAAGGTTTTGGTTGTATGGCATCATTAGGATAGTCATGGAGTTATAAGGTGACTAAGGTTAGGGAAAACCGTCCTATGATCCGCCAGAGCCGGAGGGATCTACCCAAGGACAATACCAATAGCTTAGACTAGAAAGTCCTAGGTATGATATAAAAAAGGAGAAAATGAATGTACGGAGAAAGAAGGGGTTGAAGAATTAAAAAGAAAAGCAAAGAAAAGGGTGAAAAGAATTAGCCCTCCATTTGTTCAACCTTAGGGCAGACACCGGGTTCAATTCATAATCTACTGGTTGATGAGCATCACCGGTATTGAAGACCAAAGACGTCATGGACCCAGTGACGCACTAAAAAACCTTCTAAGCCACTCAAGTGTCTCTCAAAAGACATTTGTTTCATTCACACGGAGAACCCTTCATAATCTATCGACATCTCATTACGAGATTGTTGATATTGAAAAGGAGGCAATCTGCTCCACGCCTCCGATGACCAAACAAATGTGCACTTATTGAGTCTAGAGCCATGAGATTCATCAAAAGATCTCTTAGGTACACTTAGAATTACTCTGGTGTTCTACATCATGGGCATCAGGTGTAAATTAGGAAAAGTGTCCTTCGCAGATCTTAGCAATCTGCCAAGAACATTCATGAGAAAAGTCACATTTGTGATTATCAATGATTGAATGGAAATCCTGCCAGAACAACATCAAACAATTCTGATAGCAGGTCACTTCGGTAACTCCTTGTGGGTTACGCTTAGTGTTTGCTCCAAATGGTCTACAGTCGTGGGGTGATCTCCAGCGACTCACTGAATCGTGGGTGCACTTCGGTGTGTCCGTGTAATCCCTTTCGGGGGAATCCGGTTCAGAACGGTCTGGGTTAAGATTTGAGAAAGTCTTCACACTATGCTGTTGATGATCTCAAGTCTGAGCCTGTAAGTACCGGTTGGTACGTGCTGTTGCTGCTGCTGCTGCTGAGGAGCTGGAGTTCGACCATCAAGACTCCATCATGCTTATATTTTGTAGAAATGTTCTCTTAATGACTCAGTTATTACAAAAGTTCAACACAAGCTATAGTAAAGTCAAAAGTTCAAGCATTTCAACCTTTCACAAGTCTAAGATTGAAAAATGAGAACATATTGCAGATAACAAGTCAAAGATATATGAGCATGATGGAGAAGACGAGAAGACGTTGGAGATTGGCAGATAGAGACAACATCATATCATCATTACACAAGAAAAAAGAACCAAAGATTATAAAGACGTCGGAAGCCTAAGAAGCAAAGAAGACGTCGGGCAACATTGATGATCAAGACTTAGGGGGAGATTGTTAGGAACACGTTTTAATTATTTACAAGTCTTGTTCATTTATAATGTTGCAAGTTTAATAGGATTATATTGTTTGTAATTATGGACCGGTCCATTAGTAATCCATGGACCGGTCACAATAGATAGTTCATGTTAGTAACATGCATGGGAATATTCCTAGAATGATTCCCTCCCATTGCCTATAAATACAAGGCATGGGGTACACTCTTATTGTCGGTTTTTCATGTATTGTGCGGAAGCTATGGTCGTGTAACGTTTGATCTAATTGAAAAGCCTACCATTCTTATTCTTCTCTTCTTAGTTCTCTTCTCTAGTTTAGCTTATTAGCTTATTGGTTATTTTCATACGTAGCTTATTAATATAGATAGTAGTACGAGTTCTTATTGTCTTAACGTGTGTGTGTTTGAGATCTAAACGTGACCTACAAGTATGAATATAATGGTAAGTAGAGTGTCGATCACTAAGAGTGGAACGTATTATCTCGTTATTCTAATCAGTATTTTAATATCCTAACGCAAGGGGGTTTCAGCCTGAGAGACTGGCACGATTTGTTTGCAATTAAATAATAAAATAAACCAATAGGCACGAATCAGCAAGTAGCACACACTTACACAGATAAATACTCGAGACAATAAGAGGGCTGTCCTTATGATTAAGTAGATTGTCACTTGTTTTATTGATAGCTTTATATGAAGTGTATGTAGTTAACCCTTTCTCGTTGGTCCTATTCTTATCGGCGAGTAAACCCTTAATGATTACTTATGTCTAAAAGTTATTCCTAAGTGATCAATTTAGTAATAACCGTGGGAGCCACATTATTTTCCGCAGTCAAATGCCCGCAAGCCACTAATAAACACAGAGGTTATCAATGCACTAATAAGTAGTAACCAAAGACATCAACATATAAACTTTAATTGATGGGAAAGCAAGTATTAAAGGGAGTGCAATCTTTCGTTGTCACATTACACAAGCCACCAATCCTGATGAATTAAAGTTTGCTAACACAATAAAACAAAACTACTTAATGAATTAAACACATGCAGCACCTTCTTACAGCTCTTGTATCTTTGTTTGGTGTGTCTTGTGCTGCCTTCTTGACTGAATTCGTCCTAGGGTTCTGCTGGTTCGGTTTTATTCCTCTGCCAAAAAACTCCGGAATTCGTCTGGTCTTGGGGTATTTATAGTTTCTGTCTGAGGGAAGATGCGGCGCATCTAGTAAGTAGATGCGGCGCATTGACTTAACTTCGCGTGGGGTCCAAGATTATAATATTCAGGAATATTCGTACACCGCCAGAAGATGCGGCGTAACTCCATGATTAGATGCGGCGCATGTCCTCTTGTATCTTGGATCGTATCTGGTGATATCTTGATAGAGATGCGCCGTATGTAATGAGTGAGATGCGGCGCATCTGGAGCAGATTAGTCTTGATCTTCTTCATTTCAGTAGACTCTTAACTTCTTGCATGTTTTGCTCCATAATCAGTCCAAAATCGCTAAGTTTCACCAAATGCTTGTTTTTACCTGAGAATTACAAAAGTAAACGATTAAGTATCAATCCTCATACATAATATAGTAAAACAAGTCAAATTAATAGGATAAATGATAGTAATAAAATGTACTTATTTGAGTTCATCAAATATCCCCCCACTTGAACTTTACTTGTCCCCAAGTAAACCTTAGAATTTCTCTTATGAAAATGTATCCTAAAAGATGTTAGGATTTATTTTTATATTTAAGCATGTATTCGTTTATTTCATGATCACACAACTAAACACTTAACGAATTAGAAGTAAAATAAAATAATCTGATAAAAGCAAATCTAATCGTTTAACTGTCCAGTCGTGACGAATATTCTATCATAAGCTTGGCAAGTATACACATCTCCTCCACTAAAGCTAAGGAATAACAAGTCTAAAGCGGTAAAAAGGGTTTTTAGGCTTAAGGTTTAATTATTCTTGATCACTATCGATCTCAAATTCCAGAAAAGGCGACAAAATCACAAATACATGATCGAATCCATGAACACGATACTTGCAATTGCTCAAATCCTTAACTCGAATAGGCTAAAGATAGGTCCAAACTTCACCAATAATAATATATCAAAAAGGGCGACAAAATCATAAATACATAGCCGAATCCACGACTACGATACTTAAGATTGCTCAAATCCCTAATCTCAATAAATCAAAGGTTTGGTTGGATAAAGAATAATATAGGGCATGGATAACATTTGGGATATAAATTGGTGTAAAATGAAAAATAAACAAAACAAATAAATTAAAATCCTAAGTGTGGTTAATCACTATCCCAACCATCCCATGAACAAGACTCATATCATTGAATAACTCACGCTTTAACACTTGAAACACACGCTTTAGGTAGACACGAATTATACTCAACAAGATCTTAATCAAAGAATAAACCTTAATTGGCGTTCCCATAACTGCCAATTCCCATTCAATCCATAGATATATAACAAATAGTGGTGATATCGACCACTTACATAACTTTACATAAGTTGGTTAAAACAAACTTCCAACTTTTCTTTCTTTCTTTTTCTTTTCTTTTCTTTTTTTTTTTTTTTTTTTTTTTTTTTTTTTTTTTTTTTTTTCAAACATAAACATAGATGTGTAAAATTTCACCACATCACTATAATGATAATTCTGGATAATTTTTCCATACTTTTCATACTTCAGAAATAACGGTAATAGTGAAAGTAGTAAACACACGAAAAATAAACTTAAAAATATACAATATTTACTTTCACTCCAATTGCATTGTGCAATTTCCCGACCTAACCATAGATAATGAATTACGCACGCGAACACAGGTAATGTAAGGAAACACACTTTGCCTATAGCAATTAACCAACCACGGATTCTAATCTACAGGGTAGGCTAAGGTGTAAGGGTGTAACGAAACATTTTAAACATAGGTGTAAGAAACGAAAGGAATGGCTCTGAGTGTTTTTCTAGGGGTATCTTACTCTAAAAATGAGAGTAACAAAAGGGTTTATATGGGGGTTAACTAACCAGTGTAGTTAGTTAATAACACATAACATATAATAGGCTATTTGGGTGTAATCCTAGAATTTTACCAATTTAGACAAGTCATTCCAATTATATAAATAATACTCATTATGGTGGTCTCGAATAGTATACAAGCCAAGTTCTAAAGTTTACAAGTCACCGGCACACTCATAGATTTGTGAATTTTGAAAAATCACAATTTTTGAAAATAACGTCATGTGTGCAGCTATGCAACTTAGATCTTAAACAAAAACATGCTAAAAAAATTTTAAATTTTTAAGTTTGATATATTAAGCACATTTTAAGCATAATTTTTGAAAAAGTTTAGGACAAGTAATTGTTAAGTTGTTCTAATTCTCCAATCCCCCCACTTAAGTTAAACAACGTCCTCGTTGTTTGTATAAAAGATTAAAAACTGGAAAATAAAAGAATTAGAACAGAAAAACTCCCCTGAGATTTGCTCGGTATGATCCTCCATTAGTATAAGAGCAAAAATCATCTTTCTCGTGGATTAGAACATTAAAGCTTAATACTTGATGTATCCACAGGAAATCCAGGAAACTATAATACCACCAACACTTTAAAACACACCTAAGATAAGAAAGGTTCAAACTTGCATAATACATTAGTAGTTAGGAAAAAATAAAACTTAAAAATTAAAACTGAAAATCATCAGGTCAGTCGATGCGCCGTATCTTATGGAAGAAGATACGCCGTATCGAGCCTGGAATAAATACGGATCAGAATAAAGATGCGCCGCATCCTTAACCAGGGATGCGCCGCATTAAAATAAACTGATAAATAGTTTTAAAGTCGAAAATAAAAATGCAGAAAAATAAAATAAGATATGACCATTGCAGGAGATGCGTCGCATCTCAGAATTGAGATGCGCCGTATCCTCATGCGGGCCTGACTGACTCGACACAGAAACAGAATAATAAATCCGGGTTGTCTCCCGGTAAGCACTTGTCTTTATTCCAGAGTCTTCAAGTTAGACTCACGTTCAGCTCTTTAATATCGATCATTGAAGGAGTCGGAAACATCGCGCTCCTTCATCGCCAATTCAGTAATATTGAACACTCCTTGCTCGTCCTTAATTTCCACGCCGTTCTTCTTTAATATCTGCATAAACAAAGTCCTGTCCCTTTCGGGCAGAGATGACAAAATGATAGACGGGAAATTCTTATTATCATATAGGCACAAATAAGCAAGGTGGGGTGGTAGTTCAATAAACACATCATTATTCAAATTCGTTTTCTCAACTATTCTCCTACGTTTATTAATTACTACACAATCATACCACTCATCATCAGAATCATTAACAACATTGCGCCTAAGTTCGGTAGGTACATTAAGGTCAATGAATTCCTCAAAGTTCTCATGATTAGGATTAGTTGAGTTGTTTTGAATCAATGTTTCTCCCATAAGTCTAGCTTCAAGATCGAGGTCCATACGCTCTCTTAATCCTAGCACATAAACACTTCTAATTATGCTTTTAACCGGATCTTGGCACTTATAGACTAGTTTATTATTCCCTACCCTTAATGAGATTTTTCTCTTAAACACATCAATCTTAGCATGGGCAGTAGACAAGAAAGGTCTTCCGAGGATTAAAGGAATCTTAACATCCTCGGGCATGTCTAGTATAACAAAGTCTACGGGAAAAATAAACTGCTCAATCTTAACTAGCACATTATTAGCAATCCCTTCAGGTCGTTTTACCGTTTTATCAGCCAATTCAGTAAGTAACTTAGTTGGTGCTAATTTTCCTAGTCCTAGGGTAGCGAATGTCTTAAGAGGCATAACACTAACACTAGCTCCTAAGTCAGCTAACACATTATTGAAAGATATATTATTAATAGAACAAGGTAGAGTAAAACTTCCTGGATCTCTTTCTTTATGAGGCAAGGCATTTGATTCGGTTGCAGGGCTCTCTTCTTTCATTGTTGCCTTGATCTCCTCTTCAATCTTTGTCTTCTCTTTTAGTAGTCTCCTTAAGCTGATTGAAGAATTAAAGAAAAATTCGGGTCTTGCACCATCATTACCATTCATCGATCTTCTAGGTATATTAGGAGTGACTTCTTCAGTGGTGCTTATGGCCTTGACATGATCTCTTGGGTTGGTTTCAGTTGAGCTCGGTAAACTTCCATATACCCTTTCTTGAAGAACTTTGCTCATTTGACCAATTTGTTGTTCCAATGCTTTGATCGAAGCTCCTTGATTTCTTGTAGTAGTGTCCGTTGAAGCTCGAATTTCTTTGATCATAGCAGTATTTTCTTCATGTCTTTTAGCAGCATCGGTCATAATTTGCTTTAAAGTATCATCTAAAGTCTGCCTCCTTTCTTGATAAGCGGGATTGAAGTTGTTCCTTTGATATAATCCCGGTGTAGCTTCCCTAAATCTCCCCGAAGGTCGGAATGGTTGTCCAAATTGGGTGTAATATGCTTCTTCAAACGTCTCACTTTCATTCTTATTCGGGCAATCTTTAGTGTAGTGAGGTCCTTCGCACTTTTCACATCCAACTTGGGCAGCATACGCTCTTTCATCACGCTTCTTCATTTCTCTACTAATTTTATCCAATTGAGCTTGAATAGCAGCAATCCCGTCAAAATTAGTGCTGCTCTTAGATCTAGTAGAGGTCCCATCGTGCCATTTTTGAGAATGATCGGCAGCTTCTTGGATTGCTTTCCTAGCATTAGTTGCACTCATTTGAGGTACAGCTCCCTTAGCATCCAAAATCTGTCTTGTAGGCACGTCCAATCCTTGATAAAACAATATTATCTCCTGCATAGGGGTTAGATAGTGTTGAGGACATTTTACCAATAAATCTTTAAATCGTTCCCAAGCTTGATAAAGAGTTTCATCAGGCTCTTGCTTGAAACTATTGATAGCCTCCATCTTTTTAGCAGTCTTAGCAGGTGGACAATATCTCTTCAGGAATTTGCTCTTCAAATCTCCCCATGTAGTGATTGAACTCGCAGGTTCATTCCTTAGCCACTTGTTAGCAGCTCATTTTAGTGAGAGTGGAAAGATTCTTAGCATGATTTGATCGTCAGTCACTCCTTCTGAAGTAAACAAATCTGCAATCTCCAGGACCTTTTCAACATGCTCATTAGCATCCTCATGTTCCGTCCCACTGAAAGCATTCTCTCTTAGTTCCTTGAGAAACTGACCCTTCAATTCAAATTTTGACTTATCATCAAACTTAGGTCTAGCAACTCCTGAAGTGTAATCAGCACGGGTACTGTTCATGTATTCCTCCATAGTAGTGTTTTCGCCCATTGTTTCTGTTTCAACTTCCTCTTTTTCTTCAGAAAAGTAATCAAGCTCGAGTGAACTTGAAAGATCAAAGCTTCTTGTGTTGAAAAGCCTTTTAAGCGAATGTAGGGCTCGTTCAGGATCTTCGAAAGGTTGAATCAAGTTCTTCGTAGAACTCCTGGTCATGCACTTCCTGAAATCAACACAAAAATATCAGTAGGGTATGCTCGAGAAAGTAATATATCAGATAATTAATAACGAAAACGGAATACGAAAAATTAAAGTTACTGATATCTGCAGACGATGCGCCGTATCCAAAAAGTTGGATACGCCGTATCTTATAATCGTTAAAATTTAATCAGACTTTATCCAGAAAATAGATACGCCGCTTAGAATTTATGAATGCGCCGTATCGAATTAATTAATCAAAAATCGATATTTATTTAAAATTAAATACGTCGTATTAACGAAAGTTAATGCGCCGTATTTTCGTTACGTTTAAAAATACGAGATTTTTGATTCAGAAGATGCGCCGTATCGATAGAGATCGATACGTCGTACCTGTTTAATAATTCGCAAACTGTTTTTAATTAAAATAATAGATACGCCGTATCTGCTAAAGCAGATGCGTCGTATGGCGTTAACGTTTAGAATTTTTTTTTTTTTTTTTTTTTTTTTTTTTGGTTTTTTTATCAAAAACCGATACGCCTTATTTTAGGGAAAAGATGCGTCGTATCACTTTATCGCTTAGAAAAAATTTTCTTATTAAAAACAGATACGCCGTATCTTGGGGAAAAGATGCGTCGTATCGAATTAATTAAACGCGTTGTATTTAAAAAAATTAAACGCAATACGCCGTATCTGAGAGATCAGATGCGCCGTATCGTTTGATTTAGCACAGTACAACGATGGCAGAACAGAAAAAATACGAAAAATAAAAACAAATATAAACACACAAACAAAATAAACACAAAAACAAAAATAAAAGCAAACAAATAACACACAAAACAACAAATATGCAAAATAATACAATGATGCAATTAATCTAATAAAAAGAAAAACCTAATTAAAATACTAATCAAATTAACAGATAATAACAATTCACTCCCCGGCAGCGGCGCCAAAAACTTGATGCGCGTGATGTGTCGTTGCGGTTTAGCAGTTTTAATGCCTACTCAAGTTTTAAATTTATATTTAGCCGACTTATCAATAACACACACACTTAACGAGCAGTGTACCCGGTCAGTATGAATATAATGGTAAGTAGAGTGTCGATCACTAAGAGTGGAACGTATTATCTCGTTATTCTAATCAGTATTTTAATATCCTAACGCAAGGGGGTTTCAGCCTGAGAGACTGGCACGATTTGTTTGCAATTAAATAATAAAATAAACCAATAGGCACGAATCAGCAAGTAGCACACACTTACACAGATAAATACTCGAGACAATAAGAGGGCTGTCCTTATGATTAAGTAGATTGTCACTTGTTTTATTGATAGCTTTATATGAAGTGTATGTAGTTAACCCTTTCTCGTTGGTCCTATTCTTATCGGCGAGTAAACCCTTAATGATTACTTATGTCTAAAAGTTATTCCTAAGTGATCAATTTAGTAATAACCGTGGGAGCCACATTATTTTCCGCAGTCAAATGCCCGCAAGCCACTAATAAACACAGAGGTTATCAATGCACTAATAAGTAGTAACCAAAGACATCAACATATAAACTTTAATTGATGGGAAAGCAAGTATTAAAGGGAGTGCAATCTTTCGTTGTCACATTACACAAGCCACCAATCCTGATGAATTAAAGTTTGCTAACACAATAAAACAAAACTACTTAATGAATTAAACACATGCAGCACCTTCTTACAGCTCTTGTATCTTTGTTTGGTGTGTCTTGTGCTGCCTTCTTGACTGAATTCGTCCTAGGGTTCTGCTGGTTCGGTTTTATTCCTCTGCCAAAAAACTCCGGAATTCGTCTGGTCTTGGGGTATTTATAGTTTCTGTCTGAGGGAAGATGTGGCGCATCTAGTAAGTAGATGCGGCGCATTGACTTAACTTCGCGTGGGGTCCAAGATTATAATATTCAGGAATATTCGTACACCGCCAGAAGATGCGGCGTAACTCCATGATTAGATGCGGCGCATGTCCTCTTGTATCTTGGATCGTATCTGGTGATATCTTGATAGAGATGCGCCGTATGTAATGAGTGAGATGCGGCGCATCTGGAGCAGATTAGTCTTGATCTTCTTCATTTCAGTAGACTCTTAACTTCTTGCATGTTTTGCTCCATAATCAGTCCAAAATCGCTAAGTTTCACCAAATGCTTGTTTTTACCTGAGAATTACAAAAGTAAACGATTAAGTATCAATCCTCATACATAATATAGTAAAACAAGTCAAATTAATAGGATAAATGATAGTAATAAAATGTACTTATTTGAGTTCATCATATATATATATACATATATATATACATATATATATATATATATATATATATATATATATATACATATATATATATATATACATATATGTATATATATGTATATATGTATATATATGTGTATATATATATATATATATATATATATATATATATATATATATATATATATATATATATATATATATATATATGTGTGTGTGTGTATATATACATATATACATATATACATATATATATATATATATATATATATATATATATATATATATATATATATATATATATATATATATATTATATATATATATATATATAATTCAAATTAATTTAGAAATTAATAAACGTAATACGTTTAATTCGATAACTAACGAACGCGATACTTATTTAACAAACAAACGGAACGGAAACATAAAAATGAATAAATAAGATAAAATCTTATCCAACTTTTGAAGAGACTTCATGTTGTCTCAAATTTAACATTTAACCGATAACCGAAAACGAAACGAAACGAATATTAAAACATATATATTGGAATGTGGTTACTGAAAAACTTGACATAACGAACCAGGTTGTGTGCCGGAGACATTTATCAACACTGTTTAACGTTGTTTTTCATCCAGGCTATCAAGGTGAGTTCGTAGTCCCACTTTTTATTATGTTTTCCAAACTTGTGGGGAGATACATGCTACTAAATCGAACACAAGTATTTTCCTGATTGTTATTGCACTAAGTTAACGTTTGCCTATTTGAATTTATATTCATATTTATTTTAAAAGTCCTTCGTATCATGCACCATTAATCCCCTGCTGGGGGAGCGCGAATATAATGAATAGATCTATTGGCCTGACGACCCATTTGTACTAGTCGGATGGATATCTTTGTG
The DNA here is from genome assembly GCA_021014915.2 of Artemisia tridentata subsp. tridentata. Taxonomy (NCBI): domain Eukaryota; kingdom Viridiplantae; phylum Streptophyta; class Magnoliopsida; order Asterales; family Asteraceae; genus Artemisia; species Artemisia tridentata. The sequence continues at coordinate 404,329,012 of CP139505.1, read as the reverse complement.
GTAGCCGGCTAGGCAGATGTATTATATTTGAAATCTATGAGGAGTTTTTGGCAAGCTCTCACTTGGGGGCAAACCACTATCATTTTTAATATGTTAGTGAGACTGAAAACTGTCAACGCTTTGCGTGTCATGAGGTTTAGTGCAATATCCCGAATTGTGATATAACTGATTTCTCCTTATTTAGCTTGTGTTCAAATGATTATAACTTTAAACGCTATGGATTCACTCAACCTTTGTGTTGACGTTTTAGTATGTTTATCTCAGGTAATTAAAAGACTGAATTTGGCACGGAGTGGCGGTGGACTTTCTAAAAGAGTGTCCATTTTGTTATCATTCAAACGAATAGTGTATCATTTATAACGTATTTTGAAACCTCCCGCTGGGACCTCTATATGTAAACTCTGATTTAATAAATGAATGATAACAATTTTATTTAAAACGTCTCTTTTCGAGTCATTTTCTATTATCATGACTGTGAACCTTGAAGTAGCACCCCAAACTTATATTCGCTGCGATTATCGAAAACGGGGGTGTTACAATCCATGACCCAAAGCATTGGTGTAAAAGGCACATCACATTGCTCAAGTTAAAGATTCGTAACTGGGCGAGGTTTTTTTGTTTAGGTTATTTGAGAACGGCTAGTCTTTGACTCATGTTTATGTGAGCAAATTCAGTATCTCGTTTCGAACCATTTTCATTGCCACCAAAAGATATTTATCCAGTGATGTTGGAAATTGATAACTCTTGTGAGAACATCATAATGTTTGACCACTAGACCACCTTAAAGATTGATTTGTATAATGTTGAATTTCAGTTTAATTTCTTGATATTCTAAACATATTTATCATAAATACTTGCCTTTTAGCAATTTTTTTTTTTTTTTTTTTTTTTTTTTTTTTTTTTTGTTTTTGTTTTTGTTTTTTGACAAAAGTAAACATGAATTAAATTTATATTATACAATTAAACCAACAATAAGTTGGAATAAACAAAAGCAAATTGATATTGCTCTTACATGAAAGAACTTTTTTTTTTGTTCAAAAAGTGTAGATTGGCAGGGACACCTCAACCATGTGTACCATAATGGTACCCATCAACCCTACCCAGCAAATGTTTGATGCCTGTGAAATACCTCCACCCAATACCCAACCATGCTGCGGATCGAATTCGAACTCGCGTCCTTTGTTTGGTCAAGACATCACATGGCTGGGCCCAGGCTTCTAAGGCAGCTGGTTGATATCATTAGAGCTTATGGTCCCTAAGTGAGGACTTCCCGGTCGGTCACCCAATCCGGTACTACTCTCACTTGAGCACGCTTAATTGCTTAAGCATCTACCACTAGACCACAAAGCCCCATGATTACATGAAAGAACTTATAAATGTGTTATAGTCTGATTTGGGCTATTTGAAATGTGAAGTCTTATGCTTATATTGAACATCCTATGAGCATTTGCACTTAAACATACGAACATGCAAAAATGTTTTTTTAAAGAAAAAGAAAAAGAAAATAGAGTATAAATGAGTAAAAATATGGATATATTATCACGTTTACCATTTTTATAAAAAATTTAATTGATGCATCTTTGTGTGACCCGATGTTCTGATTGCTTGTGTGAAAGATACATACCAATATTTATGTCACAAGACTTTATAACATACTATCTAACTTCTGTACTTTCTTAACCAAAATTTATGGCAATCTCATTAAATATACTTTTCATATACATTTTTCTTTATAAAATGCTAATGACTTAAGTCATAACACACAAAACAATTTCTCTTGAACGCATACAAAACTTGTTACACTAAGGTCAGTTTTTAATCTCAGTATCTTTTATTCTTAAAGTTCTCGCTTGTTTCAGTTTGGTTTATTTTTGTAGATCTTTTGAGGTTATTGTTGAAACTATATATATGAATATCTAGCATATGAGTGCGAGAAAAATGAGTATTTTCGCTCTTGACCCAAGAAATCGTCACTTTGTGAAATAGAGTTCGCAAAATGGTGATTTTTGTCATTTTCCCATATATTATTGTACACAGTGTCGGATAAAATTTGACCGAATGCATTTAAGAAAATCGAAAAATGTTACGAACACAATTTTTTGGACGAGATGCATTTAGGAAAATTCTAGATTTCTTACAAAAATTAGCACTTTATCGAAAAATGTTACGAACACAATTTTTTGGACGAGATGCATTTAGGAAAATTCTAGATTTCTTACAAAATCGAAAAATGTTACGAACACAATTTTTTGGACGAGATGCATTTAGGAAAATTCTAGATTTCTTACAAAATCGAAAAATGTTACTAACACAATTTTCTTTCCCTTTTTTTTTTTACAGAACTATTGCGGATACATCCATTTTCGGATTTTTGTCTTATGGATGCGAGACAAGACTTTGTTAAGAATGAATGATTGGAAAGTGAGGATAATGTCAGCTTGTGGAATAGACTATCTTCATAATATGATTACTCTACGTGAGAGAACTTTGGGCCTAAAATACTTCATGGATGTCGCTTTTGAGGTAAGTAAATATAATTATACTTAATATATTTTTTATAAAACTCTTATTGTTTTTATGTAAAATTTTTGTTGTGTATGTGTTTCTTGTTCTTACAGCTGATTGAGTTATGGGTCAGTTACATGTGGCATTTTAGCATGGTTATCAAGATCACGATCTTGATCGTAGAATCGTACGATCTTACGATCATACATTAGAAAACCTTGCAAGATCGAAGTAGGATTGGAGATAGCATAGGATCGAAGTAAGATCATGAGTAGCTAGTAAGATCGTAGGATCGCTATCGATCTCGATCCTACTATAAAGCCCAAACTTTATTATTAAACAATCTTTTTACAAAAATTAAGCTCACTTACCAAATTTTGACGCAATTTTACTTTTATACATGATCCAACTTTACTCATGTCGTATTTTTTTCTACCGAAAGAGTTTATCAAACTACTGAAACATGAAGTAATTGCATGTATTGCATTATTTATATTATACGGTGTTTAAACTTTGAAAATTTTATTCATATTCACTTAAATTGGTCTTTTTATCGAAATTCATATGGAACCCTATGACACTACAATCCCTATCTAAAAAAATCACACATTTTTTAGGATCTTACGATCCCGATCTTGCGGAGACAAAAACGATACTAAGTAGGATCGCGATCTTGATAACCTTGCATTTTAGACCATCCTATGTTGATCGGGCAATGGTCTGCAGTTACTTTGTCACTCTTCTACTTCAAGATTACATGCATGTAGTTTACGCAAACACCGATAGGTACCCTTTGCCATGGAGCGATGTTGAGCGGGTATTTATTTGTAACCCAACTTATAACACTAAAATGTTGCCCAATGGATTATATTTATGTGTATTTGTAAACATTGTAGGTTTTTATTCCGATAAATGACCCTAAGCGACATTGGTGTATCGCCCACTTTCATATCCACTCGGACAATGTTACCTTCTATGATACCTAAGCGGTGGTTAATCGGCCTTGTAGAATTTTTTTGCAACATTATTAGCAAGTATGATACCTTTATAAAACATTTTCCCTAAATTATTTAGTAGGGATATAATTTATTTAATTAGAGATAGTAACTTATCAAACACTGTTATAAAATAAACAACTACTGCTAACTGATACCGCTAACAGATACTTATATTGTAAAAGGAAAGAAAACAAGGAGGACTATTAATGTAACTTCCAAAACAAATACTATCCAATCCCTAGAAACTTTTCCTTTCATTTAGAAAAAAAAAAGAATGAAAACGATGGAGATGTACGGCGAAATGGAGGAGCAAACGATGATGACGTCAGCAATGGAAGTTGATGACGTGGACTCCTTCGATGGGTTTGGTGAAGGTCCTTTATCTTCTCTGGATCATTACCGTTTGGCTGATGACGGCTTTTTTAATTCCTTTGCAGATGACTTCGATGACGCTGATATTAATTAGTAGTTGTGATGACGTGGCACTTGTTTTGGATTGTGTTATGGTGACGTGGCGTTATGTTGTTTTAGTTTTGATTATTAAGTTTTTTTTTTTAATTGGATTGTGATGGCGTTTATGTTTCGTTATTTACTGCGCGTTATAGTTTTATATGATTGTTTTGTTTTTATGGTTGATTGTAGTTAAGTATGTGGAATCAGTTGTTTAGGTTTAGAAAATTGTTACTTACTCTCATTTTAGGGTTTAAGCTTCTTTGTGGGCTTATTACGAGCCTATTTGATTTCGCCTTATATTTCATATGCTCAAATTTTGTGGCTTATTTTGAGACTTATGAGCTTATATAAGTTTATTATATCATAATAAACTTATATAAGCCCACAAGTCCCAAAATAAGCCGGTTAATTGGGGCTTATGAAATATAAGCCAAAAAACAAATAAGCTCATAAGACACATATAAGCTTAAACAAACACCCACTTAGGGGGTGTTTGTTTAAGCTTATTTGTGGTCTTATGAGCTTATATGATTTTTCGTAAGCTCAAACTTGTGGCTTATTTTGAGACTTATGCGCTTATATAAATTTGTTATATCATCATAAGCTTATATGAGCCCATAAGTCTCAAAATAAGCCAGAAAATTTGAGCTTATGAAATATAAGCCGAAATCAACTAAGATTAAACAAACACCCCCTTAGTATATTGTATGTTTTATGACTTGGAAACTTTTGGAGGTTAGGCTTGTTTCTAGGTAATTGATCTGATTACGCGACTAATTTTAGGCTGCAAAATCAGCTAAGGCTTTAGGTAATGCTGAAAGTTGCCATCTGCAGATTCTACATGTCATACGTGTGATGTAGAAGATAGGTCGAGGGATAGTTGATAAAGTTTCAAGGATATGCCTACATGCATAATTTTTGATTTGTCTCTTTAGTATTAAGGAATGACAAAAGTAGTCATGTACATAGTTTAAGTTGTTCCATTCTTATAAGATTGCTATTTGCGGAATGCAGACGGTATTTTTGTGATGATTTATGTGTTAGGGACTTGGGGATTGTTTTATGATGATTGGTTTTGATTATCTGAATGAATCCAAGTGTGGTGCGCGTTTGATTTTGTTGAAAATTGGTGTGGTTTTAGATTGAAGGCTACTAGCTTATAAGCTCAGGTGGATAAGCTTATAAGTTACTAATAATGTGCTTACGAGCTTATTAAAATCTCAATAAGCTCAAAAGCCCATCAAATAAAAACAAACACCCCCTTGATTGGTTTCATGACTGTTTTTACAGGGCGTTCTTGAGTTATAATAAAGTGGAAAGTGTTATAGATAAGGCTTGTTTCTAGGAAATCGACATGATTACACCGACTCTCTTTAGACTTTAAGGTTGCATAAGCAGCTCAGGCACTGCATGATGTAGTGCCTACTCATGATCGCTGCATTATTTTACATGTGTGTCTTAGGAGTTTAGTTGAGGGAGACAGTTCTATGGACGTGTGCGATCAATGTTGTAGGACTTTCCTGCAAACAGGGTTTTTTGCTGTAGTATTAGCTCACAAGCAGGGAATGGGTTCTTTTTGGTTTTACATGTAACCATTTTGGCCTTCTACTTGCAGAATGTACATGCTAAACAGTACTGACAACTATTTTAAGGCGTATGTTTTAACTTGGAACCACCCCCAAATTGATTGGTATGCTGATCAGTGTCTTTGAGCTTTGAAGAAACTTGTTTTCTGGCTCTTGCATATTCACGTCCTGGCATGATTTATATTTTATGAATTTCAGAATGTTGGATTTGAGGCTTATTTATAGGGAACTGATCCGATTACACCGACTCGTTTTAGACTTCAAATTTGAAAAGCAGCTTAGGCATTTTAAATGCTTATCAGGAGTGCCGTCTCTCTACTACATATCAAACCTAGGCTGTAGTAGCTAGGTCGAGGTAGAATTAGTTTCATGAAATGCTCCATAAATATTGGAGTATGCACCTGTATACAAGGTTGTTGTTGTCCTATCTCTTTTAGTATAAGCTCGCAGACTAGTCGTGTTCCGATACTTTTTAGACATTTATAACCTTGCTACCCACAGACTTAATACGTGACATATGACTGAGACCTGTTTTCAGAGTTCAAGAGTGTCGTTTTCCTGTTTTGGGGAACTGGTGGCAGGGTATGCATGTGATTAGAGCATCACATAGTTATGATCACTTGATTTCTGTTAGTGCTCCAAGGATGAAAATACGATGTACTTGGTCAACTGCATTTAGATAATAGCCCCATTGGGTTTTGGACTTATATGGCTGACCTGTGTTCTTGAAATGATATCATACAGGTAGGAACTGCTTAAGGGGTTGTTTTATGGTTATTTATCTTGAGTATGTGGAATCAATGTTTAGCTTTCTGGACCTTTTTTTTTTTTTTTTTTTTTTTTTAAGATTTGGTATATTATTGTCTAATCTCGGAAGGCAAAAAATCATACAAATTGATTGGTTTAATGACTTAATCAGTGTCTTTAAAGGAACTTGTGTCTTGGGCTCCTGGCTATCGCTTACTCACATTCTGGTATGATCTAGTTTGATAAGTCATATTAGACATTTGAATTGGAAAAAGCAAATCTTGGACTGCATTATGAAATATTTACTCATACAGTCGTACTGGCTGCATCTTTTTGCATATCATCCCTGTATCATAGCCAGTGGCGGAGCCAGGATATTCAAATATGGGGGGCAAAAAAAATATTGCTGAATTTTTATTTTTTTAACGAAGAAACAGTAGTAAACTTAACCGACTTAATATTGCATAAAAGAACTTATAGTGCTAAAATAACAACAAAACACACCTTATGTTGCGTGAAAACGGTAGCCAAAGAACAGCCTCACAACAACCAAAAAATCAGCATCCAAACACCCTAAATGCAGCCGCCAAACAGCCTAACAGCAGCAACCAAACAACACAAAAAAACAGCAAAAACAGCCCTAAAATTCAGCATAAACAGCAGCAAAAACAGCACCAAATTTCAGCACCAAAAAAGAGCTTTCAGCACCAAATTTCAGCAGCAATTCAAACAGCCCAAAAAACATCAATTCAGCAGCAAAATCAGCCCAAAAACATCACCAATTCAGCAGCAAAAACAGCCCAAAAAACAGCTTTTGGCGTGCAAAAAATATCGAAAACCTGTTTATAAAGTGCAAAAAAGAATATATATTAACAAGAAAATATGTATATCTTGTTTGAGCATAAAAATAACAACAAAAAATGCTTACCTTGAGCAAACAAACATGTTAAAGTTGTCCTTTATGATCTGTCATATTTTGGAACCGATTCATCACATCTTCATCAGTAATATTTGCAAGTGCTTCTCTTTACAGCTTGTTTAGTAACATGATCGGATGTTGATGAAGACGGTGTTTTTCTTTTAAAATACTTTTCCATGTTTCTAGACAAATGAGAAACAATACTTTCAACAGTTATAACTTATAAGTCACAATCATAATTCACAAAATCTAGTTACCTAAGTGCCTAACTGCGGAACTGCCTAAGTGGGCAAATGGCTAAGTATTACATCTTAATAGGTTTAATTCTTTAAATGGGTAATAAAAACAAGCAATTAATCAATAACACAAACACAATCATAATTCATGAATTTATAAAAGTAAAAGAAAAGTTAGGGTTTTGAGTAATTGAGTTTCACTTACCAAGTTTTAAGGTAGAAGATGGAGAAACATTGAATTCCTGATTGTTTAGGGCATGAATGAGTGATGTCTGATTCTTTTTCCCTCTTTGTTCTGATGTTCTGAATTCTGATCGATTGTTAATTTTACAAAAGAAAAGGATCAGATGTTGTTGGGCTCAATTTTTGTTGAGGGCAATTCAATATTTGGGCTGAGGGCATGACATTTAAAAGTCCATTAAAACCCAAAAGTTTACACTATATAAAAAAATTTTGGGCCAAGTTGTTGAGGGCACTGCCCCCCCCTCTCTTTGTGAAGTCCCTCCGCCCCTGATCATAGCCCTTAGGAGTCAGGTCAAGGGAGGTTGGTTCTATGGACACGTGTGAAGATATAGGTTTAAGGACATACCTGCATATAAGGCTTTTACTGTAGTATAAGTTTACAAGCAGGGAATGCTTTTTTTCGGTTTTACATGTATCAGCTTAGGTTGCTATTTGCAGACTGTACATGCTAGACAGTACTGAGACCTGTATCAACTTTTAAGGCTGTTCTTTTCTTGTTTTGGGCAACTGTTGTAGGGTTTGCATTTGAATAGATCACCGCACACAGCTATATGTAATAGGAGGTTGTTATTTGGATTGTTGTTTATTCGAGTTACGGATTTGGTTGTTGTGATGAAATTTTTTGTGTGAAATGTTGATTTGTGACTTGTGGATTGTGTGATAGGGCTTGTTATTTGGATTGTTGTTTATTCGAGTTACGGATTTGGTCGCATATCTGAAATTGAAAAAACTTGCATGGCCCGTGGGTCCAAAGTTAAGGTGTATATCAGTATATAAGGTAATTTTCTCTTACATTGTTAATATGGGTATTTTGTTATCACACAAAGTTAGACATTCGTTTCATCACTTTCTTCATTTAAGTAGTTGAAATTTAAATGTTGGCTGTTGCATACTTGCATTTAGTAGTTAGTTGGTTAACTGTGAGTAGAAAAGTGTTACAGTTGAGAGTTGTTTCTAGGGAATTGATCTGATTACATCGACTAATATTAGACGTTAAGTTTGCAAAGCAAATTGGGCACTACATTTAAAAATGCTTACTCATGTTGTTTGTGTCGTGTTACATATCATAACTGTGTCTTGGGAGTTCGGTTGAGGGAGAATTAGTTCCATGGACATGTGTGATAAAGATTGAAGGATGTGTGTAAGGTTTTCGATCTAGTTTATGTTCACTAGCAGGGAATTCTTATTTTTAGTTTTACATGTATCAGCACTGCTTGGTACGTGCAGATATAGCCTGCAAATTTGCAATGAGAGGGATTAGTTTAGCAGTTTTCATAGTTTTGACAGACAGATGGTAAGTGGGGTTTTGTTACAGATCATTTTTTGGTCAAATGTATTTGGAGGTTCCTTCGATTTCCTGTGGGGTCAGAATTAGTTGCAAATGAAAGGTAAAGGGTCTTATGCGAGCTTTTGTTAGAGAACAGTATAGTGCTTTGGGGTAACGACTTAACGAGTAGCCATGGCCTGTGGGTGCAAAGTTAAGGTGTATGTGGCTTTTAAGGTAAATTTCTCTTTACCTATTTTGTTTTGTGAATAATTGTTGTATCAAGTTGCAAGTATTGAAGGGTGATAATTATATATATATTGATTGGTTTGATGACTGCATTACGCGGCTTTTTTTGAGTTTAAAATGAGTAGAAATAAGGGTATTTTTTTTATTCAGTGCCTTGTTTCTAGGAAATTGATCTGATTACTGATTTAGAGTCTCACTTTTAGGCATTTGAATGTGCAAAAGCAAATCAGGCACTGCATTTTAAAATGCTTATTCATGTTGAGTGTGTTGTTTTTACATGTCATACCCGTATCTTAGGAGTTAGGTCGAGGGAATGGATAATTATTTCCCTGGATATGTCTGATAAAGGTTGAAGGACGTACCCTGTATGAGATGCACACAATGCATGCTGAGTGTTGATGTATGCAAGATATAGCCTGCAATTTTTCAATAGAAAGGTGATTAGGTCTGCAATTTTTCATAGGCATGACATACAGATGGTAAGTGAGGTTGTGGCTTCGGATATTGTTACTTGTCATTTGTGCCTGCAATTGAGTTGGGAGTTTGATGTTTCTTAGATTTCCCATGGGTGAGAATTAGTTGCAAATGAGAGATAGAGAGTCTTGGTTTTGCTAGAAATACTCCGTACTATAGTGCTTGAGGGAATCTTGAATGAGTTGTTGAATTGCCACATACTGTTTGGGTTGTGTTCAGGCTTGCGATCATTTACAGAGAAGCGTAGATGCTAAGTCGAGCACCCCATGGTTAGTTCTTGAATACAACTTTTCCTTGGGTATCCGATGGCTACTGTGTAGGATAAGCCAGGGTGTTATTTAACAGTCATACAACGAGTTCGTCACATTACTGAATAATGTTTGATCACTTAACACATAAATTTTAGTTCTTGAATACAACTTTTCCTCGGGTATCCAATGGCTACTGTGTAGGATAAGCCATGGTGTTATTTAACAGTCATACAACGAGTTCGTCACATTACTGAATAATGTTTGATCACTTAACACATAATTTAACAAATTGATCAGTGATTGTACGAACTCCACAAAACCGCAACCTACAAAAGACAACTACCCGTCAACGTTATGTTACAACTTACAACCATTTGGTATCTGTTTTCCACCATTATTTTATCGAGACATGGCTGTCCTATCAGACCCCTTCCGACAAGGAGATTGCATACTGAATACCTTTTTGATGCATCACATACGCTAACTTTCTTCCTAGACGCTACATTTACTCCCATTCTTTGAAGGAAACTATTCGTGTAGAGTATGAATAGGTGCCTCCAAGATGCTCGGTTTGCAAGATCTTTGGTCATATCAGTGACCAATGCCCAAAGAACATAGTGGAGAAACCAACGATGGATGTGGCTGATGATGGCTTCCAACAGGTGGGGGGTAGGCGTGGAAAGGGTGGAATGGGTAATCAAAATGGAGCTCCAAAACCTATTGGTGGTTTGATCTTAAATATACCTAAAACTAAATATTTCTATGATTGTGTTATGGTGACGTGGCGTTATGTTTAATCAGTTTGTTAATTAGTTACTGTTGTTTTAGTTTTGGTATTGTACGGATAAGGATTAAGGGGTTTTTTTTTTTTTTTTTTTTTTTTTTTTTTTTTTTTTTTTTTTTTTAATTGGATTGTGATGGCGTTTATGTTTCGTTGTTTATGGCGCGTTATAGTTTTATATGGCTGATTGTAGTTAAGTATGTGGACTCAGTTGTTTAGGTTTAGAAAATTGTTGCTTACTCGCATTTTAGGGTTTAAGCGTATTTGTGGGCTTATTACGAGCTTGTTTGATTTCGCCTTATATTTCATAAGCTCAAATTTTGTGGCTTATTTTGAGACTTATGAGCTTTTATAAGTTTATTATATCATAATAAGCTTATATAAGCCCATAATTCGCAAAATAAGCCGGAAAATTGGGGCTTATGAAATATAAGCCGAAAAACAAATAAGCTCGTAAGACATATATTAGCTTAAACAAACACCCCTTTTAAACACCCCAAAGGGGTGTTTGTTTAAGTTTATTTGTGCGCTTATGAGCTTATATGATTTTTCATAAGCTCAAATTTTGTGGCTTATTTTGAGACTTATGGGCTTATATAAGTTTATCATATCATAATATAAGCCCATAAGTCTCAAAATAAGCCACACAATTTGAGCTTATGAAATATAAGCCGAAATCAAATAAACTTAAACAAACACCCCCTTAGTATGATGTATGTTTTATGAGCTGGAAATGTTGGAGGTGAGGCTTGTTTCTAGGTAATTGATATGATTACGCCGACTAATTTTAGGCTGAAAAATCAGCTAGGCCTTAGGTAATGCTTAAACTTGCTATCTGCAGATTCTACATGTTGTACTTGTGATGTAAAAGATAGGTTGAGGGATAGTTGATAAAGTTTCAAGGATATGCCTACATACATAATTTTTGATTCGTCTCTTTAGTATTGCGGAATGACAAATGTAGTCACGTACATAGTTTAAGTTGTTCCATTCTTATAAGATTGCTATTTGCAGAATGCAGACGGTATTTTTGTGATGATTTGCGTGTTAGGGACTTGGGGATTGTTTTATGATGATTGGTTTTGATTATCTGGATTCTGGAATGAATCCAAGTGTGGTGCGCGTTTGATTTTGTTGAAAATTGGTGTAGGTTTTAGATTGAAGGCTACTAGCATACATTTTATTTATTTATTTATTATTATTTTTTTGTGGGGGGGGGGGGTTTGTTTTAGCTTATTTGGTGGCCTTTTGAGATTTTAATAAGTTCGTAGGCTCATTATTAATAACTTATAAGCTCAAGTTGATGAGCTTGTAACCCATAGCTTATTTGTTTTAGCTTTTGTGTGTGGGTGTGGGTGGGGCTGTTACCTTATTTGGTGGGCTTTTGAGCTTATTGAGATTTTAATAACCTCATAAGTTCATTATTAATAGCTTGTAAGCTCAAGTTGATAAGCTTATAAGCCATAGCTTATAAGTTGAGGTGGATAAGCTTATAAGTTAATAATAATGTGCTTACGAGCTTATTAAAATCTCAATAAGCTCAAAAGCCCATCAAATAAAAACAAACACCCCCCTTGATTGGTTTCATGACTGTTTTAACAGAGCGTTCTTGAGTTATAATAAAGTGGAAAGTGTTATAGTTAAGGCTTGTTTCTAGGAAATCGACATGATTACACCGACTCTCTTTAGACTTTAAGGTTGCATAAGCAGCTCAGGCACTGCATGATAAAGTGCCTACTCATGATCGCTGCATTATTTTACATGTAATATGCGTGTCTTAGGAGTTTAGTTGAGGGAGACAGTTCTATGGACGTGTGCGATCAATGTTGTAGGACTTTCCTGCAAACAGGGTTTTTTGCTGTAGTATTAGCTCACAAGCAGGAATGGTTCTTTTTGGTTTTACATGTATCAGTTTAGCCTGCTACTTGCACATTGTACATGCTAAACAGTACTGACAACTATTTTAAGGCGTATGTTTTAACTTGGAGCCACCCCCTTTGAGCTTTGAAGAAACTTGTTTTCTGGCTCTCGCATATTCACATCCTGGCATGATTTATATTTTATGAATTTCAGAATGTTGGATTTAAGGCTTGTTTATAGGGAACTGATCCGATTACACCGACTCGTTTTAGACTTCAAATTTGAAAAGCAGCTTAGGCATTTTAAATGCTTATCAGGAGTGCCGTCTCTCTACTACATATCAAACCTAGGCTGTAGTAGCTAGGTCGAGGTAGAATCAGTTTAATGAAATGCTCCATAAATATTTAAGTATGCACCTATATACAAGGTAGTTGTTGTCCTATCTCTTTTAGTATAAGCTCGCAGACTAGTCGTGTTTAGATACTTTTTAGACATTTATAACCTTGCTACTTACAGACTTAATATGTGACATATGACTTGAGGCCTGTTTTCAGAATTCATGAGTGTCATTTTCCTGTTTTGGGAAACTGGTGGCAGGGTATACATATGATTAGAGCATCACATAGTTATGATCACTTGATTTCTGTTAGCGCTCTAATGACAAAAATATGATGTACTTGTTCAACTACATATATATACATAATAGCTTTCTAAGGTTTTGGACTTTCATGGTTGACTTGTGTTCTTAAAATGATATTACACCGCTAGGATCTGCGTAAGGGGTTGTTTTATGGTTATTTATCTCGAGTATGTGGAATCAATGTTTGGCCATCTGTACTTTTTTGAAGTTTTGGTAATTTATTATCTGGTCTCAGAAGGCAAAAAATCATACAAAATGATTAGTTTGATACTTGATCAGTGTCTCTGTGGAAACATGTTTCCTGGCTCTTGCTTACTCACATTCTGGTATGATCTATATTTTATGAGCTTGATAAGTCATATTAGACATTTGAATTGGCAAAAGCCACGTTCTGAAATATTTACTTATACAGTATCCTACTGGCTGCATTCTTTTTGCTTATCATAACTGTATCATAGCCCATAGGAGTCAGGTCGGGAGATTGCTTGTTATTTATTAGTCATGATGTTGTTTTGTATTATATTGTGATGGCGTGGCACTTTGTTTGATTAGTTTATTATTATTTTTTGTTTGATTAGTTTATTACTCTTTTTAGTTTATTACTAGAATTTTTGGGTTTAAGCTTATTTGTGGCCTTATTACGAGCTTATTTGATTTCGGCTCATATTTCATAAGCCCCAGTTTTCTGGCTTATTTTGAGACTTATGAGCTTATATAAGTTTATATCATAATAAACTTATATAAGCCCATAAGTCCCAAAATAAGCCGGAAAATTGAGGCTTATGAAATATAAGCCGAAAAACAAATAAGCTCATAAGCCACATATAAGCTTAAACCAACACCCCCTAAGGCCTTAGCTGTAGAATCTGCAGACAGCAAGTTTAAGCATTACCTAAGGCCTTAGCTGATTTTTCAGCCTAAAATTAGTCGGCGTAATCAGATCAATTACCTAGAAACAAGCCTCACCTCCAACATTTTCCAGCTCATAAAACATACATCATACTAAGGGGGTGTTTGTTTAAGCTTATTTGTGGGCGTATGAGCTTATATGATTTTCATAAGCTCAAACTTGTGGCTTATTTTGAGACTTATTAAGCTTATATAAGCTTATTATGATATAATAAGCTTATATAAGCCCATAAGTCTCAAAATAAGCCACAAAATTTGAGCTTATGAAATATAAGTCGAAATCAAATAAACTTAAACAAACACCCCCTTAGTATGATGTATGTTTTATGAGCTGGAAAATGTTGGAGGTGAGGCTTGTTTCTAGGTAATTGATCTGATTACGCCGACTAATTTTAGGCTGAAAAATCAGCTAAGGCCTTAGGTAATGCTTAAACTTGCTGTCTGCAGATTCTACATGTTGTACTTGTGATGTAGAAGATGGGTTGAGGGATAGTTGATAACGTTTCAAGGATATGCCTACATACATAAATTTTGATTTCTCTCTTTAGTATTGCGGAATGATAAAAGTAGTTTAAGTTTAAGTTTGTTTTAGCTTATTTGGTGGGCTTTTGAGATTATTGAGATTTTAATAAGTTTGTAAGCTCATTATTAATAATTTATAAGCTCAGGTGGATAAGCTTATACTAAGTTATTAATAATGAGCTTACGAGCTTATATATCTTAATAAGCTCAAAAGCCCATCAAATAGGCTAAAACAAACACTCACTCGATTGGTTTCATGACTGTTTTTACAGGGCGTTCTTGAGTTATAAACTTATAAAAAGTGGAAAGTGTTATAGTTAAGGCCTGTTTCTAGGAAATCGACATGATTACACCGACTCTCTTTAGACTTTAAGGTCGCATAAGCAGCTCAGACACTGCATGATAAAGTGCTTACTCATGCTGGCTGCATCATTTTACATGTAATATGCGTATCATAGGAGTTTAGTTGAGGGAGACCAGTTCTATGGACGTGTGGGATCAAGGTTGTAGGACTTGCCTGCAAACAAGGTTTTTGCTCTAGTATTAGCTCACAAGCAGGGAATGGTTCTTTTTGGTTTTACATGTATCAGTTTAGCCTGCTACTTGCATAATGTACATGCTAATCAGTACTGAGAACTGTTTTAGAACTTTAAGACTATTCTCCTCTTGTTTTGTGCAACTGGTGCGTTAGACTAGTGCACCACACACCGTTATGGTCACATCCTCACGTGATTCTTTTTAGTGTTAAGAAGGCGTATGTTTTAACTTGGAGCCACCCCTTGTTTACTGGCTCTTGCATATTCATGTTCTGGCATGATTTATATTTTGTGAATTTAAGAATGTTGGATTTGAGGCTTGTTTATAGGGAACTGATCCGATGTCACCGACTCATTTTAGACTTCAGATTTGAAAAAGCAGCTTAGGTACCACATTTTAAATGCTTATCAGGAGTGCCGTTGCCCATTAATTCCCTCTACTACATATCAAACCTAGGCTGTAGTAGCTAGGTCGAGGTATTAGTTTCATGAAATGCTCCATAAATATTGAAGTATGCACCTGTATACAAGGTTGTTGTTGTCCTATCTCTTTTAGTATAAGCTCGCAGACTAGTCGTGTTTAGATACTTTTTTGACATTTATAACCTTGCTACCTACAGACTTAATACGTGACATATGACTTAAGACTTGTTTTCAGAGTTCAAGAGTGTCGTTTTTCTTTTTTGGGAACTGGTGGTAGGGTATGCATATGGGATTAGAGCATCACATAGTTATGATCACTTGATTTCTGTTAGTGCTCGAAGGACGAAAATATGTTGTACTTGGTCAACTGCATATAGATAATAGCCTCATTGGGTTTTGGACTTATATGGCTGACTTGTGTTCTTGAAATGATATCATACCGCTAGGAACTGCGTAATGGGTTGTTTTATGGTTATTTAATTTGAGTATGTGGAATCATGTTTAGCTATTTGGACATTTTTGAAGATTTTGTGATTCATTGTCTGGTCTCGGAAGGCAAAAAAATCATACAAATTGATTTACTCATACAGTCATACTGGCTGCATCTTTTTGCGTATCATACCTGTATCATAGCACACAGGAGTCAGGTCAAGGGAGGTTGGTTGTATGGACACGTGTGATATAGGTTTAAGGACATACCTGCATATAAGGCTTTTGCTGTAGTATAAGTTTACAAGCAGGGAATGTTTTTTTTCGGTTTTACATGTCTCAGCTTAGCTTGCTACTTGCAGACCATACATGCTAGACAGTACTAAGACCTGTATCAAATTTTAAGGCTGTTCTTTTCTTGTTTTGGGCAACTGTTGTAGGGTTTGCATTTGATTAGATCACCACACACAGCTATATGTAAGAGGAGGTTGTTATTTGGATTCTTGTTTATTCGAGTTTTGGACTTGCATGTTTTTGTGACAGGTAATCTCGTAATAAAATTTATCCCCCTAACTCCTAAGAACTGCATAGGGTTGCGCATGAGATGCACACAATGCGTGCTGAGTGTTGATGTATGCAAGATATAGCCTGCAATTTTTCAATAGAAAAGTGATTAGGTCTGCAATTTTTCATAGGTCTGACATACAGATGGTAAGTGAGGTTGTGGCTTCGGATATTGTTACTTGTCATTTGTGCCTGCAAATGAGTTGGGAGTTTGATTGTTTCTTCGATTTCCCGTGGGTGAGAATTAGTTGCAATTGAGAGGTAAAGAGTCTTGGTTTTGCTAGAAAATACTCTGTAGTATAGTGCTTGAGGGAATCTTGAATGAGTTGTTGAATTGCCACATATTGTTTGGGTTCATTTTTGTGCTCAGGCTTGCGTTCATTTACTGAGAAGTGTTGATGCTAAGCTGAAGACCCCGTGATTGGTATAGATGAATAGAGAATGGTAAGTTTCACATAGTCATTCTCTGTTTACTAAGTGAATAGCCAACATGGTGCTGAACGCACCTCTGTTGAGGCGATGTATGATACTTATGAATCACAGTTGATGGTTTCTATTGTACTTCGAGTTGGTGTGATGGTTTGGGTCTCGCAACCAAAATTTTTAAGCAAGTGGTTAGTTTTCATATACAACTTTCCCTTGGGTATTCGGTCGCTATTGTGTTGTATAAGCCATGGTGTTATTCCACAAAACATACAACCTTAGAGCTTGTCACATAACTTAATAATGTTTGATCACTTATGACATAATCAAACAAATCAATCATTGTGTGAACTCCACAAAACTGCAACCCACAAAAGACAATTACCGGCAAAGTGGTACGACCTCTTTGTTTATGTTACAACCATTTGGTTTCTGGTTTTTCACTACTATTTTATTGAAACACGCTGTCCTATCAGATCCTTCACAACAAGAAGATTGCAGATTGAATACCTTTTTGATGCATCACTTTTATTGCTAACTTCCTTCTTAGACGGTACATTCACCCCCCATTCTTTACAAAGTTATAAAATTATTTTTATTACTCAAGTGGTTGAAAATTGTTTTCTGGCTGTTGCATACTTGCATTTGGTGGTTAGTTTGAAAATGTTAAAGAGTTAAGGCATGGTTTTAGGGAATTGATCTGATCACTATGATTCCTTTTAAGACATTTGAATTTGAATATGTTAAAGCAAATCGTTCAAAAGAAAAGCAATTCACTTACTGTATTCCGGAATGCTTACACATTCTGGTTTCGTGTTTTACGTATCTGTGTGTTAGGAGTTAGGTTGTGGGAGGATTAGTGTTATGGAAATGTGTGATAAAGGTTGAAGGATGTGCCTGCGTTCAAGATTTCTGTTGTAGTATATAATCTCACAAGCAGGGAAGGGTTCTTTTCGTTTTTTACATGTTATCAGCTTCGCTTGCTACTTGCAGACCGTAAATTTTAAGAATATTCTTCTCTTGTTTTCGGGCAACTGGCATTAGGGTGTGCATTTGATTAGTTCACCGCACACAATATGGTCACTTAATTCTTGTTACTTGTTAGTGCTGCAGGCGCAAATATGTTTAAATCGGGGTAACTTCTATGCATCATAGGGCCTCGGACTTGCATATTTTTTACTGGTGTTCTCGTAAAGAGATTTATACCCCTAAATCTTAAGAACTGCATAGGGTAGGGCATGAGATGCACACAGTGAGTGCTGATATATGCAGATACAGCCTGCAACTTTTCAATAAAAAGTGATTAGGACTGCAATGTTCATAGGCCTGACATACAGCCATACAGATGGTAAGTGAGGTTTTGGCTTCTTGGATTGTTGCAGGTCATTTGTGCCTGCAAATGAGTTGCGAGGTTGATGTTCCCTTGATTCCCCTAGGGGTGAGAATTAGTTGCAAACGAGAGGTAAAGGGTCCTACCCGAGCTTTTGCTATAGAACAGTATAGTTCTTTGGGGGAATTTCTAACGAGTGGCCATTCCTCACTGAGTTTTTTTTGAGTTCATTTTGGTGTTTAGGCTTGCTTTCCTTTATATATAGGCGTGGATGCCATCCAAAGACCTCATGATTGGTGATTTTGTGTAGGTAAATGGGTGTCAATTGTGTTAATGGATAATAGCAACTTTCAGTCATTCCCTGTTTATTATGCGAGTAGCCAACTTGGTACTGAACGCTCCTTGATACGTTGATTGAAGGAATGTATGTTATTTATGAGCCACATATGGCGGGTCTTATTGTATTTACCCTTGGTGTGATAGTTTGGATGTCGCACCCAAAATTTCCAAGCAAGTGGTTAGTTCTTGAACACAACTTTTACTTGGTTAGCCATGGTGTTATTTAACTGTCATAAAACGAGTTTGTCACATTACTGAGTAATGTTGGATCACTTAAACACATAATTTAACAAATTGATCAATGATTGTACGAACTCCACAAAACCGCAACCCACAAAAGACAATTACCCGTCAACGTTAATTTTACAACCATCTGGTTTCTGGTTTTCCACCATTATTTTATCGAAACACGGCTGTCCTATCAGACCCCTTCTCACAAGGAGATTGCAACTGAATACCTTTATGATGCGTCACATACCTTTTTGATGCATCACATATGCCAACTTTCTTCCTAGGTGCTACATTTACACCCATTCTTTGAAGGCGGATAAGGTACGTAGATAAGGGTGCTAAAAATTCCTCATATACGTTTGTAAATCCATATGATTGTATCTTACACATTGGTGATTTTATGTTGTAGTTAAGAGTTACTTGTTACCTACGGAGTATAAGTTACTATGCTAACTGCTTTTTACATCATGCAAAGTGACACAAACACGTTGCCTCCTCCCTCCTCTCCCTCCTCGGTACTACTGCGCGCAAACCCACAACACCACGTCCACTAGCGCGAGCACCCTAGCGACTTTTGAAGTATGTATGAGACGGAAGTGATGGGTGGCTTTTTAGAAAATTCATTACCAAGTGAATCACATGATCCTTGAACCAAACAACACTTACATTTTGATTCTCATCACATCATACAGTGAAATACGTCTTTGAACCAAAGCAACACCAATATTAGAAAAATCAAAGCATAGTCCTTTATTTTTAAAACCAAGTTAAATGAATGTAACCAAAGTTTGATAAGTACCTTAAGATGTTTTAATTTTGTTTTAACAAATAAGCTCTTGTACTTAAAAATAGACGCAGACAAAAACCTTTTTCAAAGATACATGCCAAATTTTATTTTTTGATTATCGACATTCTACGACAACAATAACATACCCGATCTTGCCGGAGCGGAGGTGTACCCGAGGGTAAAGGGACTGCTTTAGAAATGTCTCCGATGGGAGTGTCTGCTTGCTTGTGTGTATATATAAATTTATGTGTGGTCATGTATTTTACAAACATATAATGATCAAAAATCATCTTCTTATATTACAAGTGCCACCATCTAATCCATTTCATGCTTCAATTTCGGTACATTTCTTACCATATATAGCTTATCATCACACAATCCCTATAAATCATACACAAACACGCACATATATACATGGAAACACACTCCACACCTCATATTTCTCACAACAAATCTCATCCAACAATCTCGTAATCAATAACACACTATCAACACGAATCGACCACTTTGATTTCTTGAATCACGTATTATTACGTATGTGTTTCCATAAGGCTTGGATCAGTTACAATCAGATTGATCAATTTTGCATGCATGAAAATTTACGTAGACGTGTTTTGCTTTGTGAAAAAGAAAGTTTGCGTGTAGACTTGTGTCTGTTGAAGATTCTGGCTTATGACGATGAGTTTACTTAATCTAGGAGCATTTTCGTTATTTTCTTCAATTTCGTATGTTTCGGGAAATGTTGAGGCTGTGATGAACGGATCTGCATGGAATTCACCATTAATGTATCCTCGTGTTTCCCTGCAAAAGAAAGATGTAAAGATTGACCTAAGGATTCCTGTGATGAAAGGCTGAAATAAACAAGATCTGTCAATAGCTTTTCAGCCGTGGCGTTGCCAGGTATGTATACTTTCAATATAACTTTCGCAAAGCGTGTTTTTTCATTTTCATGTTTAGTTATTGTATGTATCCTTTTTTCAAACGTATTAAAAGATTGTTTTGTGTCTGGTTTGAGTTAATTTGTAACAAAAACAACAGGTTATAAAAGTAAAAATTGCTATGTAAAATTGTTAATATCTTGTATATATTATGATTTGTTTATTTTAGTATAGTTTTGGTATAATCGTAATATAATTGACTCTAGTGGCACCGGCGGCTGCCTGCAGCTCCAGTGGAGGTGCAGCAAGAGTATCCAAGCTGCAGCGTTAGTAATAAGGAAGAAAAGGGTGTTCCAGCCTATGTGATGATGCCATTGGACAGCGTAACAATGTGGAACAGTCTAAATAGGAGGAAAGCTGTGAAAGCTAGTTACAAGGCTTTGAAAAGCGCGGGTGTTGAGGGAGTAATGGTGGACCGTGGACCTGTGGTGGGGGCTGGTGGAGGAGGTGGCTGGTGAGTATAACTGGGGTAGTTATGCCGAGCTGTTTGAGATGGCGAAGAGGTATGGATTGAAGGTTCAAGCAGTGATGTCGTTTCATCAATGTGGTGGAAATGTTGGCGACTCTTGCTTGTGAGTTTTGCTTCTTTTGAGGCCTTATATGATTTTCGCTAACTTTGAAATGCATGTGTAACATGGAAAGTGATTTTGACATTGTAGGATACCGCTTCCAAAATGGGTAGTAGAAGAAATCGACAAAGATCCAGATTTGGTGTACACAGATCAATGGGGACTGAGAAATTATGAATATCTTTCTCTTGGGCGTGATACCATCCCGTGCCTCAAAGGCAGGACACCCGTTCAGTGCTACTCAGACTACATGCGTGCTTTCAGACATAAATTCTCCATCTTCTCGGTGATACCATTGTGGTAATAACTCACTCCCCCTATAAACCAAATCGATCTTGCTAGAAGTACTTCTTTGCTAATACTCCGTATATGAAATGTTCAAATTCAACTAAAATTAAATGAGCTATTTGTGTGACGCCCCTGCAAACCTATCTTTACTTGATTATGTACGTCATGTATACATATAATCTACATAGGAACAAAGAAACAGGTTGATAGGGTAAAATGGGTCAAAAGACGCCCAAAATGTATATCATGTTTGGTCAAATGTATAATTTCAAGCAATAGAAATATAACGAGTTCGTGATTGTTTTTGGGTATTAAAGTACTCTAATCATACAGGAAATTCAAGTTGGAATGGGTCCTGCAGGAGAGCTTAGATATCCGGCTTACCCTGAGAGAGATGGAATATGGAAATTCCCAGGAATCGGAGCATTCCAGTGTTACGACAAGGTAAGTCCGTTTTTACTTTTCTCATGTCAAAACCTCAAAATAGCTTTATATCAATGATTCTGATGTGACCAACTTGCAGTACATGCTTTGTAGCTTAAAAGCTGCATCTGAGAACTACGGTAAGCTAGAATGGGGAAACACGGGTCCCACAGACGCTGGTGACTACAACAGTTGGCCAGAAGAGACAAACTTCTTCAAAAGACAATGTGGTAGTTGGAACGGTGAATATGGCAAGTTCTTCCTCTCGTTGTACTCTCAAATGCTATTAGATCATGGTGAAAGGATTTTAACATCTGCTACCTCGATTTTCAATAACAGAGGTGTCAAAATCTCTGTCAAGATCGCTGGTATCCACTGGCACTATGGAACACGGTCCCATGCGCCAGAGCTTACTGTTGGTCTAATTGACTGACCCGAGCATATGGGCAGCTGAACCGACAACCAAGCTAATGGGTCGGTCATAAATCATAGTAGTACTCAAATTAGGATTCCTTAGTTCTAGTCGGTTTAAGATTATATTATGGAATTCGAATTGTACTATGAGTAGGATTGGTAAGCATGTATCATCCTCTATAAATTCATTGACCTACCGAGCTTGTGGTAGAGCGTGAAAACCATCAAAGTTTTGAGCGAATTTTTCTTTGTTAATTGGAGAGCTTGTTCCAGTTATTGCGTGTTCTTCCAGTTTGTTTGTGTGCGATTGATTCTGTGATTACCAGACCTGAGATCTTGAATTGGTATCAAGAGCCAGGTTCACTAACTAAGGGCTGGAAGGAGATCAACAACCAGTTACACCTGTAACTTATCACAGAAGACGAAGAAGAAGGATGGTGGAAGGTGAGTCGTCCAGTCGACCTCCTGCTGTCCAAGATACCAAAGCTACTCTTCAATGTCCGATGTTAACAGCCACGAACTATAACATCTGGGCAATAAAAATTAAAGCAGTATTCCGAGTCCATGGAATACTCGAGGCATTGGAACCACAGGAAGGAACACCAGTCGATGATAAGCAAGATCATATGGCAGTGGCGTTACTTTTCCAGGCGATTCCAGAAGAACTTGTTTTTCAAGTATCACAATTCAACACGGCCAAAGCAATCTGGGGAGCTTTAAAGACCAGGTACGTGGGTGTTGATCGTGTTCGAGAAGCAAGGTTGCAGACTTTGGAGACTGAATTTGAAGCTCTAAAGATGAAGCCA
This sequence comes from Artemisia tridentata subsp. tridentata, assembly GCA_021014915.2. Lineage (NCBI taxonomy): Eukaryota > Viridiplantae > Streptophyta > Magnoliopsida > Asterales > Asteraceae > Artemisia > Artemisia tridentata. Next base: position 404,305,875 of record CP139505.1, on the reverse strand, counting down.
AACGAATCAGTTGATGACTTCGCGGCCAGGATGGGCAAAATTGTAACTGAAGTTAACAGTTTGGGCACAGCATATGCAGACAAGAAACTCGTAAAGAAACTGCTTGCATCTGTACCAGATAAGTTTGTTGCAATTGTTGCCTCAATAGAACAATTTGCTGATTTGAATACTATGTCTTTTCAAGAAGCTATTGGAAGATTGAAAGCATTCGAAGGCAGAATGAAGGGTGTTGACACCACTTCTGAAGATCAAGGCAAGTTGATGTTCGGAAGGGCTGAAAGATCTGATAAGAACAAGGGTGAGAAAGGTCGAGGAAGGAACTCCTCTGGTGGCAACGGAAAAGGTCAAAACAAATCTCGTGGTAGTGGTCAAGCCAATAACCACAACCGAGGAAACCAAAACAACACCGGGAACAATACGGATCAAAAGAAGAACAAAGGCCGAGACCTTTCAAAGATTCAATGCTTCAGATGTGACGAATATGGTCACTTTGCTTCTAACTGCCCTGAACGACGTGAACAGAAGCAAAAGCATGAAGCAAACCTTCTGAAAAAGGAGGATGATGATGACCCGACACTTTTTATGATGAAGAGCGTTCAAGAAGTCGTATTCTTGAATGAAGAGAAGATTATCCCAAACCAATTGAATACTAAGCCAAACGAGGAGGACACTTGGTATTTAGATAATGAGGCAAGTAATCACATGACGGGGATCCGAGAATATTTTTTCGGAGTTGAATGAAAATATCTCCAGCAGAGTGAAGTTTGGTGATAACTCCTACATCGAGATAAAAGGGAAGGGTTCGATAATCATTGAAGGGAAAACGGGCGAGCAACGACTAATCACTGGAGTATATTACCTCCCCGAGCTAAAAAGCAATATCATTAGTCTTAGGCAAGCTACCGAAGGCGGATGTGACATTCGTATGAGAGGTAATTATCTCACCATGCGTGACTCGGATGGCAAGCTTCTGATGAAGGTTCCTAGAACGAGCAATAGGCTCTACAAAATAAAGCTCCAAGTTGGAAGTCCGGTGTGGCTTAAAGCAAAGATGGAAGATGATGCTTGGTTATGGCATGCTAGGATGGGTCACATTAATTTCGAGACAATGGAATTAATGGCAAGGAAGGGCATGGTTGAAAATTTGCCAATAATTCATCAAGAGAACAAGTTGTGTGAATCTTGCTTGGTAGGAAAACAAACCAAGAAGGCGTTTCCTAAGGCAGCAAAATTTAGGGCAACACATTCTCTTCAACTGATACATGCCGACCTATGTGGACCGATTTCTCCATCATCCATAGCGGGAAACAGGTACGTATTCGTTTTAATTGATGATTTCTCACGGTTTATGTGGACTTTTGCCTTGAAGGAAAAAGGAGAGGCATTTGAATATTTCAAGAAGTTTAAAGCTCTAGTCGAGAGGAAGGCGGGAAAGAAGGTTATAACCCTAAGGACCGATAGAGGAGGTGAATTCACTTCAAAAGAATTTACCAAGTTTTGTGAAGACGAGGGTATAACAAGACACCTAACCACTCCCTACACACCGCAGCAGAATGGGGTTGTGGAGAGGCGAAACCGTACTCTTATGGGAATGACTAGAAGTATCTTGAAAGCACGAGACGTACCAAACTATATGTGGGCTGAAGGAGTAAGACATGCTACGTTTTTTATTAATAGAGTTTCAACTCGAGCTCTAGTTAATCAAACACCATACGAGGCTTTCAAAGGAAAGAAGCCTAACTTGGAGGGTTTGCGGGTATTTGGATGTGTGGCTTATGCAACGGGAACAAGGCCATATTTACCTAAGTTAGACGACAGGTCAACACGACTCATTTATATCGGAAACGAGCCTGGAACTAAAGGTTTTCGATTGTTCAATCCAAGACTAAAGAAGGTAGTGGTATGTCGTGATGCGGAGTTTAATGAGGAACTTGGCTGGAAGTATGTTGCTGGAAGCGAAACACACGAGCTAAACCCAGGTATGTTTGTCATAGAATGGCATGGTTCTATTGATACGGGTTGTGGATTTGTGAACCTAGGTGTGACCAATGAAGTAGAGGCTGAAAATCAAGAGGCTGAAAATCAGCATGATGCTGATGAAGATCTGGTCATTGACGAACAGCCTAACCCAATCGAGGCTGGGAATGAACCTAACCCAGTTCATGCGACAGAAACTCAATCAGTTTTGAGGCGTTCTTCGAGGGTTTCATCTATGCCAACTAGATTTAATGACTTCATATTGGGGTCCAGTTCAAGAACCTCAACCGTTAATGAAGATCAGAATCTGCTTCTAATAGAAGATGATGAACCAAGAACGTTTCAAGAAGCAAAAGTCTCAAGCAAGTGGATGTTTGCTATGAAGCAAGAGATTGAGTCGATCAAGAAGAATGATACATGGGAGTTAGTTGATCCCCCGGTTAATGTTAAACCCATTGGACTAAAGTGGGTGTTTAAAATTAAGAAAAATCCAGATGGTTCAATTAATAAATATAAAGCTCGTGTAGTAGCAAAGGGTTATGTTCAAAAGGAAGGAATTGACTATGACGAGGTATTTGCGCCCGTAGCACGGATTGAAACGGTGCGTTTATTAATCTCATTGGCCGCAAAAGAAGCATGGGAATTACATCATCTGGATGTAAAGTCAGCTTTTCTACATGGAGAATTAGAAGAGCAAGTGTTTGTTACACAACCGGAGGGTTTCGTGAAGAAAGGAGAAGAAAGGAAAATCTACAAGTTGAAAAAGGCGCTCTATGGACTTAAACAAGCCCCGAGGGCGTGGAATACAAAACTTGATAGAGTACTTAAGCAAATGTCGTTCAAACGATGCCAACACGAACAAGCGGTGTATGTGAAGAAGACAAACAAGTCAATCTTGATTATTGCGGTCTATGTAGATGATCTCTTGGTAACCGGTTCGAGGCTTGGCGAAATTGGTGAATTCAAGAAACAAATGAAAGAGAGGTTCGAGATGAGTGATTTGGGAAAATTGAGCTATTATCTTGGCATTGAAGTGAAGCAAGAGGATTCGAGTATCTCAATAAGTCAAGTGGGCTATGCATTGAAGATATTAAAAGATGCTGGAATGCATGAATCGAATTCTACTCAATGTCCATTAGAACCTGGAGTCAAGTTAAGCTTGGATAAGGAAGGAAAACCAGTTGATGCAACATTGTATAGGCGACGAGTTGGTTGTCTAAGGTATTTACTACACACACGACCAGATTTATCTTATTCGGTTGGTTTGGTTAGTCGTTACATGCAAGAACCAAAAGAATCACATATGGTGGCTGTGAAACAAATACTACGGTATATCCAAGGTAGTTTGAATTTTGGAGTGCGATATAACCAAGAGAAAACCAAGGAGTTGGTGGGGTTTAGTGATAGTAGTTATGCTATGGACCAAGATGATGGTCGAAGCACAACTGGGCACGTATTTTATCTAGGAAAATCACCTATCACTTGGTGCTCACAAAAGCAAAACACGGTGGCTCTATCGTCTTGTGAAGCCGAGTTCATGGCTGCAACCTCAGCCGCGTGTCAAGGGATATGGTTACGTGGATTGTTAGGTGAAATAACCGGAATAGAGGAGAGAGTGGTGGTCTTATTCGTTGATAACAAATCGGCTATTGCACTTATGAAAAATCCAGTTTTTCACGGGAGAAGCAAGCACATAAATACACGTTATCATTTTATCCGAGAGTGTGTTGAAAGAGGCCAAGTACGAGTTGAATTTGTAAGAGGTGATTTGCAACGGGCTGATATCCTGACAAAAGCTCTTGCAAGGATTAAATTCAAGGAGATGAGAGAGCTACTCGGAGTTGAAGACCTCCCTATCTCGAGTCAGAAATTAGGGGGGTGAATGTTGGTCTAATTGACTGACCCGAGCATATGGGCAGCTGAACCGACAACCAAGCTAATGGGTCGGTCATAAATCATAGTAGTACTCAAATTAGGATTCCTTAGTTCTAGTCGGTTTAGGATTATATTATGGAATTCGAATTGTACTATGAGTAGGATTGGTAAGCATGTATCATCCTCTATAAATTCATAGACCTACCGAGCTTGTGGTAGAGTGTGAAAACCATCAAAGTTTTAAGCGAATTTTTCTTTGTTAATTGGAGAGCTTGTTCCAGTTATTGCGTGTTCTTCCAGTTTGTTTGTGTGCGATTGATTCTGTGATTACCAGACCTGAGATCTTGACTTACTGCAGGCTACTACAACACCCGTTCCCGTGATGGCTACCTCCCAATAGCCAAAACCTTAGGCCGTCATGAGGCTGTATTCAATTTCACCTGCATAGAGATGCGTGACTACGAACAGCCTCAAAACGCTCAGTGCTCACCAGAGAACCTGGTACAGCAAGTGGCATTAGCCACACGGGAAGCACATGTATGTTAAGAGTGACTTAAAATTTATATGTTGTGTTATTGATTGTTTTTCTTTAACTTTATGTTGTGTATTTTTGCTAACAGGTATCACTTGCTGGAGAAAACGCTTTGCCAAGATATGACGAGTGTGCACATGAACAGATCTTACGAGCATCTTTGTTAACAGAAAACGAAGAGATGTGCTCATTTACATATCTAAGGTTGAATCAAGAGCTGTTTCACTATAACAACTGGAGGAAATTTGTGGCATTTGTCAAGAAGATGAGATACGTGCATAGATCTTGGGACCAAGTGGAGCAAGAGGCCGAGTATTTTGTAAATGAGACTCAACTATTAGTACAGGAGGCCGCTATCGCACTTATGGCTTGAAAACCAGTTAAAAATACTCACTTGACTCTAGTGCAGGGGTGTTAATGTGTATATGGTGGTAAAATAGTTGTAATCTGATTTTTTTTTCCTTTTTCGTAATGACATCCGAAATCATGTATCACCATTTTGTTACTAGAAGAATAGATAGAAAATGAGATTAAAAATCACAGGACATGCGAAGTTATTTATAATTGCATCATAATTCGTTTCTACACTTGTCATACAAATGAGGTTCGGCGCAGGGGCAGCTCAACTTTCACGAAGGACTAAAGCGAAGCTTTAAAATAGGGCCTTTTATATCAAAGTTATTTGATGAACAATCGTTTATCTAAAATTTACTTTTCTATCTTTTTTTTAAGCGAAATCTTTAATAAATTCTTAAAAATCAATATGGTATACTCAATCGATGCCAATCTATTTAGAGGAAAATGGTTAGTATTCACGTGAAATGCTTTAGCTGACCTAATATTATGAAAACTTGTCTCGTCAGATTATGATAAAGACCGATTCAGATCCAATAAGATTTATACGTTTGTGTGTATGGACTTCAAACCCAAAAACGTCTCGTCGGGAGAGACTTTACTAAATCATTGATTTTTTTTTTATTATTATTTTTTTTCCTGAGCGTTTTTAAATTCTGGCCAATCATTTTACTGATGCATATCTTGCATATATGCTTTCATGATCCTCAACACGATTCTAGCGCTATATTTCTTTACAAAATCATTATAATAGTACTATCGACGTCGACTCATTTCTTTTCGATTCCAAACCACATTAGACATTATATTCTATCACGTATTGAGATCTCATAGTTTTTCACAAACCCGGGGGTTTTCAAAAACATTCACGTCTAATGTCTCTTTATAAGACTAGTATGAGGTCTTTATTACCTCGATTTGCCCATCTTAATGTCTTGCTTCATTTCTTACAAATTCGAGAACCTTTAATTTGAAATCGATTATTCTGTCATGCATCATGCGTGCCATAGAATCATTACCAAACATTGGTTGTCCCTTCGGGACACAAATATTAGTTGGAGCATTAGTAGCACATAAAAGATCTAGTAATTCTCTTTAGGTCACTGAACAATTATGGCCTTTACTAGATTAGAAAAGTGAATTATACATTGGAATTCAAGTTCATATTCATTAGAGTTGTGGGGATCAACATTTACATTATTTTAATTCACTCCAACTTCTAGCTGCTCATTCTCTTCCCCTAAATGAATTATTATTTTCAACACATCCCATTTTGTGCATTGTGGTGGATCCACTAGAATATAAACCGCACAATTATAGAACTATTAGATGGGGAATATATGGTTTGTGACTTAAAAACCATTGTAATGGGAAGGAATTATTATAACTTTTAGCATGATGCGAAATCACGTTGTGTCATTTAAAATAGCATGACCCATAATAATTTGGCTCTCATATTTATTAGCTTTGTAATCAACTGAAAACGTTTTATAAACGTTTCATCAAAAGCAATTTACTTACGAACATGAGCTACAAAATGTTCAACATTTATTCAAATAATGTTGGAAAATTTAGTGCACTTGAGGGATGAGTTTACACCTGGTAATGGGTTTGGAGGTATGGAGTATACACCCATCAGGTCAATGAACACCCTGACTCATATTATGTGGTTTGGTGTGAAGCTGTTAAATATAAATGACAATGCTGCTGATGCAGTTGATTCTGCTGATAGCATTATCTGTTCCTGCCGATAGCATTGTCATTCCTGCCGATAGCTTCATTGCTGCCGATAGCTTTATTTGTTTCTGCTGCTAGCTTTATTGCTGCTGATGCAGAACAACTCTGCTGCTAGTGTTATTGTTTCTGCTGCTAGTGCAATAATTCTGCTGCTAAGTTGCTAGGCATAAGACTCTGCTGCTAGTGCAATAACTCTGCTGCTAAGTTGCTAGGCATAAGACTCTGCTGCTGGTTTAACCACCGACTCCTACATTTATGGAAACTATTATGGATAATTAATGGGCCGTTAATTATACATAATTCCATGGGCTAGGGTTTTGAGTAGACTCTATTATAAATAGAGATCATCACATGGCATGAAAGATACGATACAAAACCCTAAACACTAAAATACGATCGGTTCTTGCTTTGTGCCTAGAACAAGAACATCACTTGGTTTTATCCCATAGAGATATTCGTGTAACCCAGGCATAGGGTCGAATAGTTTCTATTGGAAAGTGATAACACGACTTCAAGTGAATATCCGGTACCCTTGATTGATTATCTTAACCCCGTTTGGGTGCACCACGACACAACACTCAAAACCAACAACCAACAATCAATAGAAACTATTTAGTGATAATCAATGGCTGCTGCTATGAGACAAATAGCTGCTAACTTTTCCAAGTTGGAAAAGTTTGAAGGTGTGGATTTCAGAAGGTGGCAAAAGAAGATGAAGTTCCTGCTGACCAGCATGAATGTGGTAACTGTTCTGACCACACCAATCCCTGCTGATTATGGGGATGATGCTACGATGGAACAGATGAGAGCCAGAAGCAAGTGGGAGAACGATGACTATGTCTGCAGAGGTTTAATCCTCAATGGTATGTCTGATACTCTATTTGATATCTATCAAAACGTTGAATCTTCTCAAGAACTATGGGATTCTCTGGATAACACCAAAACTGATCCTAACAAGAAGTCTAAAGCTACTTGTTGGAAGTGTGGTAAAACTGGACACTTCAGGAAGGATTGTAAAGGTGGAAAGATTGGCAATAAGACCAATGGATCAGGCACAAGTGGGAATGGTAACTCCAATTCCCTGAAAGGTCAGAATATATTTAATAAGTCTTTTTGGATTTATTATGTTACATATATATCTGAATTGTTCTTTGTGCAGGATGATGATGTTGCTTGGTGGGTTGACTCTGGAGCAACAGTCCATGTGTGTAAAGATAGAAGCTGGTTCAAGACCTACGAGTCATTGAATGATGGTTCTATTCTTCATATGGGAAACGAGTCAACAGCCCTGGTGCATGGAAGAGGAAGTGTTGAGTTGAAGTTTAGTTCTGGAAAGATTATTACTTTGTTAAATGTTTTACATGTTCCTGATATTAGGAAAAACTTGGTTTCTAGTGGTATTTTGAATAATTGTGGTTATAAACAAGTAATCGAATCTGATAAGTTTGTTTTGTCTAAAAATGGTGTATTTATTGGATTTGGTTATTTATGTAATCACATGTTTAGACTTAATATTGTTCATGATGTGGTTGATTCTGCTTTTATATCTACATCTAGTTTATATGATTCAACCCTTTGGCATGCTAGACTTGGCCATGTACACTTTAAACGTATGCAAGATATGTCTAAGGATGGGTTAATCCCAGCATTTGACATGGACACTAAAAAGTGTAATACTTGTATGTTGAACAAGATAACTAAGAAACCATTTAAAGATGTAAAACGTGAAACTAATGTGTTGGAATTAATACATAGTGATTTATGTGATTTACATGCTACTCCCTCTTTGGGGAATAAGAAATACTTTGTTACTTTTATTGATGATGCTTCTAGGTATTGCTATGTTTATTTATTGCATACTAAGGATGAAGCATTAGATAAATTTAAAGTATTTAAAACTGAAGTTGAATTGCAACAAGAGTCCCTGATCAAGAAATTAAGGACTGATAGGGGAGGTGAGTACATAGATACTCAGTATTTCTAGTCTGTTGGTATAATCCATGAAACGACTGCCCCTTATACTCCTCAACAAAATGGTATTTCTGAAAGGAAAAACCGAGTGCTAAAGGAGATGGTTAATTCCATGTTGTCCTACTCTGGGCTGAATCAAGGGTTCTGGGGTGAAGCTATGTTAACAGCTTGCTATTTGCTAAATAGGGTTCCTAACAAAAGGAACAAGACTACCCCTTATGAACTCTGGACTAAAAGGAAACCCAACCTGAATTATCTCAAGGTTTGGGGTTGTAGGGCAGTTGTAAGACTCCCTGATCCAAAGCATAAAACTTTGGGTGAAAGAGGCATTGAATGCATCTTTGTTGGATATGCTGAGCATTCCAAGGCTTATAGGTTTTATGTTATTGAACATAATGAGTCTGTTTCAATTAACTCTATAATTGAATCAAGGGATGCAAATTTTGATGAGAATAGATTCTCTTCAGTCCCTAGACCAAGTCAGAGGATTCTTAGTGGAACCAATGATGTTGGTGTATCAGAAACCTCTGATGAGGTCCCTGATGAGGTTGTGGAACAACAACCTGAACCTGAGCTCAGAAGAAGCACAAGGGTTAGGACTCCAAAATCATTTGGACCTGAATTTCAATTGTACTTGATTGAAGGAACAAGGGATGAGGTCTCTGACCAACACTCCTATTGCTTTAATGTTGAGGATGATCCCAAAACATTTGATGAAGCAATGAAGTCCCAAGATGTTGCTTTATGGAAAGAAGCAATAAATGATGAGATGGATTCCATCATGGGCAACAACACTTGGGTGTTGGCTGATCTACCACCTGGTTGCAAGCCTCTAGGCTGCAAATGGATTTTCAAGAAGAAAATGAAGGTAGATGGAACTGTTGAAAAGTTCAAGGCAAGATTAGTCATTCAAGGCTTTAAACAAAAGGAAGGAATAGACTATTTTGATACTTATGCCCCAGTGGCTCGTATCAGTACCATAAGATTGCTGATTGCTATGGCATCTATTCACAATCTGATTATACATCAGATGGATGTGAAGACAGCATTCTTGAATGGTGAATTGGATGAGGAGGTTTATATGAACCAACCTCAGGGCTTCATCATGCCTGGCAATGAAAACAAGGTGTGTAAACTGATTAAGTCCTTGTATGGACTTAAACAGGCACCTAAGCAATGGCATCAAAAATTTGATGAAGTGGTTTTGTCTAGTGGTTATTTACTTAACCAGTCTGACAAATGTGTATATAGCAAATTTGATGAATCTGGTAAAGGAGTCATCATTTGTCTATATGTTGATGACATGTTGATCTTTGGCACTGACCAAAATCAAGTTGACCTCACAAAGGAATTTTTGTCATCAAGGTTCTCCATGAAGGATATGGGGGAGGCAGATGTTATCCTTGGTATTAGGATTAAACATGAAGGTAACAAAATTTCTATCTCTCAGTCTCATTACATTGAGAAGGTGTTGAGGAAATTTAATTACTTTGATTGTACTCCAGTGAGTACTCCTATGGATACAAGTGAGAAGCTCATGCCTAATACAGGCAAAGCTGTATCTCAACTTGAGTATTCAAGGGTAATTGGCTGCTTGATGTATGCCATGACTTGTACTAGACCTGACATTGCATTTGCTGTGGGTAAATTGAGCAGGTATACTAGTAATCCTAGTGCTCATCATTGGCAAGCAATTCAGAGGGTACTGAAGTATTTGAAGAGAACTATGGATTATAGTCTCTCATATACTGGTTATCCTTCTGTATTAGAAGGGTACACTGATGCAAGTTGGATCAGTAACACTGAGGACAATTCGTCTACTAGTGGCTGGGTATTCCTACTTGGTGGAGGTGCAATTTCTTGGGCATCCAAGAAGCAAACATGCATCACCAGTTCAACCATGGAATCTGAATTTGTGGCCTTAGCTGCTGCTGGTAAAGAAGCTGAATGGTTGAGAAACTTGCTTCTTGAGATTCCATTGTGGCCTAAACCTATAGCACCTATTTCTATCCGTTGTGATAGTGTTGCTACATTGGCAAAGGCTTATAGCCAGATGTACAATGGGAAGTCTAGACACTTAGGTGTCAGGCATAACATGATTCGTGAGCTTATCATGAATGGTGTGGTGTCTATAGAGTTTGTTAGATCTCAACAGAATTTAGCTGATCACTTGACGAAGGGTTTGGCTAGAGACTTGGTTTTTAAGTCTGCTAAAGGGATGGGTTTAAGTCCACCTTAGTCACCGAATGCAAAGACACCCAACTCCTTCCTGAGGAAACTTTGGAGTTGAGTTCAATGTGGAAAGCTGATCATTTAGTGGACTGGAGCACTGTTTTATTTACATCCCAAGGTTGTGCTCAGAACCTGCTGAAAAGGAGGATGAAGTCTTCACTTCTTAATGGTTAATTTTTCTTGAAAAAGTGCTTTGCAGGGGCATGATTAAAAGATGAACCACCTATGTAAATGTTGAAGTTTTGCCGCTTCAGGAAGCTTTAGGACTTTTAGCTTTTACAACATTTATTAATTGGATATGGACACATGGCTTGTATAAGTGTCAAGAGTATTTTAATGTTTGAAAATGTATGTGCATTTTATATTCAGGTATTCAAATGGGTTGAAAGGGTTCAATTCTTAGAACACCCTGATTCTCGAATATTTGAACTTGTAAGGTACTAAGATGAGAATTCAATCTTCAAGATATTTTCATTTATGCATATGTTTTGTTTTGTGTTTAATTTTTCATGCAAAGGAAGTGAACTAAATTTGGGGAGGATTGTTGGAAAATTTAGTGCACTTGAGGGATGAGTTTACACCTGGTAATGGGTTTGGAGGTATGGAGTATACACCCATCAGGTCAATGAACACCCTGACTCATATTATGTGGTTTGGTGTGAAGCTGTTAAGTATAAATGACAATGCTGCTGATGCAGTTGATTCTGCTGATAGCATTATATGTTCCTGCCGATAGCATTGTCATTCCTGCCGATAGCTTCATTGCTGCCGATAGCTTTATTTGTTTCTGCTGCTAGCTTTATTGCTGCTGATGCAGAACAACTCTGCTGCTAGTGTTATTGTTTCTGCTGCTAGTGCAATAATTCTGCTGCTAAGTTGCTAGGCATAAGACTCTGCTGCTAGTGCAATAACTCTGCTGCTAAGTTGCTAGGCATAAGACTCTGCTGCTGGTTTAACCACCGACTCCTACATTTATGGAAACTATTATGGATAATTAATGGGCCGTTAATTATACATAATTCCATGGGCTAGGGTTTCGAGTAGACTCTATTATAAATAGAGATCATCACATGGCATGAAAGATACGATACAAAACCCTAAACACTAAATATACGATCGGTTCTTGCTTTGTGCCTAGAACAAGAACATCACTTGGTTTTATCCCATAGAGATATTCGTGTAACCCAGGCATAGGGTCGAATAGTTTCTATTGGAAAGTGATAACACGACTTCAAGTGAATATCCGGTACCCTTGATTGATTATCTTAACCCTGTTTGGGTGCACCACGACACAACACTCAAAACCAACAACCAACAAATAATAACCAAATACTTGAAAGTATTAACCGCCATTTTTGAAGATATAATCTAGAAAAACGTGCTCGCATTCTTATAAGTTGAGTGTTGGGGTATGCTCGTGTCATAAAAAATAATTATACGACTAGATACACGTGAGCCTATAGGGTCACACACGCATACACAGAGAGTTGTGATAAGAGGTTCGGGTAATGACTACTTGGATGGAGATCAAGTTATGATTTGTGGTATTTAACCCTAACGATTTTTACTATGATCAACTAATACATGTAGAATTTGTTCAAAAAGAAATAAAAATAAAATAAAATAATACATGTAGAAATCAGAGGGAAGATGAATAATATATTGACCAGATTCAACTAACTAGTTACAATACAAATACATTAAATAGAAAAGACAAAGACCTAAACCCTAAATGCTAAACGGGCTTAAAGCTATGGGCCTAGCCTATAGGCCTTTATTATCCAACATTCCCTCTCAAACTCGCAATACTGTAGTGGTAAACATTGACAGTTTGCTAAACAGAAGATAAACTAAAACTAAAAAAATTGAAACACAGAGTGTCCCTGAGTGCAAACTCGATGCTAGACGGAGTTTCAATCCAATGCAATCCAAACTGTAACAAGGCGACATCAGTCAAGTCTGAAACAGACGGACCAAAGTCTCATTGCAAAACCAAAATCAGAGCAACATAAATACGGAGATGAACGAGAGTAGAACAAACAGGACCAGGTGCAGATTCAGATAGATTCAAACATATTCAAACAAATTCAGACAAAGCAGATTGAGGCAGACAGATGCAGACAGAGCAGATTCAGGCAGACAAGTGGAGAACTATAGCATCACTAGATGCAGGGTGGAATTCAGACAGATGCGAAACCAAACAAAACCAGATGAACTGCAGAGCCAGACGTGACCAAATACCAAATGCAAAACCATGCAAAATCAAACAGGCCGCATAACCAAAACAAGTTGATGCCGAGATACAATACATAACTACTCAAGACATAGTCGTATTAGTTAAGACTGTAACATCACCATCACCAATACCAATGTAAAGCCTTACTTTGCCTACAATATTTCGATTTAACCTGAACAAATGAGAGAATAGAGGTTGATATAAATTCTCTCCAAAACCGATACAAATCACCAATATCAACTCTAACAATAGACAACATAATCTCATATCCAAATGAATCGAATAATAATCATTCTAAATCTATGAACGAATACGGAAGCGCGTAAATAAAACCATTGACCAAACAAAATTGCTTTTGATTAATCTTTTATAACCCAACAGTGATGCGAATACCGATACAATCCCTAATGCAAATTCCAAACGAGCAGTATGGATCCGATTAGAGGTTCTAGAACCAAATAACAAATTGAACAAAAATACACCAACCAAAGTGAACATGCTCAGAAGCAATCACTTTTAAAACATTTATCCCATTACCTCATTGCACCAATCAGTATACACCATTGTTTATGTATGTCCAATCAAGAATAGACAACCGAAATTTTCTTTAATACAAACAGATGATGACAACAACGGCATCAGACCGAGATATACATTCAAACAGTTGAAGGTGAACGTGCATGATCCAACCGCGAACAATTTATTTATTTATATATTTTTCATAGCTCCGATACCATGTAGAACTAAGAGGAAAATGAACAATATATTGATCAGATTCAACTAACTAGTTACAAATACAAAGACATTAATTAGAAAAGACAAAGGCCTAAACCTTAAATGCTAAACGGGCTTAAACCTACGGGCCGGGCCTATAGGCCTTTATTATCTAACATTAGAGTGGGTTAATGATAATAATATCAACTTATTAGATGTATAATTTGTTCTTTTTAGAGTTCCAGAGCTATAAGTCTGTCTAACTTATGGAATGTTAATAGTTGAAGAAGTGAATGACATGTACTAAGTTGGAGATTTATATTAGTTTACTTTGTGTAATTTTGTTATGAAATTGTTGGGTATGTTTATATTTACTTATTTGAAATAGTTATGCAGTTGCTTGCCTTGCTTTGTGTTTCGGACAAATGATGTTTTAAATATTCTTTGTAGAATCATTTGAAGTATCCAACTTGGTAACGTGTGATTTTGATGAAATCACATAGACATTTCCATCTACATTTTAAATGTAGTTAAATTTTTTTTAAGGCTTTGGTACACAGTGAACCAAATTTGAGAAAGATGCTGATGTAATTTAAATATACAACTCAACATATTAGACTAATCAATTACAAATTTTGATACTTTAAAACATACAACTCTTAACATATTAAACTAATGAACTACAACTTTTGATACTTTAAAGTGTGAAATCAATCAAAATTTTTGCCGTAAAACATCCCCGCGCAGCGCGGATTCTCGGCTAGTAATACATAGTAACCGATATATTAAGAAATAGTTCATAACACTGTGTATATAGTGCTCATCCATCACCAATAATTCATAACATCCATTACTAGTTTATACTCTACCGACAAAATAAAATCACTTTCATTATCTATTCCCCTTTATTTGTCAAGTGGTCACCTTTAATACTTGGTTCATTTCTGAGCGTTGATATTTTCTCGAGCTAGTTGTCTTCCACTTTGTTTTTCAAATGGTCACCTTTTTTGGGAAAGAAAAATAAAGGTAATGTAAAGAAGATGAGGTAGGGTGGAGTAAAGAAAAGAATGATAATTTTGTGGTTTTGTTCTTTAGTTGTAAATATAGGAACTATCAGTTTGACAATTTTGCCCACACAACTTGCTTTTATCAATCTTTGTGTTCATTCATGAATTAAAGATAAATATTGGTCAAAGTAGACAAGCACTTTTTGAAAATTTGAATTTATTTATCTAAGAACTGTTTAGATAGATGAAAACAACTTGATTTCACAAAACTACAAATAAAAAGCAATGATTTTACAAATTTAATAATAAAGAACAAATGAATGAAGTTACAGATCAATTACTAGTTCAAAACAATGATTTTTATAAATGTACATATGAAAAATAGGAATGATTAAGTTTACTTTTGGGAAGAACACAATATGCGGACAAAAAAATAATTTGGTAAAAAACAATAAAAGAGATAAAACAATATATATCAATAAGGGTAACTTGTTCAATTCACTTAAAGAAATCTACTTTCCTTAGCATCAAATTTCCAATCAATTACAACACTCTTTTCCACTTTCTTTCTCCCCTCAAAAAAATCTTGAGAACTTCAATATTTTTAATTTCCCCTACCTTTCATTCAACTTTCTCTCCTAAACCAAACTAGAGAACACACTTAAATAAACATTTGAATGAAGAAATGAAGGTTAATACAAAATGAGTGCTAGGGAGGATATATCTTGACCCCCCCCCCCCCCCCCCAAAGGTGTTGACTTTTTGGCTTGTTGCCGCCGTCTATACTGTCTGCTTAAAAACTTGTATATTTTGATTAAAGTAGGCGGACCCCACATGGTAGGGAGGGTCTGGTCAGTAGTACCTAAAAAAAAATGGGTTATACTATACAAGCCCCCCCCCCCTATGATGTCAAATCATAGGGGAGATTCCCTTTGTCCCCTTGACTTTCCAGTATTATACAGTTTCTGTTCCGTATTTCTGACAGTTTTAATCGTTTGACTTATTAAACTTTATATTTTTTGTTCCGCATTTTCAGGTTTATAGTTTTTTTTTATATAAACAAAATTATAAAAATAAAAAAAAATAAAAAAAGTCAAAAAAAAAAGGGGGGGGGGGCCCTTGAATAACATGGGGCAAAAAAAATAAGGATTTTCTAACATGTGCCCTAAGGGCATATGTAAGCACACCAAAAAGGACGGCGGGTCTCATGAAAAAGGACGTCCGGACCCACAAATAGGTACACTTCTCAAATAAAAGATGTAGATCCGGACGTCCTTTTTCAAATAAAAGATGTGGGTCCGGACGTCTTTTTTCATAGGATCCGCTGTCCTTTTGGTGTGCTTAGAAAATCAAAAAAAATACTAGCTGATCAATCAGATGGGAGATGAGTGGGTCCACATCTGTTTTGATCCTATCTTTCAAAAAAAAAAAAAAAAAACTATTTTGATCCAGGTGGCGTCTTTAGACTGCCTCACAGTAAATTCGATAATTCATAACAATGTACTATCACACTATCACCAATAATTCATACCAATAATTCATACTTTGTTGTTTTCTCAAGCTGTCTTCCACTCTTCCCCAGTGCTCACCTTTAATACTTTGTTCTTTTCTCAAGCTGTCTTCCACTCTTCACCTATAATTCATTTCTGGTCAATTATTCATAAACATTTGATGCTCACCTGATTTGTTTTGTTCAGTAAACACAGCAACCTTGAGAGCTCGTGAATATTTAAAGTCTGTCTCGGTTTCAAGGTATTCTTACTTATTTAGCATTTTTGGTATTAGTTACTTTAAAATGAAACTTAGTGAAATAAATATGTTTATTTCTAGAAAAATGGATGTTGTATCTGCAATCCCGAAGTGCTTATTTCTAAGTAGCTTATCAGGACTTGTGGATATACAGTAAAAATAAGCAATCCCACGCAGCCCTTAATAAGTTAATATACCAAAGTATGGATACTGTAAATTATTCATAACAATGTCAGTGCTGTAATCTGTTTATGCAAACAGTTTGACGGGTCAACCCGAAACCTGCTTAGACCCAAGCTTAACCTGTTTATTTTCATGTCATTTTAGGAATTGGCACCCTAGTTTTAATTACATGATTTCTTATGTCTCAGGAAAATGGAGTGTTTATCCTTCCTTGGTCCTTTTGTGAAGGATTTTATTACGCAAAGGCTGAGTTACTTCACTTCCTCCGCCGATCGTGTGAAGGAAATGATAGAACAAATGGAGGTTTTGGACAGTCAGAAAGTTGCTAACGAAAAACATTTGAGAAGAAACCGTGAAAATAATCTAGAGATACCTGATCGTGTAGAAGAGTGGTTGGAAGAAGTTAAAAAGATCAAGGAAGAAGTTGAAAAGATCAAGGAAGATGCCGACAACATTCCAACTAACAACGACGGATACTTCAATATAAAAAAGAAGTATCTAGCAGGCAGAAATGCTTTGAGGCATATCAAGGATATCGAACGTCTTATTATAGAGAGTTCTGAAATGATCTGGAGTGATGCCCCCATCGGTTTCGGAAGAGTTGATGTTCATTCCAAACGCCTGGCTTCAACATCAGGAGGAGGTACCCAAAATTTGTTCAAGTCAAGAGATAAGCCGTTCAATGATGCATTGAAGCTACTTCAACAAAATGATGATGATGCGGCTCGAGTGATAGCCTTGTGTGGAATGGGTGGTGTGGGGAAAACCACGCTGATGAACCAACTGAAAGAGGTTGCAAAAAATGAAAAGATGTTTAATTGCATTGTGAAGGCTGTTATTGGGAAAACTCCCAACTTGCTTGACATTCAGAAGGTCATAGCAGCAGACACAGGCGCACCTCTAACCGAAACTAATGTAAAGCTAATGGCAACTTGTCTTTCCAAAAGATTTGAAGAATTTTCAAAGAGTAAAGAAAAGATTCTGGTAATATTGGACGATGTCTGGAAGGAGAGCAAGATTAAACTCGAAGATATAGGATTAGCGAGTCCTTTGCCTAATGGGTTCAAGCTGCTGCTCACATCACGAGATGCACGTAGTTGCCGACAAATTGCAGTTGATGCTGATTCTGATATTGAAGAAGTTGAGGTTGATTTCTTGGAGGAAGGGGAAGCACAGGATTTCTTTTTTCGAATTGCAGGGAATTCAGCCAGACATGATCGTGATCTCTCTGAAATTGGATGTGAAATTGTCAAGAAATGTGGTTGTTTGCCCCTTGCCATCAAAATCATTGCTGCAACTCTTAAATGTGAAGAGAACAAGAGTGTATGGAGATGTACACTCGATCGTTTGAAGATAAATGTTCTTGAAGAGAAAGTGCAAGAAATTATTGAGATAAGTTACGATAGTTTAGAACAAGAGGATAAAGCAATTTTTCTGCTTTGTGGCTTGTTCCCGGAGGACTCCAATATTCCTATAGAAGATCTGACAAGATATGCATGGGGACTAAAACTTTTAAAACAAGTTTCTACTATGGGAAAAGCTAGAGACAGCACTCAAAAAAGTGTGAGCAATCTCAAAAATAAATATTTGTTGATGGATGGTGATAGTCGTCACAGTGATTGTGTGAAAATGCATGATCTTGTGCTTGCGTTTGCTGTAGCTACTGTTTCTAAAGGTGGTGAGGACGGATGTTGGATCATTCACCATGAAGATTTCTCAAAGTGGAGTGAAGCTGATAATATGAGCCAGTCTTGCAAGCAACTTTCGTTAACATGCAAGGGCATGTCTAAGTTTCCTAGTGAATTTCAGTTTCCAAACCTTTCACTTTTGAAACTTATGCACGGTGATGAGTCGCTAAGGGCTCCACAAGACTTTTATGCAGCAATGGAAAAGCTTCAAGTTATAGCATTTGAGAAGTTGGAGTATCCACCAGTTCCCACATCCTTTCAGGGCGCCAACCTTCGAACTCTTTGTCTCCATGAATGCTCGTTGATATTTGATTTAACTTGTATTGGAAATCTTTCGAATCTGGAAGTGCTTAGCTTTGCTAATTCTGGCATTACAATCCTACCTTCCACATTCAAAAATTTGGAGAAGCTAAGACTACTGGATGTAACAGGTTGTTACTATCTAGTTATAGATGATGGTGTCTTGAAAAGCTTAGTGAAACTTGAAGAGCTTTATATGATACCTCATTATGCAAAATCATGCTACTTCACAGACAACGACTGTAGTGAACTTGCTGAGCGTTCAGAGAACCTTCGTGCATTAGAATTTGAATTTATTGGTGACAATGCTCATATGAAGAACATGTCTTATGAGAAACTTAAAAGATTCAAGCTCTCAGTGGGATGTTCTTTTACAGAAGTTAGAAACAACGTGAAGACAGATCAAGTTGACATGCACTCATATGAAAACAGCTTGAAGCTGATCACCAACAGAGAAGAACTACTGAAATCTAAGATCAACGAGCTGTTTAAGATAACAGATGCACTTTATCTACAAGTGAATGATATGAATACTCTGCCATACTCTTCGTTTTCCAATTTAAGACTCCTTGTAGTTTCAAAATGTGAAGAGTTGACATACCTTTTCACACCGAGTGTTGCAACAAATTTGTCAATCAAGACCCAAGTCTGACCAGCAGGAACAAACACACGACAGAAACAAGAACAAAACAACTGGAACAAAACAGAAAACTTGCACCAAGTATAAATAGAATTCGCTCTCTATTAATCAGAAACTTACAAGCTCAAGAAAACTGATATCGATTACATACACAAACCACAGCTCGGCTTGTGTTTATATAGGGAATAGAAACACGCTTTCCTAATCCTAATATAACTAGTAAACCGACATTCACCAATGGGCTTGGGTCGGCTGCTGCTGCCCCATGGGCTCGGGTCAGACATTAGCCCAACATTCACCCCCCTAATTTCTGACTCGAGATAGGAAGGTCTTCAACTCCGAGTAACTCTTGCATTTGCTTGAACTTAATCCTTGCGAGAGCTTTTGTCAGAATATCTGCACGTTGCAAATCACCTCTTACGAACTCAACTTGTACTTGGCCTCTTTCAACACATTCTCGGATAAAATGATAACGTGTGTTTATATGCTTGCTTCTCCCGTGAAAGACTGGATTTTTCATAAGTGCAATAGCCGATTTGTTGTCAACAAATAAGACCACCACCTCTTCTTCCATTCCGGTTATTTCACTCAACAATCCACGTAACCATATCCCTTGACACGCGGCTGAGGTTGCTGCCATGAACTCGGCTTCACAAGACGATAGAGCCACCGTGTTTTGCTTTTGTGAGCACCAAGTGATAGGTGATTTACCTAGATAAAATACGTGCCCAGTTGTGCTTCGACCATCATCTTGGTCCATAGCAAAACTACTATCACTAAACCCCACTAACTTCTTGGTTTTCTCTTGGTTATATCGCACTCCAAAATTCAAACTACCTTGGATATACCGTAGTATTTGTTTCACAGCCGCCATATGTGATTCTTTTGGTTCTTGCATGTAACGACTAACCAAACCAACCGAATAAGATAAATCAGGTCGAGTGTGTAGTAAGTACCTTAAACAACCAACTCGTCGTCTAAACAAAGTTGCATCAACTGGCTTTCCTTCCTTGTCCATGCTTAACTTCATTCCAGGTTCTAATGGACATTGAGTAGGATTCGCTTCATGCATCCCAGCATCTTTCAAGATCTTCTTTGCATAGCTTTCTTGACTTATTGAGATACTTGTATCCTCTTGTTTTACTTCAATGCCAAGATAATAGCTTAACTTTCCCAAGTCACTCATATCGAACCTTTCTTGCATTTGTCTCTTAAATTCACCAATTTCGCCAAGCTTCGAACCGGTTACTAAGAGATCATCTACATAGACCGCAATAATCAAGATTGACTTGTTTGTCTTCTTCACATACACTGCTTGTTCGTGTTGGCATCGCTTGAAAGACATTTGCTTGAGTTCTCTATCAAGTTTTGTATTCCACGCCCTTGGTGCTTGTTTAAGTCCATAAAGCGCCTTTTTCAACTTGTAGATCTTGCTTTCTTCTCCTTTCTTCACGAACCCCTCCGGTTGTGTAACAAACACTTGCTCTTTTAGTTCTCCATGTAAAAAAGCTGACTTTACATCCAGATGATGTAGCTCCCATGCTTCTTTTGCGGCCAATGAGATCAATAAACGCACCGTTTCAATCCGTGCTACGGGCGCAAATACCTCATCATAGTCAATTCCTTCCTTTTGAGCATAACCCTTTGCTACTAACCGAGCTTTGAACTTATTAATTGAACCATCCGGATTTCTCTTAATTTTGAACACCCACTTTAATCCAATGGGATTAACATTAACCGGAGCTTCAACTAATTCCCATGAATCATTCTTCTCGATAGACTCAATCTCTTGCTTCATAGCAACCATCCACTTGCTTGAGACTTTTGCTTCTTGGAACGTTCTTGGTTCATCATCTTCAAGTAAAAGTAGATTTTGATCTTCATTAACAACTGAGGTTCTTGAACTAGATCCCATAACAAAGTCATTAAATCTTGTTGGCCTAGTTGAAACCCTTGAAGAACGCCTCACAATTGATTGAGTTTCTGTCACAGGATTAGGGTCATTATTCGCCTCAATTTCTTGTTCGGTATTGACCGGTTGATTAACATCAACATCATGATGATCTTCAGCCTCTTGATCTTCAGCCTCAACTTCATCGGTCACACCTGGGTTAACAAATCCACAACCCGTATCAATAGAACCGTGCCATTCTATGATAAACATACCTGGGTTTAGCTCGTGTGTTTCGCTTCCAGCAACATACTTCCAGCCAAGTTCCTCATTAAACTCCGCATCACGACATACTACAATTTTCTTTGCTCTTGGATTGAACAATCGAAAACCTTTCGTACCTGGCTCGTTTCCGATATAAATGAGTCGTGTTGACCTGTCGTCTAACTTCTGTAAATATGGCCTTGTACCCGTTGCATAAGCCACACATCCAAATACCCGCAAACCCTCCAAGTTAGGCTTTTTTCCTTTGAAAGCCTCGTATGGAGTTTGATTAACTAGAGCTCGAGTTGAAACTCTATTAATCAAGAACGTGGCGTGTCTAACTCCTTCAGCCCACATATAGTTCGGTACGTCTCGTGCTTTCAAGATGCTTCTAGTCATTCCCATAAGAGTCCGGTTTCGCCTTTCCACGACTCCATTTTGTTGCGGTGTGTAGGGAGTGGTTAGATGTCTTGTTATACCCTCGTTTTCACAAAAGTTGGTAAACTCTTTTGAAGTGAACTCACCTCCTCTATCGGTCCTTAGGGTTATAATCTTCTTTCCCGACATATTCTCAACTAAAGCTTTGAACTTTTTGAAGTATTCAAATGCCTCTCCTTTTTCCTTCAAGGTAAAAGTCCACATAAAGCGTGAGAAGTCATCAATAAGAACAAATATGTACCTGTTGCCCGCTATGGATGGTGGAGACCTTTTTCCCTTCAATGATTATCGAACCCTTCCCTTTTATCTCGATGTAGGAGTTATCACCAAACTTCACTCTGCCGGAGATATTCTCATTCAACTCCGAAAAGTATTCTCGAATCCCCGTCATGTGATTACTTGCTCCATTATCCAAATACCAAGTGTCTTCCTCGTTTGGCTTAGTATTCAATTGGTTTGGGATAATCTTTTCTTCATTCAAGAAAACTACTTCTTGAACGCTCTTCATCATAAAAAGTGTCGGGTCATTATCATCCTCCGTTTTCAAAAGGTTTGCTTCATGCTTTTTCTTTTGTTCACGGCGTTCGGGACAATTAGAAGCAAAGTGACCATATTCATCACATCTAAAGCATTGAATCTTAGAAAGGTCTCGACTTTTGTTCTTCTTTTGCTCCGTATTGCTCCCGGAGTTGTTACGGTTGTGGTTATTAGCTTGACCACTACCACGAGATTTGTTTTGAGAAGAAAAGTTTTGACCTTTACCGTTGCCACCAGAGGAATTCCTTCCACGACCTTTCTTATCATATCTTTCAGCCCTTCCGAACATCAACTTGCCTTGATCTTCAGAAGTAGTGTCAACACCCTTCATTCTTCCTTCAAAAGCTTTCAACCTTCCAATTGCTTCTTGAAAAGACATAGTATTCAAGTCAGCAAATTGTTCAATTGAGGCAACAATTGCAACATACCTATCCGGAACGGATGCAAGCAGCTTCTTGACAAGTTTCTTGTTTTCATAAATTGTTCCCAAGCTGTTTACTTCAGTTACAATTTTGCCCATCCTAGCCGCAAAGTCATCGACTGATTCGTTGACTTTCATCTTTAAAGATTCGAATTCCGTCTCCAAGGTTTGCAACCTAGCTTCACGAACCCGATCAACACCCACATACCTGGTCTTTAGAGCTCCCCAGATTTCTTTGGCTGTGTTGAATTGTGAAACTTGAAAAACAAGTTCTTCTGGAATCGCCTGAAGAAGTAACGCCACTGCCATATGATCTTGCTTATCAACGACTGGTGTTTCTTCCTTTGGTTCCAGTGCATCGAGTATTCCATGGACTCGGAATACCGCTTTGACTCTTATTGCCCATATGTTATAGTTCGTGCTTGTTAACATTGGACATTGAAGAGCCGTTTTAGAATCTGGGGCAGGTGGTCGACTAGACTCTCCTTCTACCATCTTTCTTGAACGCCTTTTGTAAGTTACCGGTGTAGTTGGTTCGACTTCCAGCCCTAGAGCTCACTTGATTTACTTCTTGCCTAAGTAAACCAAGTGTAAAGTTTGAAACTTTATCGACTTTCTTGGTGGAATCTTTGTGATCGACTGGCTTTGAATCCCTTGGTGATCGACCTTGTTTGGAAACCCAAGGTGATCGACCTGCTTGGAATCTGTTTGTGAATCGACCCTTGGAAAAACCCCCTTGGCAGACCCTTTAAAGATCGACCCTTGGGAAACCTCCTTGGCAGACCCTTTAAAGATCGACCCTTGGTTTAAAACCTTGCTCTTGATACCAAATGAAGACCCAAGTCTGACCAGCAGGAACAAACACACGACAGAAACAAGAACAAAACAACTGGAACAAAACAGAAAACTTGCACCAAGTATAAATAGAATTCGCTCTCTATTAATCAGAAACTTACAAGCTCAAGAAAACTGATATCGATTACATACACAAACCACAGCTCGGCTTGTGTTTATATAGGGAATAGAAACACGCTTTCCTAATCCTAATATAACTAGTAAACCGACATTCACCAATGGGCTTGGGTCGGCTGCTGCTGCCCCATGGGCTCGGGTCAGACATTAGCCCAACAGTCAAAGCTCGAGTATCTGGATATTTCTGAATGCCCTAATATGGAAGCAGTCATACATACCGAAGATATATTTGAGTTTTCCAAGTTAAAGTATCTCAGGTTGGCTGACCTACCAAAGTTACTGCATTTCTGCAATAAAGTTGATGTAATTGAGCTGCCACGTCTCATGGAGTTGCGATTTGAAGGCCTTCCTAATTTTACAAGCATTTATCCCAGTAGTGCATCATCTTCTGTGTCGAGTAATATTTCCCGCGTGCAATCTTTCTTTCACAAAGAGGTAAGTCTGTGTTTTATTTTTAAATTACAATTTTAACTATCTTTTATACTAACAGTGGTTCGAAAAGAGGTGAATATTTAATGGATGTCAAATCTTAAATAATTTGCAGGATGCGACTCCTAAGCTGGAAAAGTTGTTTGTTTCTCATATGGCGAATTTGAAGGAGATATGGCCTCCTCAGTTTAGTATTCGTAATCTTTGCCCATTGCGAGAACTTACGGTCGAGGGTTGTGGTTCCATTGAAGTCTTGTTCAACATGGATTTTGCTGAAATTGAGCAACTTAGCAGCAGCTTGAGAAGCATTGAAGTGGAGGGATGTGATAGCCTTGTGAAGCTTTTATCATGCAATCCGTTTCCATTCCTGAATAATCTACAAGAGCTTCAGGTTGTAAGTTGTCGTTCCATTCTAGTGTTATTTAACACTGACTTGGGACGTGCTGGTAAAAGTAAAGAACAGGTTTGTCGCAGCAGTTTGAGAAGCATTAAAGTGTTCAGATGTGCTTGTCTTGTGAATCTTCTCCCAAGAAATCCAATGCCATTATTCAATCATCTAGAAGAGCTTGAAGTTAGAGAATGTGATTCCATTGAAGTGATATTCGACATCGACATGGGATGTGTTGGTGAAATGGATAGCAGCAGCAGGTTAAGAAGCATTAAACTGGACGGATTAAGGAAGCTTAGACAGGTGTGGAGGATAAAAGATGCTGGAAATAACTTGATTCATGGATTTGAAGCTGTTGAAAGCATACGTATTTATGGTTGTGAGAGGTTTGAAAATGTAATCACACCTGCCACCAATATAGATTTAAGAGCACTCAAAGAAGTTCAAATTCGTTGCCGAGAAAGCTATAAATTGGTTAAGAAAGAGAAAGAGGTACGGCTCTTAACTATGTTTTAAAACTAATAAATGATTTCCATTTTTTGTTTTTATCCTTTAAAACTGTTAGCAAAAAAGTAATATTAGGTTACTTATTATTTTTAAAATAAATAAAAAAATATTATTAGAACTAAATTTTTGATGAAATGTTGATTGAACCACAATAATTGTCGCTTTCTTTTCGGTATTTTTTGGCCTTCTCATGTCTTGAATAGTGTTACGAATAATATATTGAAAATCATTTATATATAAGAAAAGAAAAGAAAATCCAACTATTTCTATGTTGTTTCTTCTTTCTTATATCCAGATATTAATTACTAATTATAGCATTTGTGGTTGTGATATGCAGATTAATGCTATGCCATCCTATCTATTACCCACTTTCAATCACCTTCATAAACTCTCATTAAGTAACTATAAAGGTGTGGAGGTGGTCTTTGATATAACGACTAGTAGTAGAGAATCACCTCACAATACTCAACAACCACCAATACTCCCCTATCTTGAAGAATTAGAGTTAAGCTGTATGGGGAGGATGAGTCATGTGTGGAAGTGCGATTGGAATGAATTCTTAACTCTTCAAAAACCACTGTCACAGTCCTCATTCCATAACCTCACAATCATAACAATGCGCTGGTGCAACAGCATCAAGTACTTGTTTTCACCTCTCATGGCGAAACTTCTTTTCAACCTAAAGAAAATTCATATATCGTGTTGTGATGGTATTGAAGACGTTGTTTCAAACAGAGATGATGAAGATACCTCTTTATGTGGGAACAGAGATGATGAAGATACCTCTTTAAATTCCCACATAAACACCAGTCTCTTCCCTCATTTAGACATTCTTTCCGTTTATAGGCTCGAAAAGCTCAAGTGTATTGGTGGTAGTGCCAATGGTATATCTACTGACCAGCTTAAGGTATGTTTCCTATATATTCAGCGACCAAAATAAAGGTTGGTTAATTTTGTTAATATTATTAGCTCTGTTAATTATATAATTAAGTTCTCGTTTTTTCTTCAGTTATCTCAAGCTTCTTGGTCCTTATGCCAATACTCTAGAGAGATAAGTATAGCATTTTGCCCTATATTATCAAGCGCGATTCCATGGTATGCTGTAGGACAAATGCAAAAGCTTCAGGTGCTGAAAATAAAAGATTGTAAATCAATGACAGAGGTGTTTGAAACTAAAGAGATCAACAACATGAGTGATACTGGTACTGGAAAGTCACTTCCAAGGCTAGAATGTATTACGATGCTCAAACTTCCAAAACTAAAGGTCTTGAAAATTCAAGGGTGCAACCTTTTGGAACATATATTCACATTTTCTACTCTTCAAAGCCTCACGCAACTCGAAGAGTTAGAGGTGATGGATTGCCAGAAAATGGAAGTCATTGTTACGGAAGAAAATGGAGAGCAGACAACGGCATCTGATGTTGTGGTCTTTCCTCGTTTGAAGTCCCTTATACTAGTCAATCTACGAAATTTTGTGGGTTTCTTTTTGGGGAAGAATGAATTCAAATGGCTAGCATTGGAAAAGGTTGTGATCCGTGAATGTCCACAAATTACGGTATTCACTTATGGACGGTCTATAGCACCAAAGCTTAACTCCATAAATACAAGCTTAGGCAAACATAGTGTTGAATGCGGCCTTAACTTTCATGTGACGACCACCTCGCATCAGGTATTATTTTTATTTCAAATAAAAAAAGAAAAAACCTTCCCATGTCAGGTTCTTTTCTAGACTCGGGCCTTGTGTGTATAGCTTAATATTTGAAACAGTGCATAAACTTCTAGTATTAGAGTCAATTAACCTTATTAATAATTGTATTCCTTATCAAAATTGAAGTGTAATTATTGGATCGAAAGTAATATGATTAGCAAATATCAACAGTTTGGTTATGTATATGATCCCCAAAACCCAACGGTTGTACAAACATGTAGAGCCTTTTGACTTATTTTACTCGTATACGAAGGTTTTTTTTTTTTTTTTTTTTTTTTTTTTTTTTTTTTAATCATTAAACCAGCTTATATGTACAATTATCTCTGACATAAGCTTGTGCTTTTTTTTTACCTTGTAGGCCCGACTACCGAGTTATGAAAGTACAAGCTCATACCACCCTACTACTATGGAACTGTTTCCTTGGTCTTTTCATAATTTGATCGAAACGGATGTGAAATATAACCCCAGACAGAGTCTTTTCTCATCCGATAAGTTGCTACAACTGCAAAAGCTTGAAACTGTCCGTTGTAGGCAAATTACGGACATTGAGCAGATATTTGATTCACAAACTGTTGCTGAAATTCCAAACTTGAGACAAGTGGACTTATACTTCGTATATAGTCTCAAGTGTATAAGTAAGAGCAAGCAGGGGACAGTATTAAAGTTTCCGAACCTAACAAGACTGTCTATTCAAGGATGTCACAGTTTAGAATATGTATTCACATGCTCAATGGTTGGTAGTCTATTGCAACTCCAGGAACTACATATAGATGGGTGCAGAAGTATGAAGGTAATTGTGAAGGGAGAAGAAGAAGAATGTGATGCCATAGTGAATGCTATTGTGGTGTTTCCAAAGCTAACAAGACTGTCTATTGAAGGATGTGACAGTTTAGAATATGTATTTACATGTTCGATGTTTGGTAGTCTATTGCAACTCCAGGAACTACATATACGTCACTGCGAGAGTATGAAGGTAATTGTGAAGGAAGAAGAAGAATCTGATGCTCTTGTAAAGTTCCCTTGTCTAAAGTCCTTAAAACTTGAATATCTTCCAAGTCTGGAGGGATTTTGCTTAGGAAAGGAAGCTTTTGAATTTCCATCATTGGATACCTTGGAAATTGATCATTATTGTTCAAAAATGACGGTTTTCACCAAGGGAGATTTGTCTGCTCCGGAGCTATATGCAATTAAAAAAAGTAAACAGGGTAGGAAGTATAATATACATAACAGGCGGCTGAACTCTGTTATAAAAAACTTTATCCAATGGTAAAAGATGGAAATATATCTTACCAACTTCTTCATTTTTGAAACGCTGATTCAGAACCAACTCAATCCAACGAATCTCATCTCGATTCGCGTGTTGAATCAGGATCTCAGGCCAACCGCCACGGCTACGGGCACCGGAATGTACTCCGCCAGTTACCGATGATGTTCTCTCAAAATCACTCAACACGAGATCTGTTTTCAGGCAAGCTGTTCAGTTTTTGTTTGTATTTGCATAAACTCAATTTATATAGGATTAAAGGTAATTAGAAAGTTTGAATTTGAAGTTATTAATTTAGGGTTTATGTTTTAGTCTAATTGATTCGTGTGTTTGTCTATTGATTATTGTTAGTTTAAACGGTATTAGATTAATTTGGTGTTACCAGAATGTTTTTATATAGTTTTATTTGGATATTGCAATGTGGGTTAATCTGTGTTAGATTCATGTTCTAATAAAATGATGCGTAATGTGTTTTAGTTGATTGGAGCAATGTTTTAAAAACCGGACCGGTGCGCGGTCAGAAGGCCGGTTTTTTAAACCCGGTTTTTTAGCGGTCCGGTTCAATGGTTCGAACCGGCAGGTTTTGGCCGGTTTTTTCGGTTCGACCGGTCCGGTTCAACCGGTTTTGATTTTTATTATTATTATTATATTATTATTATTATTATTATTATTATTATTATTTTTTTTTTTAATTTTCCGGTTCAACTGGTCCGGTTCGACCGTTCGCGGTTGACTGACCGGTTCGACGAAAAATCCGGTTTTTAAAACATTGGATTGGAGCACTTATAGTGTTGTTCATAAGCTATAACCTGTGTTTTTATTGGCTATTTATTTATGGGTTATGTTATAAAGACCCCCTATGATGTGACAATAAAGGGTTTTGGTCAAAATGTACAAACCGCGATGCATACCGTACAAACTACAATGCACAGGGCCCCACGAAACCCTCCCTATGGGAGGGTCTGTATAAACTCTCCCTTTATTTACATATGTGTTTTGAAAGTAGTAAATTGTAAAATCTTGTTTTGATCATTGAATATCACAATTTGGTCAAGGGCGGGAAAAGTGTGCCCTTTACTCTTTTAGGTATAATTTCTTGCTTTTAGAGTTGGAATGGATTGACCTTTCATTACAAGATATAGGCTTCAAACTTCATTTATGGTAATCAAAACCTTTTCCTAGTACCAGATACAAGATAAACGAAACAGGGGAGGAGGGGACTTAACGAATTAAGTCGACTAACTTCAAAGAAAACGTGTAGTTAACCTCATCTACTGACTTAATTATACTTCGTAATAACCTAGTGAATCAAGGTGTGATTAACAAGAGATCAACTTTAAAAGGAACAGTCAACATCCTTATCTTAGAAATATTCCTGTTACATCTATTATATATAAAGATTCAATGGCTTAATTAAATGTGGAAGAGTGATTGTGCATAGAATCATGTACGGTACAAGGTAGTTTAAGCAACATGTAGACTATATGAATATTTATACGTATAACCAAAACAATATTGAATGCAACCACATCAAATAGGCTGTACAACCTGCTTAAAGCCTTTAATCGAGGCTTCAATTCATAATCACAGCTTCAAGAATACAAACAGTTCTCAATTGAATGTCTCTTATTAATCATAGGGTTATGGAACACAGAAGGTTGCAAATTTACAAACCGTATTTATTGTTTAACTTTTTCAACTTCTTTCTTTCAAGTATAAATAACACAATCAGGCAGGTTCACACTCACAGTAAACCAAACCAAATCACCAAAACACATGAAACCAAACCCATCAACGACAACAACAAATCCATCCTCAGTTTCTTAATCCCATCTCGATTATATTTAAACAAAAGAAATCAAGAAATCTCATATTTGTTCAACTTTTCTTTCTAATCTATTATAGATTTTTTTTGTTGAACAATACTCATCATCGATCATGTGGAAGCATTTGCTTCTTTCTCAATATCCGAATCTAAAATAACGAATGATAACAAATATGTTATATTCGTTACTTTTAGTCGGTTCAAAAACAAACACATATGATATCACCTACCCGAGACCATTTTACCATGATCTTGAAGTCGTGTCCCTTGAAGCCACGCCGTATAAGATCGAGCAAGAAAGACATCCGTGGGTGTGAGAGTTGTTCAAGGGTTGTGATAGATAATGAACATCATATTTGA
Source organism: Artemisia tridentata subsp. tridentata (assembly GCA_021014915.2). Lineage (NCBI taxonomy): Eukaryota > Viridiplantae > Streptophyta > Magnoliopsida > Asterales > Asteraceae > Artemisia > Artemisia tridentata. The sequence goes on along the minus strand of CP139505.1, from coordinate 404,275,676 downwards.
TTGATGATATATGGGAACTGAGATTGAGATTTGAATTATTTGTTTGATTGAGATGAGATCCGTGCCTGGTGAAAGGTTATAATAGAAGAAGTGGGGGGGGGGGGGTAACAAATGAAGTGTGGATTAGGTTTAGGTTAAGTGTGAGTCTTTTTAGGGTATTATATCCTTAACCGGGTATAACTTTTGGCTGGATCGAGTGCTTTCTTTTTGGATCGGGTATGACATTGATTATGGGTTGGATTGAGACTATTAATTTGGGCTGAGGTTTGATAATAAACATTTGTTATCCGAATTATTTTTACACAAAAATTTAATTCTCATGCTTCTCTGACATGGATAAGTCACTTAACAAGCGACAAGTGACCTGAGAAGACCATATCCCGATGACAAGAAGTGAAACAATAATAAGCATTCTTTTAATATTCGAACCCATTTGTTACACGTTTGATGCCTTTTGAAGAATCTATATATGTTCGGCTTCTCGACTGAGGTGGTGTCATTCATTGCACAGTTGATGAGTTATATATATAGGCCTAGATGTTGATATTGATTTTTTTTTTATTCAGTTTGGAGGAGGTAACTAATATGACGTGACTCAAAAATTACCTTAAGTCCGTGGAGTTCATGGCAAAATTACCATCTGTCTATTTCTTTGAAAAATAAGTTGTATCTATTAGAGTATGTGTGTATTTATTATACACCCATATTTTAACTTATTCAATGTCGTAATTTTGTATGGATGGGCTGGATTTTTTATGGTTTCTTTTGGCCTTTTGTATAATCGTGACAATCATTTTAATTAACATGCTGAAAACTATATTGTTCTTGAATAATTTTAGTATGGGGAAATATAGCTTCTTGCATCTTTAATATCTGCACTGTCAATAGTTAAAAACTGATAGATTTTAAAAAATCATCCAGGATAGTTTCATTTACTCACATTACATTAATAAAAAGGTGATATTTTCATAAATGAAATTAATTGTAATAATAATGAAAAAAAATATATATTAATACACTTTACGAGATGATCTTTAAATAATGTAAACCTAATTAGTACTATATATGAACATGTTCGTGAAAATCTTGCTAAATAAATTATTAATACAATTCGTAACTCCAAATCAATATCCTTATATATTTACATTGTGTTCTACTCGACATACACATGCATATTCTGTAATTTATCGTTCAAGTGCTTAATTTAATGTGGAAGAGAATTTGTGCATAAAAATTTGTATGGTACAACATGCTTAAAGCAACACCTTAAACTCTAAAATAATTGTGCACAAAATAATGTATTCAAGCCATAATCATCAATTATTGCCCGGAAGATGAAGTGAAGATGAATATGAATTTTTTGTTGTGCTTGAAATAAATGTTAGCCTTAATGGTTTAGAATGCTTACAACCTTTCAGTTGCTTACAACTTTTCAACTAGATTTTGAAGATTATAAATAACCAGATATCACCATTTTCACCGCCAGGTTCAAGTTGAGTAGAGAAGAAAGGTTTGGTGATAAGAATGTAGTTGACTACGTTTTTTGAAGCAAGATAAAAAATTAGGGATTGTGTGTCACATTATTATTATTATTAGGGTCTAAGAGCAAAATGGGTTGGACTCCTATTATCTCGGATTATTTTATTTAATAGGAATGGGCTTGGTGTTTTGGTTATTAATAAGTTGGGTCTGCTAATTATCTGAATATGACAAGTGTTTTAGAATGAAAGTATTAGTCGACAATAGCTGTACATTAGTAGGCTAAGAGATAAGATTGTATCATTAGGCAATGACCTATACATTTATCATGGTTTGCATGTAATTAGGAGATGATTATCTATTTACCCTAAATAGATAATAGATAGGCTATATATGTATGATGTATCTCTGCTTGTGAAATGATAAAGCAAACATTATTACATTATCAACAACTTACATGGTATCAGGCCTAACCAATTAAGCCGATCCTCTCCTCTCCTATCTCCAAATACTTCGGCTCTCCTCCCTCCCCTCCCCTACATTTTCTACCGACTCTTCTCCTAACCCAACACCAACAAAAGACACTCCATCTCCCTCCTCCAAATCTACTGCCTCTTCAAAAAAAAAAAAAAAAAAAAAAAAAAAAAAAAAAAAAAAAAAAAGGTACAAACCTGAAACTCGACATCTATGGCCGTTGGCAACAGCACCCTTCCTCTTACACCCCCACCATCTGATCATAAAGGTTCCTCTAATGACCCCGTTAATAAATCTCAAACCTTGCCACAACTATGCAATCACTTCAATAATGGCACATGTAAATTCAGTGATCGATGTAAGTTCATACATGACTACCGTAATCGATCGGGGTTGGCTTCTAACAAAAATATGGGGACTAATATTACTGGCCGGTTACTAAATAATACGATGCAACAAATACAATATACCTCTTCTGTCAATTACCAGGCACGCATGCCTCTTTACAATCACCAGACCATGTTAACTCACCAACTGGGCCAACCCAACACCCAAATGGGCCAACTCTCCAACCAAAGGAACCAAACAGCTTGTGTTGTTCAACCCACCCAACATCCTTCATATCAGCCTCTATATGCAGCCCAATACCCACTACAGGCCCAATCTAATGGTATTCTTGGTCCTGCTCCCACGTTATACCCATCACAAGCTAATTCCCTCCCTACTGCTTTTAGCACTTTGCCTTTGCAAGACCCGACATGGAACATGGATACAGGTGCCTCATCTCATCTTAATTCTAATGCTAGTAATTTAAGTACCATTTTTAATAAACGTTTATTCCCATCTGTACATGTTGGTGACGGTAATTCCATTCCCGTTACCAACACTGGCCATAGCATTATTCCTACCCTTCACCGCCCTCTTCACCTTCATAATGTACTTGTCACCCCTAACATTATTAAAAATCTCATTTCTGTTCGTCAGTTTACTAGAGATAATAATTGCACTATTGAATTTGACGCGTTTGGTTTTTCTGTGAAGGATTTCCTGACTCGCCACATCCTCCTTCGATGTGACAGCTCAGGTGATCTCTATCCAGTCACTAAGCCGTCAGTTATCCCTACTGCTTTTGTCTCCATAAGCCCCTCCACGTGGCATCAACGTCTTGGTCATCCCGGTGACGAAGTGCTACGATCTCTTGTTTCACGTCAGTTTATTTCCTGTAATAAAGAAAAGACTCCACATATTTGTCATGCTTGTCAACTTGGCAAACACGTGAAACTTCCTTTCTATAGTTCGGATTCTATTGTTGAACATCCCTTTGATATTATCCATTCTGATTTATGGACTTCTCCAATTGTTAGTTCTAGTGGTTTTAAATATTATGTTCTTTTTCTCGATCATTTCTCTCATTACTTGTGGATTTATCCTCTTCGTAACAAATCTGACATGTTTGATAAGTTTTTGCATTTTCGCACTTATGTTAAAAATCAATTTAAATGTGAAATAAAAAGTTTCCAGTGTGATCATGGCGGTGAATTCGATAATAACCGACTCCATACACTTTTTGCTAATAATGGCATTCAACTTAGATTTTCTTGCCCACAAACCTCTCAACAAAATGGCAAGGCGGAAAGAATGATCCGCACAATCAATAACGTCATCCGTACCCTTCTTTTTCAAGCACATCTACCACCTACCTTTTGGGTCGAGGCCCTCCACATGGCTGCATATCTCCTCAACCTTCTACCCTCAACCGCCATAAACAATGAAATTCCCTACACAAAACTTTTCCAAAAAGAACCCGACTACTCCCGTTTACGCATATTTGGGTGCCTTTGTTATCCTCACCTTCACTCACCTCACAAACTTGCACCACGAGCAACCCCATGTATTTTCTTAGGCTTTCCCGCATATCATCGTGGTTATCGTTGCCTAAACCTTGAAACAAACAAAATTATTCTTTCTAGACATGTCACCTTTGATGAAACACAATTTCCATACCGCTCCATGACACCCACATCTCCACCATCATACACGTTTTTAGAACCCACATCTTCCCCTCTCCTCCACCAAATTCTTACTAATCCCGTCAACCCTCCTTTAAATCATCCGTCTAACGAACCTCACAACCATAATCAACCCAATTCACCACACCCTAACCATCCCGATATCAACTTTTACCAAGTTCAAAACCACGAAAACCCCCCTCAACATTCGGTAACAACCCGAAACCCACAACCGCAGGCCCAACAACAAATCAACACTTCCCAAACAACCGACCAATAATGAACCAACAACCTCGGCCCAATCCCTACAACCCGCCAACGAACCTACCCGAACTCACCGCATGGTCACTCGATCTCAATCAAGCATTGTCAAACCCGTTGAACGACTCTCGCTTCATACTTCTTCTATCTCGCCGTTACATAAATCTCCCTTTCTCGCTCTCCAAAACCCCCATTGGAATAATGCTATGTATGATGAGTATAATGCGTTAGTTAAAAATGGTACTTGGATTTTGGTACCAAGACCCGCTGGTGTTAATTTGGTGAGATCTATGTGGTTGTTTAAGCATAAATTTCATGCTGACGGGACTTTGAGCCGTTATAAGGCTCGTTTGGTTGCCAATGGCAGCAGTCAGCAACTTGGTATTGATTGTGATGAGACCTTTAGTCCGGTTGTCAAACCGGCTACCATTCGCACAGTTCTTAGCCTTGCGGTATCTCGCAAGTGGCCTATCCACCAGCTTGATGTTAAGAATGCCTTTCTTAACGGGGATTTATCTGAGACCGTATATATGCACCAACCACCAGGATTTGTAGACTCCCGGTACCCTCATCATGTCTGCCTTCTGCAAAAATCCTTGTATGGACTAAAGCAAGCACCTCGTGCTTGGTTTCAGAGATTTGCAGGTTATGCTACTAGAGTTGGATTTTATCAGAGTCGCTGTGACTCTTCATTATTTATTCTTCGACAGGGCTCCCAAGTCGCTTACTTACTTATCTATGTGGATGACATTATTCTTACAGCCTCCTCTACTGCCCTCCTACATCAGATCATTGCCTCCCTGCACAGTGAGTTCGACATGACTGATCTTGGGCCACTTAATTATTTTCTAGGCATTTCAGCTACCCGGCATTCTACAGGTCTCTTTCTATCTCAGCGGAAGTATGCTACTGAGCTTCTTGAGCGTGCTCACATGACCAACTGTAACCCTTCTCGAACACCAGTTGATACAGAATCCAAACTGGGTCCTGAAGGGGTTCCAGTTCAGGATCCTACTTTATATCGCAGTCTTGCAGGTGGTCTTCAGTATCTCACATTTACTAGACCGGATCTCTCTTATGCAGTTCAACAGATCTGTCTTTACATGCATGATCCACGCGAGCCACATTTAGCTGCCCTTAAACGTATTTTACGGTACGTTCGAGGGACTTTGGATTTTGGTCTACACCTATATTCATCATCCACCACTTCTCTTGTTGGATATACAGATGCAGATTGGGCGGGTTGCCCATCCACACGACGGTCTACTTCGGGATACTGTGTATTTCTGGGCGATAATCTACTTTCTTGGTCATCCAAGCGTCAGCACACCATCTCCCGTTCTAGTGCCGAAGCCGAGTACCGAGGTGTTGCTAATGTTGTAGCTGAGACTGCATGGCTTCGTAACCTTCTTCGTGAGCTGCATTCTCCTCTTTCTTCAGCCACTCTAGTCTACTGTGATAATGTTAGTGCCATATACTTGTCTGCCAACCCTGTTCAACATCAACGGACCAAACATATTGAGATTGACATACATTTTGTCCGTGACATGGTTACTGCTGGTCAGGTCCGTATTCTCCATGTACCTTCCTGTTACCAGTACGCAGATATCTTCACCAAAGGACTTCCTTCAGCCTTATTTGAAGATTTCAGATACAGTTTAAGCGTCCGGCTTCCTCCCGCTCCAACTGCGGGGGAGTATTAGTCGACAATAGCTGTACATTAGTAGGCTAAGAGATAAGATTGTATCATTAGGCAATGACCTATACATTTATCATGATTTGCATGTAATTAGGAGATGATTATCTATTTACCCTAAATAGATAATAGATAGGCTATATATGTATGATGTATCTCTGCTTGTGAAATGATAAAACAAACATTATTACATTATCAACAACTTACAGAAAGTTGGTTATTGGTAATATTGGGATAATTTTTGTTGTTCTAAGAAAAGAAAAAAACATATAAAACACCTCCCTTAGATCTTATACAAGATCTTGAATTGTAGTTTTTAATTTACATCTTTTAAGGTAGTGTTTTTAAGGTGGTGTAAATATAATTATATTAATTCAATACCTATTAGTATTAGTAATATTTATTAACAATATAGTACAAATATATTTGTAGTTTTTAAGTAACAAGATGATGTTAAAACATTTGGAAAACACAACGCAAAAATAATAAAGTAATCCATTGACTTAATGACATACATGTTCCAATACAGAAGTTCAAAGGGCATATGTTATCTAAGCAAATAATAAATCGAGAAAAGAAAATCATAAGGAATGAGCATAAAACTTTTAACACTTGACTTTTAACACTTGACTATCATAAGGAATGACATACATGTACTCTTTTAAAGTAAAGTAATTACTTTAAATAGTGTAAACCTAATGAGTACCAAACATTAAGCTATGAACACTTAGACACAATTGGTAAAGTAAAGTAATTAGTTTTAGTGTAAACCTAATGAATATCAACCATTAAGCTATGAACACTCAGACACAATTGGTGCAACGCACGGGCTTGACATCGCCTCGTATATTATTAGACTTGAAATGTTAGAGACGTATTTAAAGGTATAAATTTATGACAATGTCACAGTAATTGATGATAGAGATCAAATTGTAATTTTACTTGAGTTATAATTATGTGGGCAATATGACTTTGAACTATAGCAGTTTCCCCCAAAATTTTTGTATCGTCAAAGAACCAGAATTAGGTTTCTACAAGAACTTAAAATTAAGCATGTCGGATATGCATCCAACTGCCTTTGACGGTTACCTTTTTTCGTGTCTCATATTTACAAAATGTGTTCTTTCACATGAACTTCAGAAGTTGCAACTGGTGGTCTTCATAGTTCATAATGCTATGCCTAAATTCTTGGGAAGTTTGGGCATAAAAATTGGTTTTAGACAAGTAGATTCTATACATTCCGTTGTTCCAAAGGAGTTTGAGAGAGGAAAGAAAGGGCCCAAACAGCAGTTATTGTCCACATTTGTCATAGTAACTAATATAAAACGTAATAGGTAAATGGGGGCATCCGCTAAACATGTGGGAAGAGTCGCTAAAAGTATGAGATATGTAAGAATTATACTAAATTTTCAGAAGGAAATAAGGTACTCTTGTTTAACTCTATGTTGAGATTGTTTCCAGGAAAATTAAAGTCAAGATGGTATGGGTCATTCGAAGTAAAAGACTCGTAAATAAACAAAAGAGCTCTGTGGGAGGCAACCTACGTTTATGTTTATGTTTAATATTTTCTTTTAATTGTCGATTTGTGTGACTTATGTGCTTAATTAATACTAGTAATTGTTTACTTTTTCATGTTTTGAATATTTTGTGAAAATGTTTTATTTTGTTTTTAACCTCATCTTAACTACATATAAAGGTATTTTGCAACAAATAAGTGTAGGGAAAAGTTTTATCAGTTTCTAAGAACGAAATTCAAACATGTAAAATGTAACAATTAGTTAATTAGCACATATTTATCGTATTTGTCTTGTTTGTTTGTATCAAATGCTTGTATTATGTCTAAGTGATTTTTTGTAGGAATTCAATTTTTTAAAAGTTAGATTTTCCAGAAATTTTCCAAAAACGAAGCTAAAATTCTATGTCAGGTCAATCCTGACGGCATCAGGTACTGTAGCAATAATTTTTCAGATTTTTATCTTTAGTCGAAAGTTAACATTTGAAATTTCCAGAATTTTTAAATTTTTAAGTTCATATAAAGTTTATTTTTGCAAGCATTATATCTTATTTGCTTTTTGAGTCTTTCGTTTAATGAATGTATGCGTTATATTTTTATTTCTTCCATCAATTTTGCGCTGGGGATAGTTGTTTTTCTTACATTTACAGTTTATATTAGACAAGAAAAAGTGCTTATGGATTCTTATGATATTGATTCTTGGATGAAGATTTGACCTTTATCGCGTTCTTCGTTCATTCCGAGCAAACCAGGGGGTAATAGTTTCTTTGGTCTCTTTTTATTTATTCTTTACCATTTTGGGTACTTTTAGAAAATTGGGAACAATGTTCAAATTAAGTGCAGGAGGGTAAAAAGGTCATCTTAGAAACTATTTATGCATTTGTTGTTTGTTTTGTCTGAAAAATGATGTGTAATATACTGAAACGTGATCTAAGACGTTAATTTTAGCCCAAACTAAAAAAAATCATCGCATATACTTAGTAACATTATAGTTTTTACAAGCGTCTCATTGATAGGATTTATATAACTAGCACAAAAACCCTACCACTCAAATACCACCAAAAAATGTGAGGTTCGCCTTTAGATCTTTAGGAAGCATTCATCTTAAATGCTTGAGAGTGTACCGCTAGTATATAGATTATAGAACTTGCTTTAGTTGATACATCCCAAGACCGCCAGTGACATCACATTCGTGTGATTAGGATATACTAAATGACAAGAGGCATTAGGATAAACCCTTATTTTTAACCTATGTTTGTTATAATTACGTTGCCTTAATTGGTCAAGTAATTTCCCACCCTTGCTATGCACTCATTTTAGTGCAACACACCCCTAGTGAACCCAACTGAGTCTATCTTTTCGCGGTCCTCGTAATATTTCGGTTTTCCAAATTACTTATGGAAGTATATTGTTTACACTCCACCCAAAAAATGTACACCCAAATCGCCTTAACCCCCTTTGTATGCACTCATCTTTAGCGTATTATTGTGAACACAATTGTTAAACCCTTAGTTAATTATTTATTTGATTACATGATGCTAAGTCGAGTCGTATTTTGAGTTGTATAAAGTTTTGGGAAGATTGGGACTCATGGTGGTATTATTATTATTATGGAGAATTGGGGAAGACGTCAATTTATTAACCCCCCCCCCCACCATGCACGTTAATGTCTAAGTACTCCATGTTTGTTGATCATCTTAATTCGGGTCATTAGTTAGTATTTGCAAAAGTATGTAAAGGTTCAAGTGTAGGGATGCAATTATAAATCCCATGTATTAAGATGTATTATTTTCAGCAGATCAATAGATGACAGGACAAAAGTGTACACTAGCACCTTCACCTTACTGAATAATGCCTCCGATTTGTATTACTTATTAGGTAGAAAAGCATATTTGCTTGAGGACAAGCAAATCTCAAGTGTAGGGATATTTGATGAGGTGTAATTTTATACATTTTTTAGCGGTCATTTAGCCTCTAAATTTGTACACTTTAGATCATATATTGCCCTAAATTATTTCCTTTTTGGAGTTTTAGGTACTTAGGAGAGCTTTTGCTAGATATGTGCAACTTTTGGGCTCATTTGGATGAAGACGGAAGAAAAATGACAAAGTCGGAAGATGTGACCAACTTTGTTACGTGGTCTGTTTGAAGTGTTAAGAGTTTTGTGACCAAAATTGTAACTGCTCCAACTCCTTTGTGACGGCTCAAAACTCCCGACGACATCCAGTGACGGTGTCACAAGGCATCTGACGGCGTCACGCTTCAAATCTGACGCCGTCACAAGTTAGTAATGACCATCACAACTTACGCGGGAAGTACCTGATCTTGTTTTGGCCATTACTCCTTCATACGAACTCGGATTTAGGTGATTCAAATTGCCACGAAAAGAGAACGAGAAAATCTACAACTCAGTGAAAAAAGCATCCTTATGAGTTCACCCTTTTGTCCTGAACCGTCACATCAAACCAACTCAGAAGCTGCTTATAAATATAACCTCATAAACTCGTTTTCTTGTAAGCCTTAAACCCTAAGTCTGATTTTAGGGTTTAGGTAGGTGTTTTTCCATAACTTAGAAGCTCTTATTTAATCCATAAACATCTTGTAATGATTTGTCTATTGATTCTATCTTAATTATGTCTTCAATTAGCATTGTTGATTGTTCTTCATTGATTATGGTAGGCTAATTCACCTAGTGTTTATTTAGGATTGCATGTAATCTGGTTGTGTGTTTGTTTATTCTATTGTCTCTTGTTAATGGTTTGCATGTTACGAGTTAGAAAACTGGATAGAGAAAACTATACTAGCTTGACCGTCCACTAAAACATGACAAATTGATTACTTATGTCTTAAGTTGTTAATTAGGCGAGTATTTATTGCGTAGTTTAGTTATTGGGTGAGCTGGACAATTCAGACAGGCTTCGTTCACTTAGATTAGTCTATAGACGTGGGACTGACGAAACCACATTTTATAATCAGGAATACTTCACATCACATTAAATAATGAGTGATAATTCAATAGATTAAATAAACCAAAATAAGGGAGTAATGCATCGTAGGTAAATACGCTTCACCAACTTATAGTTTCTTAGTTTACTTTTCTTGTCCTTTTCTTTTCTATCTTTAGGATAATATTAGTTTAAAACATAAACCTCCTCCAAAACCCTGAGATTTTACTTGCATTCAATTAAATACAAAAGACCAAAAATAATCATCCCTCAAACCCTTAGATTTAGAGGACATACACTTCGAACCTACCTTACTATTCCCCTAGAGAACAATCAATCCCTCGAGTCTCGCCGATACTACACTACAACGGTTAGGTACACTGTCTAAGGAGGTTGTAAAACTTGTTTTGCAACCGAACGACACATCAATGACAATAATAGCAATTACTAAGAACCCCGATTAGGTTATAAATAGTTAGTGTGGCTCTGATACCTCTGTAGGGTTCTAGTGATACCAGCATGGCCAATAAAAACATGCACACGAAAACAAAACACATAAATGGCCATGCAACCAGACAAACCCTGGCTAGCAAGATCTTTCCTAACCATTAATACATCTTAACCCTAAACACGTATAAGGGTGTTTATAGAATACTTACTTGTTATCCTACAGTTACGTAAGCTTCTGAACCAGTTTGATGCGCGGGTTTGCCTTCTTCCTTGTTGATCGACCAGATTAGGTTTTTCGGGAGAAAACCACACCTCGGGTTACGTCAGGTATCCACCGATACTACACAGGTAGAACTAAAGCTCGAACCTACGCAAGTTAGGCGGGATATGAAACACGAGGTAAACCTAAAATCGACTGGAAAGTCAATTTAGGTTTAGTTCGATCGGTTTTAGGGTTTGATAAACCCTAAACGATCGCACAAATGGAGAGGGGGAGAGGAGAGACTTTTGGGGTTTAGGTGTGAGTTATGAGAATGCCTTAAGATGCCTTTGTATTTATGTAGGATCCCACGAAAATCCGCTATGATAATCCTTATCGATTAAAGATAACCTCGAGTCACTGTCTACTAAAACCCAATTTTTGCGGGGAAATTAAAATTTTTCTCTTATTATTATTATTACCACAGTACGTATTCGCGACATATATTAAATGACAACATGTACCTCGAGACTCAGTGATCCACAAAACTTCATTTACACTAAGTTTATATTTTACAAATTACAAAATCTCAACCCATTCATAATTACCACAAATCCCACAATACATTTCACTTATTTCATTAACTTATACTAATTACAAAACTAAAATTTATTTAAGTTATAACCCAATCGGACCCTTGAATGCAGCAAGCCCAACACCAACACCACTATACACGATTTCACCCCACACGGCCCAACTTCCAAAAACTCAATTTCCTTTATCAATTCCTGCATAGCTCGACAACCAGATACCCTCCAAAACAACTTGTATACTTTACATTTTTAAACATGACCTAGAGACATTTTTGCCTCGCCTTAACCACCACCCGTCAAACTTTATTTGTGCCAAATCCTAGACCTAGATGTCAAACATTAATATGGTAGTCTCGTCCCTTTTTCCACACCCAAACGTATGAACACAACAACTACAAACCCCAACCACATTGCACCTTGACTTTCCTCACGAGTCCATAATAATATTTGACATAATGAAATGTTTAAGAACTACTTCGAACAACAGAAAGAGTTGTCACTTACAAAACCCACTTCGCACTATTCTAAAAGTGCAAGTATGAATACCAGTCGAACACAAGTATAATCCAACAACTAAGGACAAAATGTTACCAAACTCTTTAAGATATTTTGATAACAGCAAAGCATGCATAGGTGTCCCTTCATATACAGTAACCTCAAATGATTGAATTGGAAAGTCGTAAAGTCAATAAGAACGTGGGGAAACTCATCTCTATATATCCCACCTCCTTTAGCAACCTATCTCACTCACCTTTCCCTTATTTTGCCCTCCCAAGACACCCTCCAAGGCCAGAGATGTATACCTCTCTTAGATAAGTAGATCGACTAAGGAACTAAAACCATAAAAGACGTACCAAACTCATTAGAAAGCCTACTGCCTTCTTTTCTTGGTGCAACCCTTCGAAACACACAACTCCCTTCACCACCCATTTCACTATTACTACTTCACACCACTCCTTCTACACCTTCATCCTAAACCTCTCACTCACAACAGAGAACCTCGTTAGTTTTACTTGGAAGAGTTCGAAGCAAGTGGGTTGTCTTCCTTTGAGTTCCATTCGGTCACTACTGAGTCATCATAGGTGTAGTAAGTACCCATTTTTCCTCTTACTTTCATGTCTCACACTCCACATCTCACTATCACGTACCATGCATGCATCCTTTATATTCGAATGTATATTTTTTTTTATAATACTTATACGTACCATGAGGTTCACCAACCCACTCCATTGTGAAGATTTAAAAATCACAACACACACCTCATTTATACGTTTGAAATATTACACACATCCATGCATCATGTGTTTCCCACTTGAACGTATAGCGTTTATTTACTTTAAAAACACAGCAATCTATATTGAAACATGTACAATGGCGAACCCCACTAAGGAGAATTTAAAGACTACCCACAGTTTAGCTTGCTAGTACACGCTTAATATATATCAAGTCATGCACCATTTTTGGTTTTCCATTTGAACGTATAACATTTGGATATTTGGAAAACACAGTAACACATATTGAATCATACACACTAGCGAACCCACACTTATGGAATCCTAATAATCACTCACACATTTATTGTATACTTGCATTGCATGAAACTTAAATCTCACGTATAACTAAAACATAGGAAAAAGCTAAAATATGTTAAGCAATTTCACACAGAAAAACAGTCCCCAAATAGCCTTCAAAATGACTTCGTATCTCACGTTATGACTTAGTGACTATACGTTCTCTTCGCACGACCTGATAGCCCACACTACCAACTACACTTTTCATATAAACATCACGTACAAATAATCGAGAAACAAACATTTAAAATAGTCGAACCAACCACAGAAGCACTAACTCGTTTTTAGAAGAAATAACCCAAAAACCCTTTTCGATAATGGACTTAGCTAAAGCCCAATAAGATTTTGCGTGTAACCGGTCCAGTGGGCCCAGGAAATATATTTTCAGAATCACAAAAATAATCCAAGAACAGGCCCAAAACAATTTTACATGCCCTCGCCTCTAAAATATTAAATGGGCTTTAAGATAATTCGTGGTGCGGCCCATTAGTACATAAATAAGCTCTTTTCTGAAATAAGCACTTGAAACAAGTTAAAAGGAACTTAATAAAGTTATAAAAATGTTCAGAATATTTTTCCCGTTATTTTTATGCAAAAAGGACTAAAAATGTAACGCGATTTAACTGGAGGGACCCAAAACTGTCAAACCGTGAAACTCAGGGACTGAAGCTGTGAAAACAGTTATAAGGGACTTAAATTGACATATCATTTAACTCCGAGCCTTGTGTGGACATATGGACAAGATTTGGACTATTATGGACTTTGGACTTAACCAAGGACTAACGACGTAACGCAATCGCAGTTAGACTAAAAAGTATAGAATCTGAAAAAGACAAAGGACCTATTTAACTTTACTTGACATTCTTAGTTTATTTTTATTTTTCACCCTTCACTTCATATGCATTTTACATTTTAAGTATGCATTATTAAAGTTCGCTATTAGAAAGTTAGTAACTTCATTTGCATATCATTTTAGCATATTTTGAGAAAGTAATATTTTTAGTTGACTTATATAAGAATCAAGATAATATTATAGATATATTATATTTTTAACTTGAGGCATTTTAAGCATATCACGCACTCATATCACCGATCGAATCGTTATACGATTTCTCATTTCCACATTCGTTATCAGTAGTAAGTTAGACTCTTAGACTTCGCTTATATTCAGGTCTCGTATTGAAGAAGTTTTCGTGATCGTTTACTTGATCTTATAATTTCGTCTTGTCAAATACGCTCCAGGTGAGTTCATGGCCCCTACTTTTACCGATTTTCTAACTATTTTTGGGGGAGATACATGCTTCGAAATATTTTTCTCATTTATCAACTACATGATTTATTTTGCGATACAATACTTCTATAAGCACTATGAAAACTCTTATGACTCACCGTGAGTCGTGGCCCCTACTTTTAATTCTTGTTTTAATAACTCTTTTGGGGGAGATACATGCTTTAACTGTTTTACGCTACTTATATAAAACTCTCATGATTTATTCAAAATCATCCACTATGCTTTACATGTTTGAATCACCTTTGAGAGGAATATATGTTCGTTATATGTACAAATTGCTTGCTTAGCATAAACACTGAATTTGAAAGATAACAACTTTAAACTACTTGATGTAACATGATACTGAGACTTATTGTATGCATTCATATAACAAATGAATGTACTGTTGCTTTATTATGATATTTCTATATTCCACTAGAAATAATTGCCAAGACTAAAATTACGCATAATTCCTACACCCAGAAACCTGTATTGCCTAAGTTTACTTTATTGCCATAAAGTCCCTTGATCATGAGCCATTAATCACTGCGGTGAGTGCGAATATAGTGAACAGCTTCGAAACCTGTTAGAGGCTGACGACCTATCCCACTAAATACTTGGACGGAATGCCTACATGGTTAGTCGTATTTAGTCGCGATGCACTATATTTGAGAAAAATAGGAATTGGCAAGTCACCTATTAACATGAGGGCTATAAACACCCATCAGTAACCCTGGTGGGGCACCGCCGTTTTACGGTACTCTGTTAACGTTTTGCGTGTCATGAGGCTTAGGGCAATATAACTTTATGAATATATGAATGTTTCATATATATCCTAGGATACAGCTGTATTTAGTAAACCATCACTCCACACTGATAGATTTCAGACACTAGGTTATTATTTTCACTATGCGTTATGATTATGAATCATGTACTTGAACCTTAATTGTTATCATATGTGATTAAATTGTGAATTCTACAAAAGACAACCCAAAATGCTTGGTATATCGTTACATTTAAAAGTTGAATCAACATTCTATTTCGAGCGTATAACAACGTAGCTCAGCTTCATTTATAACTTGAAACTTATGATTTTGGAGATCATACATGAATTGCTTGTGGATTTTTATACAACACAACTTGTTATTTATTTCATGAAGAACTATTATTTATTTCAATAATCACTAAACACCTTTCAAAGAAAGTTATTTTCTATCAAACTCCACGAACTCACCAACCATTGTGTTGACGTTTTAAGCATGTTTATCTCAGGTAATTAATGGAGCAGGACAAGACACGGAGCGGGCATCTTATACTCTGATAAATAAACTGGTGTAAAAATCAAATATGTCATTCTTTCCAAACTACCACATTTTTGTGAGATTTTCATAACATATATTTTTCCTTTGTACCAAAATCATTATTTTGAATGACATATAACTTTCAAAACGCCCCTTCCGGGCCGTTTTCTGAAATTTAAACCTCGATCCTCACCGTAACACCCTAATTACTTTTCCGTTGCCACAAACCAAATTAGGGGGTGTTACAGATTGGTATCAGAGCCTAAGGTTTATAGAGAATCAAACGTTTTAAAACATTGAACTATAACCACACTTTTAAAATAAATGATTTTACACCTTATCACCTTATGCCTTCCGTGTCTGCAGACTGTCGTGCTCAATACATTACTTACTAAGATTGTTTTGTACTAATCTTTACATGCTTGATGCATACTCTTCACACATTACACATTGCATTAATTCACACTCAATGTTACATCTTGAACGTATAAATACTCATAATTATTATTTTCGATTGCTACAGTAACATGTCTTCCCTACCAGTTGACATCGCTAAGACTACCTCTCCTACTACCCATGTATTACCTAGCTATCATATTACACCAAATACTGAAGATCCTTATGTACAAATGTCACAACCTCAACCCGACATAGAACTTACTCAGAAATCATCTTCGTCATCACCTACTCACTCACCTCCACGTCAGAAACTTAGAAGAGCAACCGAATCCTATTCAGATGAAGATCCGATTGGTGGTCAACCAACATTTGAATATGGACAGAGTTCACAACAAAACATGACTTGGAAGAATGTTAACCTAAATTCTCCACTACCCAATACCTCAGATTACTCCATGCCAGATGCCCCAAACAATGTATCCTCACTCAAATCTCCCGACTACGATATAGACACCCGTGACCCCATATGGATTCACCTTCACCAACACACCAGCATACTAAACGCTCACTCTAAATAGCTAAAAGAGTTAAAACCATTACGATTCGAATGGTATGACCGTAACATTGATACCCTGTTCAAGAGGACTGATGCTGAAAGACGAGAAGTGTTTGGTTTGGGAGTGAATATTGGTAATATGAAGGACAATTACGAACAGGAACTTAGAAACTTGGATGCCAGAACCCGCTATTTAGGTAGAGGCCATACTCAAACCCACATTAGGATTGAAGACATTGAAAGAGCATTATGGTTGGCTAGAGACGCAGCAAGAACCCAGAGCCAAAAGATTGCAGCTTTGGAAAACATGTTATCTAATCAGATGAATGCATGCCAGGAACGTTTCTCAGCCATGGAAGCTGCACAACTGGATCTTGAGGCAGAAGTTAGACGTCTGCGTCAGAGACATAACTGATCTTAAGTATCGTTGTTTTATTAAATAAACCAAATAGTTTTGGTTAGTAGTGTATATAGTTCCAATAATTCCGTAACTTTTAGAACTTGTGACCGACTTTTAATGTGTAGTGGTTTTCTTTCTGTTATACTTTTCTGTCGTAAACAAATTCCCCTCACCAAACCTTATTATGATGCTGTAAGTGCAAAGAACCATGCAAAACCTCACCATTCATTACTCTTTTAGGTAAACAAATAACCCACGTAAATCAATGAGACATTAATAAAAGACCTTGTGTTGGTTGTTTTGCAAAAATCGATCAAACAAGTTATTAGAGTTATGTCAATGTTGATGAATGTATTCAAACTTACTATGACATTATTGGTGATTGTACATCAAATATACCTCGACTAAACAATAAATCATAGAATACCAAGAACAAATATTAAGAAGAAAATTTGATGAATGAAGAGAAAGTTGTTGAACTTCAACTTTTGTAGAAAAATCCGTTTATTCCTTAGCAATCCTATACCAAGAGATGATTATTATTTTGCGATGCTACCCAGACACATCGTATTTCTATGACCCTCAGTTGATTTGATTTCGTATTGAGATTACATTGTTAGCAATAATATGCAAATACCTTATTATTTGGAATTATTCTAATAATAACGTTAATACTAAATCAGTGCTTCTTGTTGTAGTCATTGAAGATGGCCAACATGAGCAACACCCATACCCCCTCGGCATTTACCACAACCATGACTCCTAAAAGCATCGGGGAATTTGAAAACAATATCGTTACAGTGATACATGAAGTAACTACAATAGTTCATCCAAGAAACAACGATATGGACAAGAAGGAGAAAAGAATGGATAAACCTTGCAAGCATAACCATGAAAGTTTCATGGAATGTAGGCCCGTTTGCCTAAAGAATTCAAGAAGAATAGCCAAACCTATCCGCACATGTGCCCAAAGGATTAGGCAAGATTTTGCACTTAAGAAAAATAACCAAAAGCGAAAACTCAAGAAGAAACGAACCTTTACCCTCAACGAATGTGAATTTCACAACGACATCTGTACTCGTAATCATCTACAAGATCGCATCGACTACCAACGTCAACAAAGGTTCAGACAAGAAGTTGAAGAAAACGACCTAACAACCCTTACTACTAGGGACAACTACCATGGGAAACAACCCTTATGTCAGAAGTGCAAGATGCATCATACCGGACATTGCATTGCAATATGCGGGAGGTGCAGGAAAATAGGCCATAAGACAATAAATTGCAAAGCCATGGAAAGAAATGAACAACCCTCGTCCATAAAATGCCACGGATGTGGTGGAATAGGGCATTACAAGAGTCATTGCCCAAACTACAATGTCAACTGGAAGGCCAAGATGGATGCAAGAAAATGAAGACTCGTTAAAAGGCCCCAGTAGTACCAAAGAATGACCTCTATATTAAGCAGATGAATGGATTCCTGCTGTAAAATAAATAAACTCTAGTCTAGGACTATCTAAGTTGTATTTCCGTTTGTATTTACCTTAGGTACGAGGGATGTAACCTAAGTGTAACAGCTATCTTTCTACCGTACGAATCTCTACCTTGTAATATTTCAGTAATCATCGCAATCTATGTCTATTTCCATTTCTATATCACTTTCACTATTCATAGTTGATATGTAACAATACCTTGGTACCACCCTAGGAATTTGACTAAGCACAATATCTGATCAAACAATAGACAAATATTATATTGTAAGATATCCTCACCTAAAACCTAAGTTTATACCTAGAACACCCAAATGTCACTTTGGAAATTCCTGACTTATCATTGGAATATGAACAAAAACTTTAATTTTTTTTTTTAAAATCAGAGAGTGTTCGACTTTGTGACAAATCATTTTAACTGAACCATATAAAACTCTTTGAAGAAACATAAGTACTGAACCAAGAGTTACATCATTTGGTCCTCAATTATACATAGCCTAGCTAACTATGCATAATTTAGGAAGAATCATGTCATAAATGGGACAGTCATCCTTTCGAAGTTTTTAATAACAATTTTCATTCCAAAAACAAAATCTTGAGACAAAATAATTTGTTCATAAACTTTACTTTTAACCAACCACAGCCATATCTACACTCATTACTCATTACTCTTTTATACGAAGTCGAGAAAATTACGAACTTAGAAACTATAAGAATTCACCACAATACTTGGAAAACACAAATAACATAAATTTTATTAGAACCCATGAAAGTTAATACATAGTGAAATGATTAACATCGGAAGTGCTAATAGTACAATAAACACAATATAAGGCATAGAATCTTTAATAGATTGGTCCGCCATAGAAACAAAAACCACCACCAACCCAGCAATAGCAAGAGCCACCATAGGATGAAACACCTTGATTATTCTGGAAAATAAATAAAAAGCGAACTATTAAAGACGATAGCTAAACATAAAGACACAAGAGATTTTATTCCACATTCATTAAAGGTTACATCGACACACAACTAAGATACATTCTAAAAACACTAGCTCGAGATCCTCACCCCAACAATTTATCCACATTCATCGCTAAAATCGTTAAGGGAACGATGAACACCAAGGATGCGATGTAGTAATCGGAGTTTTCATCAGGGAAGAAGGCCAGATAAACGGCAACCAGAACAACGTACACAGTGGCTACGACAATGGCGATCGGCGGCATGGTGTACTTTTCGGAAGAGATGAAGTTGAATGAAAGGGAAGAACCGAAAAGGTGAAAAGGAATAAAGTGGAGGAAAAAGGGGAAAGTTAAATAGGGAATGTAGGTGGGAAAAGTACCCGTTATTTTACTATTCACTATCATTAAATTTCAAACCGCTACCATTAAAAATCCACTAGTCTCGACCGTTAGAACACTAGACATTAAGTGTTAAATACTTCCTACTCTCGACCGTTATTTTCACTATTCGTAGCCTATGAATTCAATTATTGACCAAACATTCGAATTTAATTCGTTTGGTACGAATAAATCTAGTTGGAATCTCGCTTCTTTGATATTCAAATAAGAAATATCTCGACAACACCTGCCATAAACTCTCACCTCAGTACATCACACTTTTCAATACTTATCACGGACTGAACTTCGGGACGAAGTTCAAAATTTAGGGGTAGATACTGTAGGATCCCACGAAAATCCGCTATGATAATCCTCATCGATTAAAGATAACCTCGAGTCACTGTCTACTAAAACCCAATTTTTGCGGGGAAATTTAAATATTTATCTTATTATTATTATTACCACAGTACGTATTCGCGACATATATTAAATGACAACATGTACCTCGAGACTCAGTGATCCACAAAACTTCATTTACACTAAGTTTATATTTTACAAATTACAAAATCTCAACCCATTCATAATTACCACAAATCCCACAATACATTTCACTTATTTCATTAACTTATACTAATTACAAAACTAAAATTTATTTAAGTTATAACCCAATCGGACCCTTGAATGCAGCAAGCCCAACACCAACACCACTATACACGATTTCACCCCACACGGCCCAACTTCCAAAAACTCAATTTCCTTTATCAATTCCTGCATAGCTCGACAACCAGATACCCTCCAAAAAAACTTGTATACTTTACATTTTTAAACATGACCTAGAGACATTTTTGCCTCGCCTTAACCACCACCCGTCAAACTTTATTTGTGCCAAATCCTAGACCTAGATGTCAAACATTAATATGGTAGTCTCGTCCCTTTTTCCACACCCAAACGTATGAACACAACAACTACAAACCCCAACCACATTGCACCTTGACTTTCCTCACGAGTCCATAATAATATTTGACATAATGAAATGTTTAAGAACTACTTCGAACAACAGAAAGAGTTGTCACTTACAAAACCCACTTCGCACTATTCTAAAAGTGCAAGTATGAATACCAGTCGAACACAAGTATAATCCAACAACTAAGGACAAAATGTTACCAAACTCTTTAAGATATTTTGATAACAGCAAAGCATGCATAGGTGTCCCTTCATATACAGTAACCTCAAATGATTGAATTGGAAAGTCGTAAAGTCAATAAGAACGTGGGGAAACTCATCTCTATATATCCCACCTCCTTTAGCAACCTATCTCACTCACCTTCCCTTATTTTGCCCTCCCAAGACACCCTCCAAGGCCAGAGATGTATACCTCTCTTAGATAAGTAGATCGACTAAGGAACTAAAACCATAAAAGACGTACCAAACTCATTAGAAAGCCTACTGCCTTCTTTTCTTGGTGCAACCCTTCGAAATACACAACTCCCTTCACCACCCATTTCACTATTACTACTTCACACCACTCCTTCTACACCTTCATCCTAAACCTCTCACTCACAACAGAGAACCTCGTTAGTTTTACTTGGAAGAGTTCGAAGCAAGTGGGTTGTCTTCCTTTGAGTTCCATTCGGTCACTACTGAGTCATCATAGGTGTAGTAAGTACCCATTTTTCCTCTTACTTTCATGTCTCACACTCCACATCTCACTATCACGTACCATGCATGCATCCTTTATATCGAATGTATATTTTTTTTTATAATACTTATACGTACCATGAGGTTCACCAACCCACTCCATTGTGAAGATTTAAAAATCACAACACACACCTCATTTATACGTTTGAAATATTACACACATCCATGCATCATGTGTTTCCCACTTGAACGTATAGCGTTTATTTACTTTAAAAACACAGCAATCTATATTGAAACATGTACAATGGCGAACCCCACTAAGGAGAATTTAAAGACTACCCACAGTTTAGCTTGCTAGTACACGCTTAATATATATCAAGTCATGCACCATTTTTGGTTTTCCATTTGAACGTATAACATTTGGATATTTGGAAAACACAGTAACACATATTGAATCATACACACTAGCGAACCCACACTTATGGAATCCTAATAATCACTCACACATTTATTGTATACTTGCATTGCATGAAACTTAAATCTCACGTATAACTAAAACATGGGAAAAAGCTAAAATATGTTAAGCAATTTCACACAGAAAAACAGTCCCCAAATAGCCTTCAAAATGACTTCGTATCTCACGTTATGACTTAGTGACTATACGTTCTCTTCGCACGACCTGATAGCCCACACTACCAACTACACTTTTCATATAAACATCACGTACAAATAATCGAGAAACAAACATTTAAAATAGTCGAACCAACCACAGAAGCACTAACTCGTTTTTAGAAGAAATAACCCAAAAACCCTTTTCGATAATGGACTTAGCTAAAGCCCAATAAGATTTTGCGTGTAACCGGTCCAGTGGGCCCAGGAAATATATTTTCAGAATCACAAAAATAATCCAAGAACAGGCCCAAAACAATTTTACATGCCCTCGCCTCTAAAATATTAAATGGGCTTTAAGATAATTCGTGGTGCGGCCCATTAGTACATAAATAAGCTCTTTTCTGAAATAAGCACTTGAAACAAGTTAAAAGGAACTTAATAAAGTTATAAAAATGTTCAGAATATTTTTCCCGTTATTTTTATGCAAAAAGGACTAAAAATGTAACGCGATTTAACTGGAGGGACCCAAAACTGTCAAACCGTGAAACTCAGGGACTGAAGCTGTGAAAACAGTTATAAGGGACTTAAATTGACATATCATTTAACTCCGAGCCTTGTGTGGACATATGGACAAGATTTGGACTATTATGGACTTTGGACTTAACCAAGGACTAACGACGTAACGCAATCGCAGTTAGACTAAAAAGTATAGAATCTGAAAAAGACAAAGGACCTATTTAACTTTACTTGACATTCTTAGTTTATTTTTATTTTTCACCCTTCACTTCATATGCATTTTACATTTTAAGTATGCATTATTAAAGTTCGCTATTAGAAAGTTAGTAACTTCATTTGCATATCATTTTAGCATATTTTGAGAAAGTAATATTTTTGGTTGACTTATATAAGAATCAAGATAATATTATAGATATATTATATTTTTAACTTGAGGCATTTTAAGCATATCACGCACTCATATCACCGATCGAATCGTTATACGATTTCTCATTTCCACATTCGTTATCAGTAGTAAGTTAGACTCTTAGACTTCGCTTATATTCAGGTCTCGTATTGAAGAAGTTTTCGTGATCGTTTACTTGATCTTATAATTTCGTCTTGTCAGATACGCTCCAGGTGAGTTCATGGCCCCTACTTTTACCGATTTTCTAACTATTTTTGGGGGAGATACATGCTTCGAAATATTTTTCTCATTTATCAACTACATGATTTATTTTGCGATACAATACTTCTATAAGCACTATGAAAACTCTTATGACTCATCGTGAGTCGTGGCCCCTACTTTTAATTCTTGTTTTAATAACTCTTTTGGGGGAGATACATGCTTTAACTGTTTTACGCTACTTATATAAAACTCTCATGATTTATTCAAAATCATCCACTATGCTTTACATGTTTGAATCACCTTTGAGAGGAATATATGTTCGTTATATGTACAAATTGCTTGCTTAGCATAAACACTGAATTTGAAAGATAACAACTTTAAACTACTTGATGTAACATGATACTGAGACTTATTGTATGCATTCATATAACAAATGAATGTAATGTTGCTTTATTATGATATTTCTATATTCCACTAGAAATAATTGCCAAGACTAAAATTACGCATAATTCCTACACCCAGAAACCTGTATTGCCTAAGTTTACTTTATTGCCATAAAGTCCCTTGATCATGAGCCATTAATCACTGCGGTGAGCGCGAATATAGTGAACAGCTTCGAAACCTGTTAGAGGCTGACGATCTATCCCACTAAATACTTGGACGGAATGCCTACATGGTTAGTCGTATTTAGTCGCGATGCACTATATTTGAGAAAAATAGGAATTGGCAAGTCACCTATTAACATGAGGGCTATAAACACCCATCAGTAACCCTGGTGGGGCACCGCCATTTTACGGTACTCTGTTAACGTTTTGCGTGTCATGAGGCTTAGGGCAATATAACTTTATGAATATATGAATGTTTCATATATATCCTAGGATACAGCTGTATTTAGTAAACCATCACTCCACACTGATAGATTTCAGACACTAGGTTATTATTTTCACTATGCGTTATGATTATGAATCATGTACTTGAACCTTAATTGTTATCATATGTGATTAAATTGTGAATTCTACAAAAGACAACCCAAAATGCTTGGTATATCGTTACATTTAAAAGTTGAATCAACATTCTATTTCGAGCGTATAACAACGTAGCTCAGCTTCATTTATAACATGAAACTTATGATTTTGGAGATCATACATGATTCACTTGTGAATTTTTATACAACACAACTTGTTATTTATTTCATGAAAAACTATTATTTATTTCAATAATCACTAAACACCTTTCAAAGAAAGTTATTTTCTATCAAACTCCATGAACTAACCAACCATTGTGTTGACGTTTTAAGCATGTTTATCTCAGGTAATTAATGGAGCAGGACAAGACACGGAGCGGGCATCTTATACTCTGATAAATAAACTGGTGTAAAAATCAAATATGTCATTCTTTCCAAACTACCACATTTTTGTGAGATTTTCATAACATATATTTTTCCTTTATACCAAAATCATTATTTTGAATGACATATAACTTTCAAAACGCCCCTTCCGGGCCGTTTTCTGAAATTTAAACCTCGATCCTCACCGTAACACCCTAATTACTTTTCCGCTGCCACAAACCAAATTAGGGGGTGTTACAGATTGGTATCAGAGCCTAAGGTTTATAGAGAATCAAACGTTTTAAAACATTGAACTATAACCACACTTTTAAAATAAATGATTTTACACCTTATCACCTTATGCCTTCCGTGTCTGCAGACTGTCGTGCTCAATACATTACTTACTAAGATTGTTTTGTACTAATCTTTACATGCTTGATGCATACTCTTCACACATTACACATTGCATTAATTCACACTCAATGTTACATCTTGAACGTATAAATACTCATAATTATTATTTTCGATTGCTACAGTAACATGTCTTCCCTACCAGTTGACATCGCTAAGACTACCTCTCCTACTACCCATGTATCACCTAGCTATCATATTACACCAAATACTGAAGATCCTTATGTACAAATGTCACAACCTCAACCCGACATAGAACTTACTCAGAAATCATCTTCGTCATCACCTACTCACTCACCTCCACGTCAGAAACTTAGAAGAGCAACCGAATCCTATTCAGATGAAGATCCGATTGGTGGTCAACCAACATTTGAATATGGACAGAGTTCACAACAAAACATGACTTGGAAGAATGTTAACCTAAATTCTCCACTACCCAATACCTCAGATTACTCCATGCCAGATGCCCCAAACAATGTATCCTCACCCAAATCTCCCGACTACGATATAGACACCCGTGACCCCATATGGATTCACCTTCACCAACAAACCAGCATACTAAACGCTCACTCTAAACAGCTAAAAGAGTTACAACCATTACGATTCGAATGGTATGACCGTAACATTGATACCCTGTTCAAGAGGACTGATGCTGAAAGACGAGAAGTGTTTGGTTTAGGAGTGAATATTGGTAATATGAAGGACAATTACGAACAGGAACTTAGAAACTTGGATGCCAGAACCCGCTGTTTAGGTAGAGGCCATACTCAAACCCACATTAGGATTGAAGACATTGAAAGAGCATTATGGTTGGCTAGAGACGCAGCAAGAACCCAGAGCCAAAAGATTGCAGCTTTGGAAAACATGTTAGCTAATCAGATGAATGCATGCCAGGAACGTTTCTCAGCCATGGAAGCTGCACAACTGGATCTTGAGGCAGAAGTTAGACGTCTGCGTCAGAGACGTAACTGATCTTAAGTATCGTTGTTTTATTAAATAAACCAAATAGTTTTGGTTAGTAGTGTATATAGTTCCAATAATTCCGTAACTTTTAGAACTTGTGACCGACTTTTAATGTGTAGTGGTTTTCTTTCTGTTATACTTTTCTGTCGTAAACAAATTCCCCTCACCAAACCTTATTATGATGCTGTAAGTGCAAAGAACCATGCAAAACCTCACCATTCATTACTCTTTTAGGTAAACAAATAACCCACGTAAATCAATGAGACATTAATAAACGACCTTGTGTTGGTTGTTTTGCAAAAATCGATCAAACAAGTTATTAGAGTTATGTCAATGTTGATGAATGTATTCAAACTTACTATGACATTATTGGTGATTGTACATCAAATATAACTCGACTAAACAATAAATCATAGAATACCAAGAACAAATATTAAGAAGAAAATTTGATGAATGAAGAGAAAGTTGTTGAACTTCAACTTTTGTAGAAAAATCCGTTTATTCCTTAGCAATCCTATACCAAGAGATGATTATTATTTTGCGATGCTACCCAGACACATCGTATTTCTATGACCCTCAGTTGATTTGATTTCGTATTGAGATCACATTGTTAGCAATAATATGCAAATACCTTATTATTTGGAATTATTCTAATAATAACGTTAATACTAAATCAGTGCTTCTTGTTGTAGTCATTGAAGATGGCCAACATGAGCAACACCCATACCCCCTCGGCATTTACCACAACCATGACTCCTAAAAGCATCGAGGAATTTGAAAACAATATCGTTACAGTGATACATGAAGTAACTACAATAGTTCATCCAAGAAACAACGATATTGACAAGAAGGAGAAAAGAATGGATAAACCTTAAAAGCATAACCATGAAAGTTTCATGGAATGTAGGCCCGTTTGCCTAAAGAATTCAAGAAGAATAGCCAAACCTATCCGCACATGTGCCCAAAGGATTAGGCAAGATTTTTCACTTAAGAAAAATAACCAAAAGCGAAAACTCAAGAAGAAAAGAACCTTTACCCTCAACGAATGTGAATTTCACAACGACATCTGTACTCGTAATCATCTACAAGATCGCATCGACTACCAACGTCAACAAAGGTTCAGACAAGAAGTTGAAGAAAACAACCTAACAACCCTTACTACTAGGGACAACTACCATGGGAAACAACCCTTATGTCAGAAGTGCAAGATGCATCATACCGGACATTGCATTGCAATATGCGGGAAGTGCAGGAAAATAGGCCATAAGACAATAAATTGCAAAGCCATGGAAAGAAATGAACAACCCTCGTCCATAAAATGCCACGGATGTGGTGGAATAGGGCATTACAAGAGTCATTGCCCAAACTACAATGTCAACTGGAAGGCCAAGATGGATGCAAGAAAATGAAGACTCATTAAAAGGCCCCAGTAGTACCAAAGAATGACCTCTATATTAAGCAGATGAATGGATTCCTGCTGTAAAATAAATAAACTCTAGTCTAGGACTATCTAAGTTGTATTTCCGTTTGTATTTACCTTAGGTACGAGGGATGTAACCTAAGTGTAACAGCTATCTTTCTACCGTACGAATCTCTACCTTGTAATATTTCAGTAATCATCGCAATCTATGTCTATTTCCATTTCTATATCACTTTCACTATTCATAGTTGATATGTAACAATACCTTGGTACCACCCTAGGAATTTGACTAAGCACAATATCTGATCAAACAATAGACAAATATTATATTGTAAGAAATCCTCACCTAAAACCTAAGTTTATACCTAGAACACCCAAATGTCACTTTGGAAATTCCTGACTTATCATTGGAATATGAACAAAAACTTTAATTTTTTTTTTAAAATCAGAGAGTGTTCGACTTTGTGACAAATCATTTTAACTGAACCATATAAAACTCTTTGAAGAAACATAAGTACTGAACCAAGAGTCACATCATTTGGTCCTCAATTATACATAGCCTAGCTAACTATGTATAATTTAGGAAGAATCATGTCATAAATGGGACAGTCATCCTTTCGAAGTTTTGAATAACAATTTTCATTCCAAAAACAAAATCTTGAGACAAAATAATTTGTTCATAAACTTTACTTTTAACCAACCACAGCCAGATCTACACTCATTACTCATTACTCTATTATACGAAGTCGAGAAAATTACGAACTTAGAAACTATAAGAATTCACCACAATACTTGGAAAACACAAATAACATAAATTTTATTAGAACCCATGAAAGTTAATACATAGTGAAATGATTAACATCGGAAGTGCTAATAGTACAATAAACACAATATAAGGCATAGAATCTTCAATAGATTGGTCCGCCATAGAAACAAAAACCACCACCAACCCAGCAATAGCAAGAGCCACCATAGGATGAAACACCTTGATTATTCTGGAAAATAAATAAAAAGTGAACTATTAAAGACGATAGCTAAACATAAAGACACAAGAGATTTTATTCCACATTCATTAAAGGTTACATCGACACACAACTAAGATACATTCTAAACACACTAGCTCGAGATCCTCACCCCAACAATTTATCCACATTCATCGCTAAAATCGTTAAGGGAACGATGAACACCAAGGATGCGATGTAGTAATCGAAGTTTTCATCAGGGAAGAAGGCCAGATAAACGGCAACCAGAACAACGTACACAGTGGCTACGACAATGGCGATCGGCGGCATGGTGTACTTTTCGGAAGAGATGAAGTTGAATGAAAGGGAAGAACCGAAAAGGTGAAAAGGAATAAAGTGGAGGAAAAAGGGGAAAGTTAAATAGGGAATGTAGGTGGGAAAAGTACCCGTTATTTTACTATTCACTATCATTAAATTTCAAACCGCTACCATTAAAAATCCACTAGTCTCGACCGTTAGAACACTAGACATTAAGTGTTAAATACTTCCTACTCTCGACCGTTATTTTCACTATTCGTAGCCTATGAATTCAATTATTGACCAAACATTCGAATTTAATTCGTTTGGTACGAATAAATCTAGTTGAAATCTCGCTTCTTTGATATTCAAATAAGAAATATCTCGACAACACCTTCCATAAACTCTCACCTCAGTACATCACACTTTTCAATACTTATCACGGACTGAACTTCGGGACGAAGTTCAAAATTTAGGGGTAGATACTGTAGGATCCCACGAAAATCTGCTATGATAATCCTCATCGATTAAAGATAACCTCGAGTCACTGTCTACTAAAACCCAATTTTTGCGGGGAAATTTAAATTTTTATCTTATTATTATTATTACCACAGTACGTATTCGCGACATATATTAAATGACAACATGTACCTCGAGACTCAGTGATCCACAAAACTTCATTTACACTAAGTTTATATTTTACAAATTACAAAATCTCAACCCATTCATAATTACCACAAATCCCACAATACATTTCACTTATTTCATTAACTTATACTAATTACAAAACTAAAATTTATTTAAGTTATAACCCAATCGGACCCTTGAATGCAGCAAGCCCAACACCAACACCACTATACACGATTTCACCCCACACGGCCCAACTTCCAAAAACTCAATTTCCTTTATCAATTCCTGCATAGCTCGACAACCAGATACCCTCCAAAACAACTTGTATACTTTACATTTTTAAACATGACCTAGAGACATTTTTGTCTCGCCTTAACCACCACCCGTCAAACTTTATTTGTGCCAAATCCTAGACCTAGATGTCAAACATTAATATGGTAGTCTCGTCCCTTTTTCCACACCCAAACGTATGAACACAACAACTACAAACCCCAACCACATTGCACCTTGACTTTCCTCACGAGTCCATAATAATATTTGACATAATGAAATGTTTAAGAACTACTTCGAACAACAGAAAGAGTTGTCACTTACAAAACCCACTTCACACTATTCTAAAAGTGCAAGTATGAATACCAGTCGAACACAAGTATAATCCAACAACTAAGGACAAAATGTTACCAAACTCTTTAAGATATTTTGATAACAGCAAAGCATGCATAGGTGTCCCTTCATATACAGTAACCTCAAATGATTGAATTGGAAAGTCGTAAAGTCAATAAGAACGTGGGGAAACTCATCTCTATATATCCCACCTCCTTTAGCAACCTATCTCACTCACCTTTCCCTTATTTTTCCCTCCCAAGACACCCTCCAAGGCCAGAGATGTATACCTCTCTTAGATAAGTAGATCGACTAAGGAACTAAAACCATAAAAGACGTACCAAACTCATTAGAAAGCCTACTGCCTTCTTTTCTTGGTGCAACCCTTCGAAACACACAACTCCCTTCACCACCCATTTCACTATTACTACTTCACACCACTCCTTCTACACCTTCATCCTAAACCTCTCACTCACAACAGAGAACCTCGTTAGTTTTACTTGGAAGAGTTCGAAGCAAGTGGGTTGTCTTCCTTTGAGTTCCATTCGGTCACTACTGAGTCATCATAGGTGTAGTAAGTACCCATTTTTCCTCTTACTTTCATGTCTCACACTCCACATCTCACTATCACGTACCATGCATGCATCCTTTATATTCGAATGTATATTTTTTTATATAATACTTATACGTACCATGAGGTTCACGAACCCACTCCATTGTGAAGATTTAAAAATCACAACACACACCTCATTTATACGTTTGAAATATTACACACATCCATGCATCATGTGTTTCCCACTTGAACGTATAGCGTTTATTTACTTTAAAAACACAGCAATCTATATTGAAACATGTACAATGGCGAACCCCACTAAGGAGAATTTAAAGACTACCCACACTTTAGCTTGCTAGTACACGCTTAATATATATCAAGTCATGCACCATTTTTGGTTTTCCATTTGAACGTATAACATTTGGATATTTGGAAAACACAGTAACACATATTGAATCATACACACTAGCGAACCCACACTTATGGAATCCTAATAATCACTCACACATTTATTGTATACTTGCATTGCATGAAACTTAAATCTCACGTATAACTAAAACATGGGAAAAAGCTAAAATATGTTAAGCAATTTCACACAGAAAAACAGTCCCCAAATAGCCTTCAAAATGACTTCGTATCTCACGTTATGACTTAGTGACTATACGTTCTCTTCGCACGACCTGATAGCCCACACTACCAACTACACTTTTCATATAAACATCACGTACAAATAATCGAGAAACAAACATTTAAAACAGTCGAACCAACCACAGAAGCACTAACTCGTTTTTAGAAGAAATAACCCAAAAAACCTTTTCGGTAATGGACTTAGCTAAAGCCCAATAAGATTTTGCGTGTAACCGGTCCAGTGGGCCCAGGAAATATATTTTCAGAATCACAAAAATAATCCAAGAACAGGCCCAAAACAATTTTACATGCCCTCGCCTCTAAAATATTAAATGGGCTTTAAGATAATTCGTGGTGCGGCCCATTAGTACATAAATAAGCTCTTTTCTGAAATAAGCACTTGAAACAAGTTAAAAGGAACTTAATAAAGTTATAAAAATGTTCAGAATATTTTTCCCGTTATTTTTATGCAAAAAGGACTAAAAATGTAACGCGATTTAACTGGAGGGACCCAAAACTGTCAAACCGTGAAACTCAGGGACTGAAGCTGTGAAAACAGTTATAAGGGACTTAAATTGACATATCATTTAACTCCGAGCCTTGTGTGGACATATGGACAAGATTTGGACTATTATGGACTTTGGACTTAACCAAGGACTAACGACGTAACGCAATCGCAGTTAGACTAAAAAGTATAGAATCTGAAAAAGACAAAGGACCTATTTAACTTTACTTGACATTCTTAGTTTATTTTTATTTTTCACCCTTCACTTCATATGCATTTTATGTTGGGAATTAAATATTCTGAAGTTAGAGTATTAGAATTTACTCTAAGTCAAAGGTACTGCTAGTTCATGATCAAGGTACTGCTAGTACATTAAGGTACTGCTAGAGCAAGATGGTACTGCTAGTTCAAGTTGAAGGTACTGCTAGTTGTATATGGTACTGCTGATCAGTGACTCATAGGATAAGATCGAAAAGATATTTATTGTATTTTGGTCAAACATATACGGTAGATAATATCTTACTCCATGTGCTTAGTTAACAAGTTGTATACATAGATACATGTTGTATCTTATGTACTGACACCAATAAGCATAAGTTAACAAAGTAAGTCGGTCAAGACTTTAAGCAATTTGTAAAGATCTTTTGCAACTATAAAAGAGATCTTAGTCTAGTGAATATGTGTGTGAATATCTGTTAAGACATAGAACAAACAAAAATAACATATTACAAATCTAGAAGTATAAGATTCAAGGTTTTGTAACCCTAGTGAGAAACTCAAGATCACTCGTATTATTTGGAATAATATTGAATCGTTTAGTGAAATACTTTCTTTGTTCATTGTTAATTAACAAATATAATTCTTCCATTTCCATATCATACATAACCTTCTAAGTGTGGTTAAGTAAATTCCGCGTGCTTAATCATATTAACTCAATATATCTCATACACAAAGACACAAGGTTTAACAACCTTAACCGTGTATAACCAAGGTCCTCACAGTTGGTATCAGAGCTTAGGGTTGATATAATTGAATTAGAAGAAACAGAAATGGAAGCTCATGATGTTCAAACAAATGTTGCTGCAAAGTTGCCCATGATCAAACCCAATGAGTTTGAGTTATGGAGGATGAGAATTGAGCAATATTTCATGGTCCAAGATTACACTCTTTGGGATATCATTATATATGGTGATTCTTTTTCACCAAGCTACTCAGAGGTTGTCCTAGAAGGTAAAACAAGTAGGAAAAGAAATACTGTACCAGTGTCAAATGAAGAGAAGATACTAAAGACAAATGATCAGAAAGCAAGAAATTTGATGCTTATGACCATTCCTGGTGAGCAGATGCTATCATTCAACAAGTATCTTGATGCAAAAACTCTTTTTGAAGAGATTTGTGCATATTTTGGTGGTAATGAAACTACCAAAAAGACACAGAAGACACTACTAAAGCAACAATTTGAAAACTTTACTGCTTTTAGTAATGAGTCTCTTGATAAGCTATTCTCAAGATTACATAAGCTTGTCAGTCAGTTAGCTGTTTTAGGTGTTGAGACAGAGAAGGAAGATCTCAACATGAAGTTTTTAAGAAGTCTACCTGATGAGTTCCATACTCATGTTATTGTCTGGATGAACAAACCAGACATTGAAACAATGAAGCTCAATGATTTGTACAACAACTTCAAAATTGTTGAACAAAGTCTTAGAAAGTCTGGAACTTATGGTACTAGTTCTGGGAATGTGGCACTTTTGTCATCTCCTAGTATTGGTAAGGCTGAAGAGGTAGAAGAAGTTGAAGGTGTTTCTAATGCTACAAATGGTGGTCCTTCTACTAGTGCACACAAGACTGTTGCAGGACTTGGTGATCCAGCATTCTATGTATTTATATCTAGTCAGTCTAGTGGTTCTCCTCTAAATCATGAAGACCTTGAGCAGGTTGATAGTGATGATTTGGAAGAGATGGACATCAAATGGCAGGTTGCTTTGCTCAGCATGAGGGCCAAGAAGCATTGGTAGAGAACTGGGAAGCAAATTACCATAAATGGTAATGATACTGCTGGGTTTGATAAAAAGAAAGTGGAGTGTTTCAACTGTCATAGGTTAGGACATTTTGCTAAGGAATGTAGAAGCCCAAGAAAGCAGGAGAATAGAAACACATGGTATAAGCAAGATAGGAAAAAGGAAGTTACTGTTGAAGAGCCAAAGGCTATGTTGGCTATTGATGGTATTGGTTATGATTGGAGCTCTATGGCTATTGAAGAGGATGCACCACCGAATGCTGCTCTTTTGGCCAATGAATTTGCTCTAATGGCCCATTCTGATTCAGAGGTAAACAATATTACATCTTGTACTGAATCATGTCCTAATCTTAAAGCTTATGAAGACCTTAATAAGAGATTTGAAGCTCATAGAGAAGAGCTACTTAATTCTCTTTTTAATTTGGCTAATCATAAAAGAGGTCTAGCTGTTTTAGAAAAACAAGTCTTACATTTTAAAAATAATGAAATTCATTTTGCTGATGACATCAATATACTAAAAAATGACATTAAGATCAGAGATGAGTGTATTGTTGAGTTGAATGATTCATTAGCTAAACACAAAAATGAAAGAGAAAATGTAAAGGTTTCTGTGGATGTTTTAGCTCATTCCTCAGAAGGATTCAATAAGCTTTGGGAAGCCCAAGTTATTAATAAGGTTAATTCTGGTGTTGGATTTAAGTCTGTACCCCCACCATACAGAGGTGTTCATTCACCTCCAGGTATTGACTTAGCACACACAGGGTTACCTGAGTTTCAAGAACCAATCATGGAATATGGTTCTAAGGTCACTAAATCTCCTAAGATAGAAAAGGTAAGTAAAAGTTTAGATAAAACTTTATCTTATCAGGACAAGGTGTCCTTTGTTAAGAAAGGAGATGCTATAGTTGTTGAAGATTGTACAACTGATAGTGATAGTGATGAAGAAGAACAGGTTATGTCTAAACCTGTGTTGGTTAAGAAAGTAGGAACAAGTCTTCCTAAGATAGTCAATCACAACACTAATAGGCCTAAGTCAAATGTTAAGACTGATAGGAATCCAGTTAGATATTGTGAACAATATAGAACTACAAACAAGCCCAGAGGTAACCAAAGGAATTGGAACAACCTCAAGTCTAACCAATTAGGTGATGACTTTGCATTTTACAATAAAGCTTGTTATACATGTGGTAGTTTTGACCATCTTGCAGCTTTCTGCAACCAAAGGGTAACTGGGTATGAAAACAATAGTGTGAACTACAAAAGGCAAACTCCTCAAACTCTTTTTCACTCTAACACTCATAGAACAAAACCCAGAACAGTCTCAAACAAGTCTGTACCCAAAGGTCCTGACAGACAAAAAGGTCCTGTTAATACATACATAAAGGTACTGCCATAACAAATTAAAGGTACTGGTAGATCAAAAGGTACTGTTAGACCTATGATGACTGTTAACCCAAAATCAACAGCTAAGGATGCAAAAACAACTTTCAAACATGCATCTAAAACTGTTCTAAGACCCATTCAAACAAAAGCAGTGGTCCACAAACAGATTTGGAGACCAAAGGGTGTAACTTCAAAATTAGCAGACTCTGCTAAACATGTTATTCACTCTGATGCTAAGGGTAATAGGGCAAATGCTGTTAAGGCCTCAGCATGTTGGATTCAAAAATCCAATGTTGCATCAACAGTCCTTAAAAGATTAAACTATATTGATGCAAGAGGCAGATTCAAGTCAGTAATGGCTTGGATCCCCAAAGAAAACTAACTTTCTTATTTGTGTGCAGGGACATTCTATTGATCATCAAGATCAAGGATACTCAGATAGTGGATGTTCCAATCACATGACAGGCAACATGTCTTATCTTTCAGATTTTCAAGAATTCAATGGAGGATATGTTACCTTTGGAGGTGGTTTTCGTGGCAAAATTTCTGGTAAAGGTACTATTAAAACCGGAAATTTAGATTTTGAAAATGTGTACTATGTACAAGAGTTAAAGTATAATCTTTTTAGTGTTTCACAAATGTGTGACAAAAAAAACAATGTCCTTTTTACTGACACTGAATGTCTTGTTCTATCTAAGGATTTTAAGATGCCTGATGAAAATCAAGTTCTTCTTAGAATTCCTAGAAAGGCCAATATGTATAGTGTTGATATGAAGAACATCATTCCTAAAGAAGATTTAACTTGTCTTGTATCAAAGGCCACATTAGATGAATCAATGTTATGTCATAGAAGGCTTGGTCATATTAACTTCAAAACCATAAATAAAATTGTTAAGAATGGTTTGGTAAGAGGTTTACCTCACAAAAGATTTGAAAATGATCAAACATGCATTGCTTGTCTAAAAGGCAAACAACACAAAGCCACTTGTAAGCCCAAAATTTTTAACTCTATCAATCAGTCATTGTTTATGCTTCATATGGACTTATTTGGACCAGTTTCAGTAAGGAGTATGCAACATAAAAAATATTGTCTTGTTATAACTGATGACTATAGCAGATTTACATGGGTTTTCTTTTTAGCCACTAAGGATGAGACATCAAGCATCCTTAAGGAATTCATTACACTGATAGAAAACCAAGTAAGCAAGAAAGTAAAAGTCATTAGGAGTGATAATGGGACAGAGTTTAGAAATAGAGTTATGGATGATTTCTGCAAAGAAAAAGGTATTAGGAGAGAATATAGTGTTGCTAGAACACCACAACAGAATGGAGTGGTTGAAAGAAAGAATAGAACACTAATTGAAGCTGCTAGAACAATGTTAGCTGATTCTAAGCTACCCATAATCTTTTGGGCAGAAGCAATTAACACTGCTTGCTATGTTCAAAATAGAGTTTTAGTTGTGCAGCCTCACAATAAGACATCATATGAACTCTTTAATGGTAGAACTCCTGCAATAGGATTTCTTAGACCTTTTGGATGTCATGTGACAATTCTCAATACCTTAGACCATTTAGGAAAATTCGATGGTAAAGCAGATGAAGGTTTCTTAGTTGGATATTCTCTTGTTAGCAAAGCTTTTAGAGTTTACAACTTAAGAACTGAGAAAGTTCAAGAAGAACTACATGTGGAGTTTCAGGAAAACAAGTCCAATGTAGTAGGTCAAGGACCCAAATGGATATTTGATCTTGATTATCTAACAAACTCTATGAATTATTTACCTGTTGTTGCAGAAACTAATAATTTTTCAGGTTCACAAGCAACAAATGAGGTGGAGTTAGATAAAGATCAATCTGATGTCATTATGCCATTGTGGTCAAGTACCAGTGTGGATTTAGCTTCAAACAATGATGAATCTTCTTCTGGTAAAGCAAAAGAAGATGTTGAGGCTCAAAGAAAGGATGTTGGAACAGAGGAACAACTCAATATGTTACATATTGATGGTACTGCTGAGACAGAGCAAGGTACTGTTAGTACTTCTCAAGGTACTGGTAGTTCATTTGAAGGCACTGTTTGTTCAGTTGAAGGTCCTGCTGGTCCTTCACACTCAAAAGATGCAGAGTTCCAAGAAGATGAAGTGGATTTGACTAATCTTTCATCATCTTATCATGTTCCTACTACCCCACACACAAGGATTCACAAAGTTCACTCCCTTGATAATGTGATAGGAG
Organism: Artemisia tridentata subsp. tridentata; assembly: GCA_021014915.2. NCBI lineage: Eukaryota > Viridiplantae > Streptophyta > Magnoliopsida > Asterales > Asteraceae > Artemisia > Artemisia tridentata. The sequence goes on along the minus strand of CP139505.1, from coordinate 404,238,427 downwards.
ATATACAATCTGGTGTGAAGACAAGAAGACAACTAGTCTCTTCAGACCAAAAAGGAGTTCTTGATGCCCTTTATGCTTCAAAACAACATGAACTTTCAAACTCATGTTTATTTGTATGTTTTCTCTCTCAAAAGGAACCAAAGAATATTCTTACAGCCCTAGATGATTCAAGCTGGGTAGAGGCTATGCAAGAAGAGCTTCTTCAATTCAAGATTCAAAAGGTTTGGGTGCTAGCTGATTTACCTACAGGTGAGAAGCTAATTGGCACTAGATGGGTTTTTAAGAACAAAAGGGATGACAGAGGAATTGTGATCAAGAATAAGGCTAGACTAGTAGCACAAGGGTACACACAAGAAGAAGGAATAGATTATGATGAAGTTTATGCTCCAGTAGCAAGGATTGAGGCAATTAGGCTGTTTCTAGCTTATGCTTCATTTTTAGGCTTCACAGTCTACCAAATGGATGTTAAAAGCGCATTTTTATATGGTGAAATTGGAAGAGAGGTGTATGTTTCACAACCTCCTGGTTTCATTGATCCATTACATCCAAAAAAAGTGTACAGAGTAGTGAAAGCTCTCTATGGCCTTCATCAGGCACCAAGAGCTTGGTATGCAACACTTGCTTCCTACTTATTAGACAATGGATTTCAAAGAGGGAAGATTGATCAGACACTTTTCATCAAACAGCACAAGAAGGATCTTCTGTTAGTGCAGGTGTATGTGGATGACATTATCTTTGGATCTACAAGGAAGGAAATGTGTTTAGAATTTGAGAAGCTTATGAAAGATAAGTTTCAGATGAGTTCTATGGGAGAACTTACATTCTTTTTGGGTTTGCAAGTTAAGCAATCATCTGAAGGCATATTTATTAGTCAAGACAAATATGTTGCAGAGATACTTAGAAAATTTCAATTTGCTGATTCAAAAATTGCAAGCACACCAATGGACCCAGAGAAGCACCTTCTGAAAGATGAAGATGGAGAAAATGTAGATGTACACAGTTACAGATCTATGATAGGCTCCTTGATGTATCTTACATCATCTAGACCTGATATCATGTTTCCTGTTTGTGTATGTGCAAGATTTCAAGTTACTCCAAAGGTTTCTCATTTAATTGCAGTCAAGAGAATTTTTAGATATCTCAAAGGTCAACCAAGGTTGGGTATATGGTATTCTAGAGAATCTCCTTTTGACTTGGTAGCATATTCGGATAGTGATTATGCTGGTGCTAGCTTGGACAGAAAGTCAACAACTGGAGGATGTCAATTCCTTGGGTGTAGACTTGTCTCATGGCAGTGTAAGAAGCAAACAAGTGTGGCAAATTCAACAACTGAAGCTGAATATATAGCTGCTGCAAGTTGCTCTAGTCAAGTTCTATGGCTTCAAAACCAACTTCTTGATTATGGGTACAATTTCTTAAACACTGTTATTTATATTGATAATAGTAGTACAATTTGTATTATTAAAAATCCTGTACAACACTCTAAAACAAAACACATTGAAATTAGACATCACTTTATAAGAGATTGCAATGAGAAAAGATTAATTCAAGTTCTTAAAATTGCTTCAGAGCATAATTTTGCAGATCTGTTAACAAAAGCTTTTGATGTTTCAAGGTTTCAGTACTTAATAGCAAGTATTGGAATGCTTAATCTTTAAATTTTCAATATGATGTGTTTTTGTATATAAATTTTTGTTGGTACTGCTGGATTTATAAGGTACTGCTAATATATCAAAATTTGAATTGTGTTATTCATACAGTTGGTTTTATGATTATACTAATGCAAGACAAGTACTTTGTACATTGTTCTTTTGGTTTTAGACTAACTATTTCAGGTATGAATATGTGAACACAAAGGATATTTCAAGTGAAATGGGAACAGCAGAATTCTTATCAAATTGCTGACCATAATAGGTTTATGATGGACTGAGTTTAGGAATTTAACCTCCTTAAAACTTCTTTCTTGAAATCTAGTTATGATATTTCACATTGAATTGATGACTTAGTTGATCAGATAGTTACTGATACAACTCATTTTCTATCATTTTATACTTTCAAGTATAATGAGTTAGTCTAAGGACATCTGATAGAAATAACAGCTAGTGAAAGTGAATCTAACACTTGTGTTGGAGGTAACAATTACTATGAGCTGGAAACCCTGTCAAGAAAATCTTTTGAATAGATTTATCTTTTCACAGGCAGTTAGTGATAACTGAAATACATTGGTTCTCACACAACCAGAGGTTATTTTTAAACCGAAATTTTGATTAGGTGTCTGTTATACACTTGATTCTTTCAAAATAGTTGAATGTAGTATGATTTTTCAATTCTAAAATCATGAACATACTACTAAGTTAAATGATTTCTTAAAAGGATTTTCAAAGGATTCAGAAAAACCATTCATTGATGGATTATGAATCAAAATGTCCACTGATTCACCTCTCATAGGAGTTAACACACCTAGAAGTGATGAGGACAGCAACTTAAACTCTTAAGGAATTGATGGCTTCATGTACAATATTGTCTGACAACAGAAGTTACACATTGATAGATCAGTCAAAGGTACATAGTGAGATCTTCCAAACAAGGGGAGGAAACAAATATTATTTGCTTCAGGGGAGGAAATAATTTCCCATAAAAAGGAAGAATAAACCAATATATGGAAGGAGAAGACAAGAGCATACAAGATGATGATGTAGAGGTTGAAAATGACAAGAACAGATCAAATATCTAGAAGGGATGAAGCATTTCTAAAGGAGAAAGTTCTATCTAGATCAAACGAAGGAAAGTTTCAATTTCAGTTCATTATGTTTGTTTATCACTTGCAAAGGCATGCTGATAGATGATTTCACTTGTTGAAATCATTGCCTCTTACAATTCCTCCATCCAAGGAAATTGCACCATCTTTTGGTACAATGTTTTGATATTGCTAAAGTCAAAGAAGAACAAGGCAGATGAGTTCAGAATAAGAAAAATAGTTCAGATTCATGAAGTGTTTGAAAGATCTTCACAAGTCCTCATTTAATTCAGAAAAACATGTTTGAATTAATTCACATGTTTAGGGGAGGATTGTTGGGAATTAAATATTCTGAAGTTAGAGTATTAGAATTTACTCTAAGTCAAAGGTACTGCTAGTTCATGATCAAGGTACTGCTAGTACATTAAGGTACTGCTAGAGCAAGAAGGTACTGCTAGTTCAAGTTGAAGGTACTGCTAGTTGTATATGGTACTGCTGATCAGTGACTCATAGGATAAGATCGAAAAGATATTTATTGTATTTTGGTCAAACATATACGGTAGATAATATCTTACTCCATGTGCTTAGTTAACAAGTTGTATACATAGATACATGCTGTATCTTATGTACTGACACCAATAAGCATAAGTTAACAAAGTAAGTCGGTCAAGACTTTAAGCAATTTGTAAAGATCTTTTGCAACTATAAAAGAGATCTTAGTCTAGTGAATATGTGTGTGAATATCTGTTAAGACATAGAACAAACAAAAATAACATATTACAAATCTAGAAGTATAAGATTCAAGGTTTTGTAACCCTAGTGAGAAACTCAAGATCACTCGTATTATTTGGAATAATATTGAATCGTTTAGTGAAATACTTTCTTTGTTCATTGTTAATTAACAAATATAATTCTTCCATTTCCATATCATACATAACCTTCTAAGTGTGGTTAAGTAAATTCCGCGTGCTTAATCATATTAACTCAATATATCTCATACACAAAGACACAAGGTTTAACAACCTTAACCGTGTATAACCAAGGTCCTCACATTTTACATTTTAAGTATGCATTATTAAAGTTCGCGATTAGAAAGTTAGTAACTTCATTTGCATATCATTTTAGCATATTTTGAGAAAGTAATATTTTTAGTTGACTTATATAAGAATCAGGATAATATTATAGATATATTATATTTTTAACTTGAGGCATTTTAAGCATATCACGCACTCATATCACCGATCGAATCGTTATACGATTTCTCATTTCCACATTCGTTATCAGTAGTAAGTTAGACTCTTAGACTTCGCTTATATTCAGGTCTCGTATTGAAGAAGTTTTCGTGATCGTCTACTTGATCTTATAATTTCGTCTTGTCAAATACGCTCCTGGTGAGTTCATGGCCCCTACTTTTACCGATTTTCTAACTATTTTTGGGGGAGATACATGCTTCGAAATATTTTTCTCATTTATCAACTACATGATTTATTTTGCGATACAATACTTCTATAAGCACTATGAAAACTCTTATGACTCACCGTGAGTCGTGGCCCCTACTTTTAATTCTTGTTTTAATAACTCTTTTGGGGGAGATACATGCTTTAACTGTTTTACGCTACTTATATAAAACTCTCATGATTTATTCAAAATCATCCACTATGCTTTACATGTTTGAATCACCTTTGAGAGGAATATATGTTCGTTATATGTACAAATTGCTTGCTTAGCATAAACACTGAATTTGAAAGATAACAACTTTAAACTACTTGATGTAACATGATACTGAGACTTATTGTATGCATTCATATAACAAATGAATGTAATGTTACTTTATTATGATATTTCTATATTCCACTAGAAATAATTGCCAAGACTAAAATTACGCATAATTCCTACACCCAGAAACCTGTATTGCCTAAGTTTACTTTATTGCCATAAAGTCCCTTGATCATGAGCCATTAATCACTGCGGTGAGCGCGAATATAGTGAACAGCTTCGAAACCTGTTAGAGGCTGACGACCTATCCCACTAAATACTTGGACGGAATGCCTACATGGTTAGTCGTATTTAGTCACGATGCACTATATTTGAGAAAAATAGGAATTGGCAAGTCACCTATTAACATGAGGGCTATAAACACCCATCAGTAACCCTGGTGGGGCACCGCCGTTTTACGGTACTCTGTTAACGTTTTGCGTGTCATGAGGCTTAGGGCAATATAACTTTATGAATATATGAATGTTTCATATATATCCTAGGATACAGCTGTATTTAGTAAACCATCACTCCACACTGATAGATTTCAGACACTAGGTTATTATTTTCACTATGCGTTATGATTATGAATCATGTACTTGAACTTTAATTGTTATCATATGTGATTAAATTGTGAATTCTACAAAAGACAACCCAAAATGCTTGGTATATCGTTACATTTAAAAGTTGAATCAACATTCTATTTCGAGCGTATAACAACGTAGCTCAGCTTCATTTATAACATGAAACTTATGATTTTGGAGATCATACATGATTCACTTGTGAATTTTTATACAACACAACTTGTTATTTATTTCCTGAAGAACTATTATTTATTTCAATAATCACTATACACCTTTCAAAGAAAGTTATTTTCTATCAAACTCCACGAACTCACCAACCATTGTGTTGACGTTTTAAGCATGTTTATCTCAGGTAATTAATGGAGCAGGACAAGACACGGAGCGGGCATCTTATACTCTGATAAATAAACTGGTGTAAAAATCAAATATGTCATTCTTTCCAAACTACCACATTTTTGTGAGATTTTCATAACATATATTTTTCCTTTGTACCAAAATCATTATTTTGAATGACATATAACTTTCAAAACGCCCCTTCCGGGCCGTTTTCTGAAATTTAAACCTCGATCCTCACCGTAACACCCTAATTACTTTTCCGTTGCCACAAACCAAATTAAGGGGTGTTACAATTTATTGGATCCCAATGAGCCTTTTAGAATACTTATAGGACAAGTATCCGAGTTCGTTTAGGAAGTAAACTCCTATCCTTTGTGGGATTTCGGCCGACCGATTACCTAACCCTTATGGGTTTGGTTTTTGTCGTTTATTACCCCTTAATATTCATCCCTTGATAAATATTAACTTTCGGGTAATTACCGTTTAACCCTTTAATGAAAATAACACCGTATTTTCATTTCCTCATTTACTCCATTTCATTTCGTAATCTCGTTTCTTATTTCCGTTTGCATGTTTTGTTTAGTGTGCATCGATGTGACCCTTCGGCATTTCTGTGAAGGCAAGTTGTGAAAGTATGTTGTGTGGTTTACACATAATTCGTTCACAACAATGGCAAGAGTGTGTTATATATTGGCAAGCCAAGACATAACCAGAGCCTGGCGCACTGGTCTTCATGCGCTGGTGGGGCAGGACCTGGCGTGCCAGGCACGGTTTTGTCTTCTTTCCAAAAACTAGTCGTTGCCTCTTGCTAAACCGCTATGTGCACTTCACTTTTGACATTCCCAAGTCCATTTCAAATCCCCAAGTAGGGTTAGATTAAGCTAACTCATTAGCCATGATTAGGTTGGGGTTAAACAAGCCTTGGGAGTAGATAAAGGAGGGAAACACGCTAATGTCCAATTGAGAAGTGGGAAAGTTGGATAATATAAGGGGAATAAGCTATGAGTGGTGAATAAGCTATACAAATGACTGCAAAGGTGATTCCCAATTTCAAATTTCAATTGTTGTAATCTCTGTTAATGCCACAATTAACTTGTTAAATAATCACAGTCATACAAATAAGTTAAGTACTTTGCATCTTAGTAAAGCATTAATCATAAAAGGAAAGTGTATTTAGCTAAACACACAAAGTAAACTTAACTCATTTGATCAACAAGGGAATAGACCCATTTAGTGATTGGTTAAGTAAAGATTAAACCCATTTGATTATTTTCATTTGATAATTTTATAAAAGTATGAATCTCAATATGTTGGGCTTGTTTTATAAAATATTTTGAGTTGGCTAGTGGGCTTTGAGTTACGTTTTATAAATGTAATGACCAAGAATCGTGTTTTAACACCTTCTGGAGGTCGAGGTTGATGAAAATGGAAGAGATTCATGTTTGGTTTTAGAGAGAGGAAGTGTAGAGAGAAGGTGGAGTGAAAAACCGGATTTTATTTCTATGTTTAATGATTCTCAGCCACACCCCACAAGTGAAGACTTGTGGGGTATTTAAATGCCTAAAAAGACGACTTTGCTAATATTATATTTTCAGTCCTTGCACTATATGCAAACTAGTTGTCTACTTCCAATTCACGTAAATATCGCCCAGCTTCATTTCTAACAATCTCCCTCCAGCTGGAGATATACGTGAATTGGTTACAATGATTCCTAACAATTACATAACAATGATAAAAGCAATGATGAAGTAGAGCAGTCTCCTTTTGAGAATGTCTTCACAGCTCTTGATCTTCTCGTATCTTTCTCAGCTTGCTTGACTTACTTGCAGAATCACTGTAATGGCCTAATTGGGTTATTACTCCCTCCCAATTAGTGAGGCATTTTCTTTTACATGCTCCCTCCCAAATTGACAACCCGTTTGATATAGCCTTGATGCTTGTAGAAGAAGTTTCTCTGAAATCTTGCCAAATTGTCTTCAGTCTCTTGCACAGCGGAAAATGGATTATAGACTGATAATTTGTAACTTCTTCACAGGTTTGTTTGGGGAGCATCATATCGACATCTTCAGCTCACTTAGAATGCTTCCAGTTCTTCAATAAACAGCCCCGATGTACACATTTCATACATTTCTCCCTCCAGGATGATGACGATCTTTCGGACTCATCCTACATATGTGTACATAGACATATCAATTAGAAGCAACATAAAAATCAATACCCCATGAGTGGACGTCGATAACTATTCTCTCTACAATTCTCTTTAGATCAATATCTTCTCAAACCTCTTGTATCAAAACAACGGCTTTTTGTAGTGACTGCTGATGGAGAAACCCACTATGACGAACTTGAGACTGAAGTAAAATAACCCAGTCTTGTGACTTAAACTTGCACGATAGTGTGACTAAGAACCTATACTGAGCACTACAACGTAACTCCTTATAGCATAGGTCGTTTCATATACCCATCCATCCTTCCTTAACTGTATATGAACCTCTCTTGAATTATCCACATCTTTGTGTGACACTGAGTACTACAACGTATCTCCTTTAAGTGATAGTTAACTAGGTCTTCGTCCATCCTCCCCTTGACCTATGAAAACTAGATAACCCAAGATTTAATCACTGTTCTATAAATGCTCAAACAAGGATCTCGAAGAATCATGCATCCAACCAACCCTGATATCTTCAAGATACTAAGTACACGTACCCGTGATATTCCACTTCAACTTCAAATAAGTAATAATGAATCATCCTTGTAGTCACAGTTGATAATTTAGCCATTGTCATTTGATTGCGATTCTTGATCAGGATCTTTTTGGCTATACGTGGTGATGTTGAAGGTGTAGACCGATAATTTCATTTGTGATTTTGGTGTGAAATATGCCATAAAATGACATTCTAATGATGCTGGAAAAATTTGAGTTTTAGAAATTTTTACGCCGAAAATTCCCCGAAAAATTCGAATTTTAGCCAAAAAATTTGAATTTTGGGCCAAAATTTTCACTCTTGTATCAGAATTTGAATCTCGCGTAAAAATTGACCGTTAAGTCATTCCTCAAATTTAAATTTTACTCAAATTTTCCCGCCAAAAAACTTTTTTTTTTTTTTTTTTTTTTTTTTTTTTGCAATTGCGAGATGAAGGACCAATTGCGAAAGGTTGCTTGAATTGCGAAATATTGTTGAATTGCGAAAGCCAGTATCAATTGCAATAAAACCTCAATTGCGAGACCAATTCCGAAACTGAATTGCGAGATCAATTCCGACACTATGAAGCAATTGCGAAGCTGTTATGCAATTTCGAAGAAGTGGCAATTGCGAGAGAGTTCAATTGCGAGGCTGTCAGCCAATTCCGAAGAAATGACCAATTCCGAGACTGAGTTCAATTCCGAAGGAATTACCAAATGCGAAACTCAGTTGCAATTTCGAAGAAGTGACCAAATGCGAGAGTTTTGGCAATTGCGAGACTTATCAGCTTACCAACTCTTGTGTTTTAGCCACTTTTTCTCTTCCCCATGCTTTGCCAGACTTTCTTTCACCAACTTCCACAAACTTTGACCAACAATTCACAAACCAATGAATATTCTAAATAAAATATCCAAGAACACATCTTCCAAAATCTTGTATAATTTCTGTCGATCTAAATACTTAGAACACAAAAGAAATTCAGCCATAAAACACAAGATGCGTGTGAAGAACAATCGCAGATCCACAACCCAACTCGTTAGAACATCAACAAACACAACCTTTAATCTTCAAAATGTGTACGATTTCAAGATAAACACCAAAAGGTCACGTTTTTATGAAACAAAAACGCAACAGTTGGGTCTTTTTAACATAAACCGAACACAAAGAAACTTCAAAACTGCTACTGGTGAACAGTACGTGTTAGAACACACCAAAAATCACATATTTTACCTCAACCACACCACGATTCGCCCCCGGTTAGCTCATGATACCAATTGTAATGACCAAGAATCGTGTTTTAACACCTTCTGGAGGTCGAGGTTGATGAAAATGGAAGAGATTCATGTTTGGTTTTAGAGAGAGGAAGTGTAGAGAGAAGGTGGAGTGAAAAACCGGATTTTATTTCTATGTTTAATGATTCTCAGCCACACCCCACAAGTGAAGACTTGTGGGGTATTTAAATGCCTAAAAAGACAACTTTGCTAATATTACATTTTCAGTCTTTGCACTATATGCAAACTAGTTCTCTACTTCCAATTCACGTAAATATCGCCCAGCTTCATTTCTAACAATAAAAGATTTTTGAGTTGACGTTTGTAAAACGAGAGATGGTATTTTGGTAATCTTTCTAAGTCCCAAACTTGTTACGATATTATCAAACAACTTAAATACCATGTACGAACCTGTATTTAAAGATCAAACTCAGCAACACAAGTCTGACACGCTGGTCTTGGTACGCCAGTGCGTGAGACCCATCGTGCCAGGTTTGGACATGTGCGCTTTTGGTTTTGGGCCATCACTAGCGAATTTAAACGTCTCATAATATATATTTATCATCATTAAAACATAAATGAGATATATGTGTAATATTTGCACCAACATGGAAGATTCTACCTAATTGGTTAAATGTGGTATTAAAATATTTTATTTAAATGAAGGTAATTTGTTTAAATAAAAGTAAATAAAATTTTGTAAAAGTTTATAAAAAATATGTAAGGTTATATAAAATGATGCAAAAGATTTTACAAAATGATGAAAGTATTTTTATGCAATGTATGTGAAATCAATGCAACTTTGACGATTTATGGTTGCGAGTAACTTACGCATTTTACATTATATATTTCAAGTTACATGTTTATCATTATTAAATCATAAGAGACCATTTATTTTAAATCTTTATATTTGCACTAACAAAGCTTGCGGTCGACGGTCTAGACGCGAGCTTTATGAACTATTGTTTGTTTTTCTTTACTTTTATTGGTTAGCGGTAGTGATATTTGCGAAATAAAGTGATGAGATGTAGGGATGTAAATGAGCCGAATTACTTGTGAGATACTCGGGATCGACTCGTTAAAAGCTCGAAACGAGTCAAGCCTTAACAAACTCGAGCTTAACATAAAGCTTGTTTAATGAACGAGCTCAATTAAACTCGCTAGCCTAAACGAGATTTTTACATTAATACTAATATATTATTAAGTTTTCGAGATAATTAAGCATTATTATTATATCCCAAAACACTTTTTACATCCTAGTTTAGGAAAAAAAAATAAAAATAAAATACTCTTAAACAAGCCGAGCTCAAGTTTCTCTAATGCTAAACGAGCCCAGCTTGGGTTCGGCAAGTTACCCACCTAGTGAGATATAGCGGAGGAATGGATATATTTGGATTGACGAGGGTAACATAGGAAAAAATGTTATTTATCCTTTCAGAACACGTGAGTACATGTGCTGTTTAAAGTCAATAAAGCACAGTCTCATTATTTAACAAGGGGTTGTGTTATACAAACCCTTCATATGTTGTCACATCAGGGGGGTTTGGTCAAACCGTACAACCCGACGATGTACACCGTGCAATAATTGGAAACACTCCCTATGAGAGGGTCCAAATAACTTGCCCCTTTAACAAGTTATCTCCAATTTAACAAGTTATCTCTCTCATTATTTACTCCCCTTAATCTATAATTGCAGACCCCGTATTTTAACTTTTCTTCGAGTTATGTAACTTTCTTAAGTACTAATCTAAGGAGAAATAAATGTTGTATCATTCTTCCGATGAACATTTGACCGGACTACAACTAGAGAAGAAGTTGGAGACGAAGCGAAAAATAAATGAGGAATATAATTTAGACTATTAGTTTAAGTTTTTAATATTTATTTTAATATTTATTTTAATATTTTTTTATTTTATTTGAATTATTAATGTAATGTTTTAATTATTAATGAAATTTTAATTTTATTGTTTAAAGAAAATGAAAATGAAAATTGTAAAGAGAGAAAACTGATGTCCTCGGTCCTGAGTTGGTCACCATTACGAGCCGCCTAATTGAGTGTTTATCTAAGCTCATTTTTTCAGCTTGGCAATTTATTTTATAAGTAATGTATGACCTATAAATAACAAAATTTTAAGTCTATGTCTTACTATGTGAGTTACCTCATTATAGTTGATAACTTTAAATGACCGAAGCGTATATCAACATCTAAAATGATATTTCAGGGCATAAAAGTATTTTTGTCATCTTCAAATTAGTACACCCATATAAAACAAGCCACAAAATCTATAAACATCCATTGTTGTAAGCTCATAATCTCAAGCTAATAAGATTACGCAAAATATTCATGCAACTTTACTTTGACTGTATAATTTAAGAACCTCACAAATCCCTAAAAGGCTAAAAAAGAAAAACTTAAACAAAGACCCCCCAAAGACTATAAGAAATTCGAAAAAAAAAAATCCTTGTACACGCATTGACTTGAAAAAAACGTGTAAACGCATTAAATTGAAGATGGTGAGTATCATTTCACTCATACATGATATAACTGTAACACTGACTACTTTAATTTTTAAAATCGTACAAGTCAGTTGGTGCTTTCCTTGTAGGTATTAGGGCACTCGGAGTGCATGCGGTTTGGGCCGGCGGTGTGTTTGAAACCGGCGGTAACACCGCCGCCGGTCCCAATTTTATCCCAAAAATTTATCAAACACGGGTTCGTTCCCCGCTGAGCATAAAATCAATTTGATGAAAAAAAGAGACGTTGGAGCATGTATTATAGCCGTTGGTGACCAAAAATAAATAAATTAAACCTACCCTCACCACCGTCATTCTCCGGCGAGTCGCCTTTCCGATCTGTAAACTCGTCACTAGATGTTTAAATTTTTGTAGTGTCGCCATTAAAGGATGTACACTTTTCTGGTAGTAATTAAAGTGTGAGATGTGAGACTGAATGAAAGAAAATTGGTGTTAAATAATTGAGAGGAGTGAGGGTGAGGGAAGGTGTGGTTAGATGGGAGGTGAGGTTAGATGAAGGGTGTTTGTGTAACTTTATCTGTTTATGTATAACTTTACTAGTAGTTTTTAGTTTAATGATTAAAAATAAAAAAAAAAATAAAAAAAATTGGGAGGTATGAGAATTTATGGCCGCCAGTGATTTAGGTTGGGAGGTATGGGATTTTATGGGTATGAGTTGGCTGAAGATGATTGGTTGAATTTGGGAGGTATGAGAATTTATGGCCGCCAGTGATTTGGGTTATATAAACCGAACAAAACTTTTCAAATAATAGTACCCATGTAATGAATGTATATTTAATGGGGCAGTTTATCCACACCTCATAGGGAAGTTATCCAATCATTGGATGAATCGCGGGCTTGTACGATATGTATCGCAAATTGTACGGTTTGACCAAATCCTCTTTGATGTGACAACATAGGGAGGGTATGTATAACACATCTCTTAATTATTTATCCTTACAAAACGCGTGAGTACATATGTTACTGTTTAAAGTCAATAAAGTCAATAAAGCATGGTCTGCTATGAAAAATGGGGGATTGAGTTGCCTTACTGTGGGCAGTCTGAGAGCTATCGCTCGTTTGGTTTGTAAGTGGGTTTAAGGTTATAATTTTAATTTAGATTTAAATTTGGATTATGATTTGAATTTGAATTTGATATAAGATAAAGAAAATATATTATAAAATAAATAGTTAATTATTTATAATTTGACAAATTGTTTAAAATTAAAATTTATTATTAGAAAAAAAATACTCCCTCCGTCTTAAAATTATTGTCAGGAGACAAAAATCACACAGTTTAATAAAAGTGGGACCACTATAAGGGTTCGTTTGGTAGGATGGAATGAAATATCGAATTAATGGAATAAATGATGTAATGGAATGAATGACGCAATGTAATGATTCATTACCGTTATTAATCATGTTTGGTTGGTAAGATAGGACGTAATGTAATCGATAAGAAAAAAATACTAAAATGACCATTGATGATAGGAATTTATTTAATGTGATTAGTTAATGATGGACTTTTATGTCATTTTCATTCCATTACGAGATGTAATGAAGAAAAAGGAAAGGACCCTTAAGGAATGAAAATAATAATTTTTGGTGTAATGAGTCATTCCTTGCAATGAATCATTACATTGTAAATGTGTAAACAAACAAGATTTTTGCATTCCACTGTAATAACCTTTTCCATTCTCACTTTGATTACAACATACCAAACGCTACGTAATTCTCAACTTCTCAAATAAAATATTCCCCCACTAAATTCTCTTTTTCTTGCTTAAAATGGAAAGTGGACAATTATTTTGAGGCATCCCAAAAAAAAAATATGGACAATAATTTTTAGACGAGGGGAGTAACAAATAAAAGATAAGTGGTGGAGATGAATGTTTGGCCCACCTATATAGGAAAAAGATAAAAGAAATAGATGATGTTTTTTTGTAACATTAGCACTTTGGTCTGATTTTATACATGCAATATTTTTAGGACAGAGCCCAAAGACAAGGGACCATTAACATGAACCAAACATTTACTTTTTACCATAATCCCTTGCACCCACATCAAAACCCATCAACCAAACACACCCTAAAATCTGTATAAGGTATTTTTAACATATTTAGCATATATTTACTATAAGTCACTAATTGCAGACCCATATTTATACAACTTTCTTTGATATCTACTAATCTAAGGAAATGAATCTGTTTATTTATAGTGTTATAGATTAAGTCGGTGTTTGGTATTGCTTAGGCCAATGCTAATGGTGACGTAAGTATTCTGGTCACCTATTGTCACAACAGCGTTATATCAGCTTTCTCCCACCAAGACTTTACTAAGGGCATCCATAATGGGCTACCTGGCTGCTTTTAATAGCCAAATATTAAACGTTCAATCCATTGTGGAGGTGCCACGTTTTACGTTCTTGCATTACCGTTTGTTTTTGAACATATTTTTATGAGCAATGTGATGCGCAAATATGGTGTATAATATATATATATATATATATATATATATATATATATATATATATATAATATATATATATATATATATATATATATATATATATATATATATATATATATATATATATATATATATATATATCTTAAGCTCTACTCAAATTTTAAATTTATAAACTCTTTTTTATCGATTAATTAGAAAACGCATACGAGCAAGTATACTTGTTCGCATGTAATATGGGTTGTGGTAAATAGGGATCGTCCCAAGAGACTATGGTAAATCTTGTTTAGCGAATGCGTAGCATGAGAATAGCACATTAGATTGTCACACTCTTAAGTACCGTAAATAAACAAACAAACAAACAATGATTTATCTTATCAAATCAATCAAATCAAACAAGTACTTGTCTAGGAATAGTAACCAATCGTGATAGAATGTTGAACATGTTTGGATGAAACATATGTAGAAGTCACATATCAATTTTACACGGATTTATAGTCAACGGGTAATATCAAGAAAATCACATGTTTATACTAGTTTCATGGGTGAGTCCTTTCGGCCAATACTCATCCCACTAACCTAGTTACTTTTTATATTTATATGTATGAAAAAGATGATTAGAGTCATTAGTTCTTACGAGTCCTTTCGGCCCATACTCGTGATTAAATACCCTTGGGTTCATTTAAAACTTGACTACTTGATAGTTGTCAATTGATAAGCACCAATCCATTTGTGCACCAACTTCTTGGAATAAAACAATATTAGAAATCCTTTCGACCTTTAAATCCAATAGTGTTCAATCAAAAGTTTAAGAACACGAATTATATTTAAACAAACTTATGAGATAAATCACTTTTTCTAACCGAACTAATCATTCAACATTCACACGAAAGTCTACATAATTCCCAAACAAGTTTCACAAATTACTCCATAACAAGTTTCATCAACAAACGTAACATTTCATTTAACATCAAATCGTTCAACATAATAATTAAGTAAAAGAGTTACCCAACGTAAGACTACAATTGAGCAAGAAATGTAAAGAGTTATAGCACTCCTTAAAGCCTCCAATTGAACAACGAATCTTCCACCTCTTCCAAATGAGTATCACCAACACTTCCTTTGTTTCTTCTTGGGATCTTCTTGAGAATGGTAGAGATTATAAAGCTCCTTCGGGTTAGTAGAAAATATGATCAAGTCCTTATGATTAAGGCTTGATTGTAAGATTGTGTATCTAATTGTGGTGATAGAGGGCCATATTTATGCTTGGATTATAGTTAAAATGCTGTTACAAACTCCCATCTAATCATAATGATAGGTTAATGATCCGACTTTGATGATTAATGGTGATTAAAAACAGGTTTTAATGCAACTTTTTAGTTCAGGTGTGTTTCAACCCACGGTTGGGACCTTCAACCCGCGACTGGGATGTCTGCTTCAACCTCATGTTGAGATATTGAACCTTGGGTTGGAACCTCAGCTTCAACCTTCGGTTGGGACTTTATTGGCATGTTGGTTTGAACCTTTGGTTGGCACAAAAACTCCATCTTTAACAATCTTCTTTAGCACTTAACCTAGACTCATACTTCCATCAAATATCTTCATAATCTTTTACTTGTACTCGTAAATAATCATAACATGGATCATTTTCTTTGACGATAATCTTCACTTTGCATATCTTCTTGATTTATCTACTTTTCTTCGTCTTTCTCGATATTTCCTTGTACCTAAACCTGAATACATCTTTATACCTTTTAAGCGCAAAATACTAATAAACACAATTGATGAGTGTGTAAATACTCCTCATTTTACACCCATTTAAGACACAAAAATGACCAAAAACACCCAAATATATTGCAGATATCCTTGGTTTTGTGTTTTTATGTGTTTCAGGTACAAAGGATTGAAAACGGAGTGAAAACGGACATTTTTGGATCGACTCGACAACGATGGTGCATTTGATCAAGAAAAGTCAAAGTCAACCCCAAAAATACCAAAATGACACAAATGGCCCTTGGATAATTTCAGAGTTACAAGATTGGTCCCTAGCTGAACTTTTCAGTCATTGACAGCCTCAGTCCTTGGATTTTCAGTATTTACACAAATGGTCCCTTAACATAAAACCATCACTAAACCACCAAAACACAAACCCTTTTATCCTAACCAAAATACCCAACCCATTTACCCCACCAAGCCCACCATAAAATAAAAAGCCCATCACCACCCACGACCCAAACCCGGCCTTTTTGTGTTTTACCTAAACACAACCATTTGACCCGGTCAACCTTTCTCCTATCCCACAATCCCGCCAAAACAAAACCAGGATACCACCCTATCCCCATGCTTCCTCCTGACAACACCAACCCTCCCCCTCTACACTCCACCTACCAATCCAAAATGCATTAATTGTTTCTTCCCCATATCAAGTTACCAGTACACCACTTGTTTGCCACGTTGGCAATCCAAGTGCTATTTTGGGCGCCAAAAGCTATCAAACGGCTGTGATCATACCAACTTTAATCCAATGGTGGGATTTAATCCCAAGAAGCACAGAAGGAGTTCCAAGGCAGTTTTACCTCACAAAAGAAACACAACAAAGACTGAAGACCCCTAGTCTTAGTTTCGAGTATAAATAGATAGTCTTGTAGCCATTTTTTGGCAGGTTTTATTTAGCATATATTTTAAGGTACTTTGTATTTTAGCCTATTTTAGCCTATTTTATTTTCCTAGCAGTGTAATTTACTCTTATTTTAATTCAAGTTCAGTTTCTTAAAAGTTCAAATTTACTGTTACAGTTTATTTACTGCTATTTGTGTTTTTAATGTGCTTATTCCTTGTCTGTATGCCTACTTAGATGTTCTAAACTTAGTTTGATAAGTCTCAGTTTGCAATTGTAATTTTGTTTAAAAAAACCAAGAAAAGCTTGAAATAGTCAAAATAAGCTCAGCTTGTTTAACTGCTTATTGGCTTTTTGAAAATTGTTCAATAAGTTTTAATTGAGTTATCAAATCGGTTTTCAACAAGAACCTTAGCCCTTTTTATCTGTTTTAGTCAAAAAATTTCAAAATCAGATTTTAAGGGAGTGTTTGGGTTAAGACCCAAACTGGGTCAAACTGGGTTGCTACTATTCATTTGCAAGTTGGTTAGTTTTGTTTAAGCTTATATCAGTCTTGATAAGCTGTTTTCAGTTGTCCTTTAGTACTTTGGATGCTTTTGTGGATTTCTAGTATGTTAGTGAAAAAAACTAGAACCTTAACTGCCATATTAAGTTCCACATAAGCTGTTGCTTGTTTGATACTTGTTTTTGCTATTTGCATGTTCATGTCAGTGATTAAAGTTGATATCCAAGTTTTAGTTTAGATCCATTAAGTGGTGAACAAGCTAAGGCCAAAAAACTTGAACTGCTACCTCAGAATCTTAATAGCAGACCTGCACATTTTTGAACCTAACTATGCTTATAACTAGGACTGTATCTGCTTAATAAGCTGCCTTTTTTGCATTATTTGTGGTTTTCTGAGTAAGCTTATAGTATAAGCTTTAAGGTTCTGAGCTGGTATTCCAAGTTGTAGCTTATTCATCAGCTTATTTCTGGTTTGCAATAGCCCCACTTAGGCCTGTGCAGACCTGCACACATTGCAGTTCCCACATGCACCTGTGATTGATCAAATTTAAGTGAGCAATTGAGATTGGATTTTGGGCATTTTAAGATTGTTAGAAGCCTGTAGTATAAGCTATCAG
The DNA here is from genome assembly GCA_021014915.2 of Artemisia tridentata subsp. tridentata. Taxonomy (NCBI): domain Eukaryota; kingdom Viridiplantae; phylum Streptophyta; class Magnoliopsida; order Asterales; family Asteraceae; genus Artemisia; species Artemisia tridentata. Next base: position 404,220,342 of record CP139505.1, on the reverse strand, counting down.
TAGCTACTCTTTGTTTCCCCCAATTGGCTTTTTACTAGCTTTTAGAGTAGCTACAATAGGGTTGTTCACCCCACTTGTCACTGCCCTAACATTGCTACTGTGCCACAGCTTATCTGCTTATTCATAGAGCTTATTTGGATTTCTTCTGTTGTTTTAAGCTTTATATAGTGTGTTAATTAGTTGTTGAACATTGGATTATTTTTAGAGCTTTTTAGCTTATTTTTTAGCTTATTACAAACTGCTTATTTGCACAAACTGCTTATCTGGGTTTAGATAAGTTCTAGTTTTATTTTTCCTAGATTCTAAATACTATTTAAGATTTTTCTGCAAAGTTTCAGATTTTTCCATCAAGTTTTAATATTTTTAATCATTTAAATAGTTTAGATTAGTTTTTAATTCATAATAATTAATTAAAAGGTCAAAAAAATATAATTCTTTTTCTTAAAATTTTCTTTTTTAATTTAGAATGTAGTAAAATTAATTTGGTATCCGTAGGGTTAATATCTTTTAGATTTCACGTTTTAGTCTCGCGTTTTCCCGTTTTTAATTTCGTTATTTGTTTTCTTTGCGTTTTGCTAATTTTGCTTTGTAGATTTATATGTTTAGGTTTCCCTTAGCCTATTTATGCTTCTCATAATTGTAGGAAATTTAATCAAATTCCAAAATCTATCAATTTTCATATTTCAAACACGATTCACAAACCCGATCTCACAAATTCCATTCATCCTTCATCGGGGATAACGAACCGGGTTACACATACTTCACTTGTGTTTCCTTGGAAAAATAACGAGCTGATTTTAAACCGATCAACAACCAAATAATATGCACAAATATACAAATAACGCGACTCTAACATGTACAAAATGAGCGTTATCAAATTCCCCCACACTAAAGCTTTGCTTGCCCTCAAGCAAATTAATATTTTGAAAAATAGCATTCCAATAGCCAACCGATCATGATTCTCAAAAAGGTTCACTAATCATTCTTTCACCAAGGTAAAAGAGCAAAAAGTGAGTTTTATCTTTTGTATGTGAAAAATCAAACGTAGTACTCAATCAAGCTAGATAACATAACTAAGCTTCTCACGAAAAGAAAATAGATTATGTAATTCACTCACACTCATTTTTTTTTTTTTTTTTTGATGGAGGTGTATTTCACTCAATTGCTCAGTCATAATTTATGTCATACCATAAGCTTGAACGAGTATCAAAACTAATCCAAATCATGTAAGAAATAAATAAATTTATCAAAGAGGACTTTTATTCGGTTGAAACGTTAGGCTAAGGGTTAATATAAGGGTGTGAATAAGGCATGAGATTGATTTATAAGTTATTTGTACAACAATAATCAAGTCAAATACCAAAATCACTTGTTGCAAAAAAAATTGAACCATGTACCCATATATATATATATATATATATATATATATATATATATATATATATATATATATATATATATATATATATATATATATATATATATATATATATCACGTCTTAGCACATTGGCTAATCGATAACTCAAAAATACTTTTTCTTCCTTCATCTTCATACTTATAGCTCATTGGCTATTCTTGTCATCATATACATTTTTTCATTTTTTTTTCTTTGATGACTTATTTTTTTTCTTTTCTTCTTTCTTTTTTTTCAACATCCCCCACACTTTGGATGAGCATATACCTCAAAAATACAAATAAGAAGTAGCTACCTTCGTCTTTGTCAGAACGGTATATCCGAAATACAAAGTGTAGACTAATAATCATCAAAAACTCCTTCACACCGAACAACAAGCAACTTATCGATTTGACTTGATTAAGGGTTAGGCTAAAGTTTAAAATGTAAAATCTTTTTGTATTTTTCTGGATGTAACAAAATGAAAAAGAATGGCTCATAAGGTGTACTAAGGGTATCTAGCACTAAAAATGAGTGCTAACAAATAGGTCCATAAAAAAGTGGTTAACTAACCGATGTGGCTAGCTAATATATCATTATATGTAAATGGAAGGCCATTTTGTTGTAATCCTAAGTTGCCTCTTATCATTTAAATTCATCTATATACACACGAATGTGACCTTACTTTGGAATTCGTAATGCATGACAAGCACAAGTTCTAGAATCAATTCAATCATCGGCATACTCATAGCAAGAAAATAGAATTTAAGCATAGAAATATATGCTTCTAATGATAGGCTCGAATCCTCACATATTTGGTAGAATCGGCTATAAATGCACAAGTAATGTTATCAATCTTAAGAACAGATTGCTTCAAAAATCGAGATACGTTTAAATCTTTCAAATTGCCATATTATGCTATTGGAAAATTCTAAGTTGTTTTAGATTTGTTAAAACTTTTAAGTGTAAAAACAACTAATTTTCTCAAGGACAAACAAACAAAATCCAAAAATAATCACAAAAATTTTAAAACTAGACCATTTTCACTATTTACTTCCCTCCCCAACATTTAAGTTTTGCATCGTCCTCAATGTGAAAAATTAACTTCAAAGTAAAGGAAATAGGTAAAAATAAATAGTAAATGATATCACCGAGAAATCATGCGAGATACATATTTGGTTTTCTAAACGCATGAGTTGATCACATCCAACTCCAAAATGAACCAACCATATGATCGAGCAATAACTCCATGGTTCCTAAAACCTGAAAAATAAAACAAATATACCATCCAAACAAAACAAAAACAAACACGCAATATAATAGTAACCATAATACTTAGATTAGTCTATAGACGTGGGACTGACGAAACCACATTTTATAATCAGGAATACTTCACATTACATTAAACAAGGAGTGACAATTCAATAGATTAAATATACCACAATTAGGGAGTAATGCATCGTAGGTAAATACGCTTCACCAACTTATAGTTTCTTAGTTTACTTTTCTTGTCATTTACTTTTCTGTCTTTAGGATAATATTAGTTTAAAACATAAACCTCCTCCAAAACCCCGAGATTTTACTTGCATTCAATTAAATACAAAAGACCAAAAATAATCATCCCTCAAACCCTTAGATTTAGAGGACATACACTTCGAACCTACCTTACTATTCCCCTAGAGAACGATCAATCCCTCGAGTCTCGCCGATACTACACTACAACGGTTAGGTACACTGTCTAGGGAGGTTGTAAAACTTGTTTTGCAACCGAACGACACATCAATGACAATAATAGCAATTACTAAGAACCCCAATTAGGTTATAAATAGTTAGGGTGGCTCTGATACCTCTATAGGTTTCTAGTGATACCAGCATGGCCAATAAAAACATGCACACGGAATAAAAACACATAAATGGCCATGCAACCAGACAAACCCTGGCTAGCAAGATCTTTCTTAACCATTAATACAACTTAACCCTAAACACGTATAAAGGGTGTTTATAGAATACTTACTTGTTATCCTACAGTTGCGTAAGCTTCTGAACCAGTTTGATGCGCGGGTTTGCCTTCTTCCTTGTTGATCGACCAGATTAGGGTTTTTGGGAGAAAACCACACCTCGGGTTACGTCAGGTATCCACCGATACTACACAGGTAGAACTAAAGCTCGAAACTACGCAAGTTAGGCGTGATACGAAACACGAGGTAAACCTGAAATCGACTGGAAAGTCAATTTGGGGTTAGTTCGATTTGTTTTAGGGTTTTGTAAACCCTAAACGATCTTACAACTGGAGAAGGGGAGGAGAGGAGAGACTTTTAGGGTTTATTTGTGAGTTATGAGAATGCCTTAGGATGCCTTTGTATTTATTGGATCCCAAGGAGCCTTTTAGAATACTTATAGGACAAGTATTCGAGTTTGTTTAGGAAATAAACTCCTATCCTTTGTGGGATTTCGGCCGACCGATTACAAACCCTTAAGCATTTGGTTTTTGTCATTTATTACCCCTTAATATTTATCCCTTGATAAATATTAACTTTCGGGTAATTACCGTTTAACCCTTTAATGAAAATAACACCGTATTTTCATTTCCTTATTTACTTCATTTCATTTCGTAATCTCGTTTCTTATTTCCGTTTGCATATTCTGTTTAGTGTGCATCGATGCGACCCATCAACATTTATGTGAAGGCAAGTTGTGAAAGTATGTTGTGTGGTTTGCACATAATTCGTTCACAACAATGGCAAGAGGGTGTTATTTATTGGCAAGCCAAGACATAACGAGAGCCTGGCGCGCTGGTCTTCATGCGCTGGCGGGACCTGGCTTGCCAGGCACGGTTTTATCTTCTTGCCAAAAACTACTCGTTGCCTCTTGCTAAACCGCTATGTGCACTTCACTTTTGACATTCCCAAGTCCATTTCAAATCCCCAAGTATGGTTAGATTAAGCTAACTCATTAGCCATGATTTGGTTGGGGTTAAATAAGCCTTGGGAGTAGATAAAGGAGGGAAACACGCTAATGTCCAATTGAGAAGTGGGAAAGTTGGATAATATAAGGGGAATAAGCTTTGAGTGGTGAATAAGCTATACAAATGACTGCAAAGGTGATTCCCAATTTCAAATTTCAAATTTCAATTGTTGTAATCTCTGTTAATGCCACAATTAACTTGTTAAATAATCACACTCATACAAATAAGTTAAGTACTTTGCATCTGATAACATCAAATTGTCCTGATATTTTAGTGTCAATTTCCCTCTAATATGCTCACCATTTATATCATATTACTCTTATTCGTTAATATTTCATTTTCAGGTAAATAATGAGCAAAGGAACGAAGAGACGCGGATTTGGAAGGTTATTAATGAAAATACACAAGAGTATGCTGACCAGTCAAGAGTTACAGCGTAAATCCATACTCAACTTACGCCGTAACTAGGATTTATACTAGAAGACCAAAGTCAACGCTGATCAAGGTTACGGCGTAACTCCTACATAAGTTACGCCATATATACATTTCCAAGACTTAGAAGAATTTCGGTGTCAAAAGAAGTTACGATGTAACCATTTTCATGGTTACGGCGTAAAGTGGTGTACGAGAGTTCTACGGTCGTAACTTACCTTTAGGTTACGCTGTAGAGTCATCACTGAGGATAAGATCGTCCTAGATCCAAAGGTTACAGCGTAACTAACCCTAGAGGTTACGCCGTATCTTAGTCGAGGCTATAAATACCAGCCCTAATTCTGCATTTTATCATATCTTCTCAACACACAACATCCAGAGGACAATTTAGGGTTTCAAGGAGGACGATTTCCAGCAGCATACAAGTCATTTCCAAGGGAGAATTCACGCTAATCACCACATAAGTTTTAGTATTTCATATTACATTTGTGTATTTAATTCCATGTATTCCATTCATAATGTTAAACATTGAATTTCCTGCATGTTTTAATATGATCGGCTAAACACCTTTGGTGTTAGCCTAGTTATGAAATTGTTATTGTTATGATGTAGTTTTCTAGTTTTCGTATCGCTTTATATGTATACTTTCTTTGCTTATTTTGAGACACCCTTGTTTTGGTAGCATGGAAGTTTGGGTAGTATCTAGGAAGCTAGGAGAATTGACCATAAGACCCTAGTGAACTAGGTTGCGAGTTGTATCACTATCTTGCATGAGAATTTTACCCAACGATCACCTTCCAAACGAAAATGCTTAAAAATTTAGGGGAAGCCTAAGATCTGACCAGCCGGGTTTCATTAAATAAGTCTTAGATCGTAGCGGAACTTAATGACTCTTCCATAGGGTAAACCCACGAACTCTCATCATCTTAATTGGTTACGGAATAGGACGCTATGGAAAATAGGCTAGGCGAATTGACCATAGGAGTCTAGTGACTTTAAACCTAACCCATGTGGAGCGATAGAAAACATTAATTAGAAAACGTAATCATGTCATAACAAGATTAGTAACTAGGCTAGCACATTTCTCCCTACTGATATCTTCCCACGTTTATTTGCTTTCGTTTTTATTTCATTTCTTTAGTTTATAATTAATCTACTTAAAACCCCCTTTAAAACCAGTGACACTAGAACTTAAATTAGATCCACACGCATAGCTCTTGGGACGACCTCGGCTTTACCGAATACTACACTACACACGACCGGGTACACTGCCCGTTAGTGCTTTAGGTAGACCATAGGTAGACGGGTACTTTATAAATATTAAAACATGGTCAGAAATCCTGCATCAAGTTTTTGGCGCCGTTGCCGGGGAGCTATTTTAGGATTTTGTTTAAGTTTTAAATTTTTGTTTAAATTCTCATCATCTCACATCTCTTTTTAAGTTTCAGGTACCATGGGTGAGGTTTGACATCGATACACTTACCCTCGAAGAATACCTCGCCTTGACGCGAGAAGAGCAAGGGCCGGGGCTTGTTAGGCCGGCTATAGGAGCGGATGTTCACTTTGAGATCAAGAATCAATTTATACGAGAATTGAGAAAAGACTTTTTTTCTGGAAACAAGACCGAAGATGCTCATGAGCATATTGACAATGTCTTTTACATAGCAAGCCTTTTCAACATTCCTGGAGTTTCTAACGATGCAGTCATGCTCCGGATGTTTCCTATGACACTCACGGGAGCCGCAAAAAGATGGATTGATAGGTTGTATGCTGGAACCATCAACACATGGGATCTCCTCAAAAGAGCATTCGTTCAACGGTATTGCCCTCCATCTAGGACGGCAAAACAGCTTGAAGAAATTCACAACTTCAAGCAAGACAGTGATGAGACATTGTACCAAGCTTGGGAAAGGTACAATGATCTCCTCTACAGATGCCCAACTCATGACCTCAACGAACAGCAAGTGGTCAACATATTCTACAAGGGAATTAACATTGCCACAAGGCAAATGTTTGATTCTCAGGGGCCGATCCCTGGGATGACTCCTATTCAAGCCCTTGCAGTTATTCAAGACATGTCAGATCATTCGCAAAAGTGGCATGATGGAGGCAGCAGCAGAAGCATGGGCGGAAGTTTGGATGGTATTACAGTTATTACTAACAAACTTGAAAGTCTTGGCAGGGATATGAAGAAGCTGAAAGAAAATGTGCATGCTATCCAAGTAGGATGCGAAACTTGTGGAGGAGCTCACCTAGCAAAAGATTGTCCATTGAACGAGGAAGATGAAAGAATTGAGGAGGTCAAATATGGAGAAAGCAGACCTTTTCAAGGAAACAACAATGGGGCAAGATATCGTGTAGGACCACAAGGCTATTACTCAAGATGTGATAACCGACCACCTTTTGGAGAACGGAAATCTAGTTTGGAAGAATCAATTCAAAAGTACCTTGATGAGTCTGCTAAGAAACATGCTGAGCGTGAGGAATGGCTGAAGAACTTTCAAGAAGGAACCAATTTGAACCTCAAGGCTCATGATGAAACACTTAGAAGTCTCGAGGCTAAAATTGGGCTGCTAACAGATTAGGTTCAAGAGCAGAACAAGAGAGACAAGGCTAGTTGTTCTAAAGACCCCGTAGCATGCAAAGCAATATTTACAGTGGAGAACCTCTTTACACTCCTTTCAGGTACTCGGACGAATAACTTGATTATTTCTCTAACTTATCTGAACAGGATGATCTCCATTACAAGGATGAAGATGAGAAGGAAGACTTAATGGCACTCATGGAGCTTTCCCCAGAAAGAAAAAGCTCGTCTGATGACGAACCAAAAGCAGAGGGATAAGAAATCAAATTGAACGAGCGTTGTTCAGCCGTCGTTCAAAACCACCTACCTCCAAAAGAGAAAGACCCAAGAAATTTTATTTTTGCTTGCTATATTAGTGATTTATGTGTTAAAAATGCTTCAGCCGACCTTGGGGCTAGTATAAGCATCATGCCATTCTCTATGTGCAAAAGACTTAACTTAGGACCATTAAAACCTATCTGCATGACTATAGAAATGGCCGACAGAACTGTTAGCATGCCTAGAGGAGTGGTTGAAAATGTTTTGGTTAGAATAGATAAGTTCACTTTTCATGTTGACTTCGTTGTACTTGACATGGAAGAGGATCTTGAAATACCTCTAATTCTAGGTAGACCCCTCCTTGCCACAGCACATGCTGAAATTGACGTTTTCAATAAACTCATTTCTTTGAGAATTAAGGATAAGAAAATCATTTTTAATATGGACGAAGGGGGGAAATGTCAACCCATCGAATCAGTATGTGTGGTAAAAAAATATTGGGAGCGAGAGGAACCCTAGAAGTAGGAATTATACCTCTGATAATATGGCACACGAGCACCAAGACACTAATAGTATCAATTATTCTAGTGATGTTGTGCAGGAAATTGATGTTAGTTTGGAAGACAGGAGGAAGTTACGCCGTAACTCCACCCACAAGTTACGACGTAACCAGAGCATTGATACGGAGGAATTTCGTTCACCACCCAATACCAAAGGCATATTGCTAGAAGGAGATCCTGAACTCAAGGCAATTATTAGCTCGTCCTTAACTAGCAAAGAAATGGAGACCCTTACAAGGATCGCAACTCAGCATCAAAAGAAGATTAAGGATGTTTGTAGAAAAACTAAGTTGAAGTATCATTGGTGCAAAGCTATTCCGGTGGACCATGCAAAAGGATACGACTTATGGGCGTCTTGTAACTCAAATATTGATCCATGTGATGGTGGTGGTGACAAAGTTAGATTGAGAAATAACAAGCATCTATGGACTTCCACTAATGATCAAGATAGAAGTAAGCTCAAATGGGAAGATACAATACCTTTCGACGATTGGATATGTATCGTGTATGGAAAGGTTGATAGAGAGGAAAAATGGAAAATTTGGGACGACCTGAACCACTCCCATGACCATGAGACACCTACCACCAAGGGAGGCCCTAAAATACCTGAAGAAAAATGCACTGATAAAGAAGTTGAAAAAAGTCTTTCATATGAATTAAATGATGATTCAAAAGCAAAGGGAAGGAGACATTGGTGCGAGAAGATTAGGAATGGACGAACAAATGGGGAAGTATTTTTGGCTTCTTGTGACCCGTATGACGAAGATTGTAATGGAGGAAGTAGCATGGTAAGGGTTGGGGACGATGATTATCTATGGGCCTCAACAAACGATGATGGAAGAAGTGAATTACCATGGCTTGACAAGTTAGGTTTTGATGATTGAATTAAAATCAGGTACGGAAAAGTGGATGCTTCAACTAAGGAGAAAATTTGGAACGGTTGCATGAAAGAAAAGGCTCCAAGCAATGACAAGAATCCTAATGATAAAAAGGATGAGAATGAAGAGGAATACAAAACAAGGTGGGGTGAAGAGAAAGACCGCTGCAAACAAGAGCTTATCGAGGATAAGCTTGATGATGAATGGTTTAAAGGCACAGATTCTGACGATTATGACTTAGATGGAATTATGGATTACCTTGAGATGCAAGGGCATGATGGGTTCACGGATCCGGATGATGAAGCGTATGAACAACGGAGATGTAAGCTTTTAGGCATACCTTACAAAAGACCCCCTCCGATTGTTGCAGAAACATTTGAAATTACTAGATACCATTTAGGACCGGATGAAAATTTTTCTAAGGTACGGAGAACTCATAGGAAGGAATTTCTTCGTACTACAACCAATGTTGCATGGGTAAGACATAATTTGATGAGGGAAGTGGACGAAGCTGGACTAGTCCATCGGAAGGAGCCTTGAAGCACCGTGGCCTTGAGTCTAACTTAAAGACTCGTAAATTAAAAAAAAGTGCTTTTTCGGGAGACAATCCGAATTATCCCTTTCTTTCCATTTTTCTTTAGTATAGATTGGTTTGGTTTGTTTTGTTTTGACTTTTTGCACGTTTGGAGAAAATAAGATGGCTTGGAAACGCACCATGGAGTCTTTCACTCCTGGAATTCGTCTCAGAAAGTTTCTACGGCGTAACTCTTTCTTAGGTTACGCCGTAACCATCGTCAGATATCTGCAGTTTGTCAGGTGTCATAACCTACGGCGTAACTCAGTCATGAGCTTACGCCGTAACTTTCTCCTGTACCAGAAATTTTTTTAACAAACATACTTTAACCTTGTATTAGTTTTTAAATGAACTTTGTGGGTGTGTTCCCTGTAAACCCTCACGAGACTTCACTCGTCCACTTGGGACACCAAGTGGTTTAAAAGGCTTGTTGCATACGCTAAATGCAACCGTGATTCCTACGAAAGTGAGTTAGGATTTTTGTTTTGTTTTTATTTTCTTTTTATTTTAGATTTATGCTTGTGGGTAGTTACGTGATTTCAGGGATTTGGAGTTTGCTCATTAGGCGAAGCGAAGGCACGTTTTCTCAAACATGATCCTTCTATCATTTTCTAGAGCAAATTTTAGGGGAGTTCTCGTTCTAATTCCACTTTTCTCCTCTATTATTGCATGTTTACGTACAAAAGGGACTTTGTACATTTCAAGTGAGGGGACGGGAGTAGAATTATAACTTGAACTTTATTTCGCCCATTTTTCTAGTTTATTTTGAAAAAGGGTTTATAAACAGATAGGTTACCCAAGTTTCCAACTTTATTCGCCTAAGTTACCAAACTTTTTTTTTGTGCAAACGGGGTATTGGACTACACGGGGTTGACATTCAGGTTACTGAACTTCAAAAGTGTGTTCCATCAGGTTACTAAATGACTAAACTGATGAAAATACCCTCATTTTCATTTTTGTTAACTACATAAATAGTCCCTGTGGTTGCCTGGTGTTACGGATTCAGTCTAGTTTTCATTTTTGTTACGTTATCGTAAGTTTTCATAAGTTTTCGTCCGTGTTTATACGTTTTCCTCTGTTTTTCCTCGTCTCGATCCGTTTTATACGTTTTCGTCCGTTTTCCTACGTTTTAATCCGTTTTCGTCCGTTTTTATACGTTTTCGTCCGTTTTCTTACGGTTTTATCCATTTTCGTCCGTTTTTTCTCGTCTCAATCCATTTTTATACATTTTCGTCCGTTTTCTTACGTTTTAATCTATTTTCGTTCGTTTTCTTACGTTTTTATCCATTTTCGTCCGTTTTTCCTCGTCTCGATCCGTTTTTATACGTCTTCGTCCGTTTTTCTACGTTTTTGTCCATTTTCTTACGTTTTTATCCATTTTCGTCCGTTTTTCCTTGTCTCGATCTGTTTCTATACGTTTTCTTCTGTTTTTATATGTTTTCGTCCATTTTGATAATTTTTCGTCCATTTTCTTACGTTTTTTTTTGTTTTTATACGTTTCTTACGTTTTTATCCTTTTTCGTCCGTTTTTATACGCTTTCGTCCGTTTTGTTATGTTTTTTTTCATTTTTATAAGTTTCTTACGTTTTTATCCATTTTAGTCCATTTTTATACGCTTTCTTACGATAACGGATGAAAACGTATAGAAACAGACGAAAACATATAAAAACGGATCGAGACGAGGAATAACGGACGAAAAATGGATAAAAACGTAAGAAAACGGACGAAAACGTATAAAAACTTAAGAAACGTATATAAACGAAAAAAAAACTTAAGAAAACAGACGAAAATAGATTAAAACGTAAGGATACGGACGAAAACGTATAAAATTGGATGAAAACGTATAAAAACAGACGAAAACAGATAAAATGTAAGAAAACGGACGAAAACGTAAGGAAACGAACGAAAACGTATAAAAATAGGCGAAACGTATAAAAATGGACGAAAACGTATAAAACGGACGAAAATGGATAAAACGTAAGAAAACGGACAAAAACGTATAAAAACAGACTAAAACGGATAAAAATGTAAGAAAACGGATAAAAACGGACGAAAACGTATAAAAACGGACCGAGAAGTGGAAAAATGGACGAAAATGTATAAACACGGACGAAAACTTATGAAAACTTACGAAAACGTAACAAAATGGAAATTGGACTGAATCCGTAACACCGAGCAAACCACAGGGACCATTTATGTAGTTAACAAAAATGAAAGTGAGGGTATTTTCGTCAGTTTAGTCATTTGGTAACCTGATTGAACACACTTCTGAAGTTCAGTAACCTGAATGTTAACCCCGTGTAGTCCAATACCCCGTTTGCACAAAAAAAGTTTGGTAACTTAAGCGAATAAAGTTGGAAAGTTGGGTAACCTATATGTCTAAAAATTATGCCATTTCTAAAATTTTGACATGTTTTTCTTAACCTAACTAGAATAGACCTTAGTCGAGCGCACTATTCCCTTTGATTTCCTTGGTGAGGTTTAGCCTTTCAGTTTCCCCATATTACTCAAATCCACCAAATATTTAGTGTGCTGATAGTTTGTAAACTTTAGAACTTGGCTTTTACATCATTTCGAGACCATAGACGAGTAGTGTGTCAAGTTAGCTTGATACATTTGGGAGGGACATTTTGAGAAGGCAATATTTGGGATTTACACCAAATAGCCCATATGTGTTTAATTGTGTGCGTTTATCGATTAGTCACCTCAATTTTTCGACCCCCGTGTTTAACCCTTTTGTTGCACTCACCTTCAGTACAGGATACCCCTAGTTACACCCTTTTGAGCCATTCTTTTCGTTCCTTTACTCATATATTGTATTTTTTTGTTACACCTATTCGCCTTAGCCTACCGTGTAGTCTTAGTTTATGATTGGGAAGTCACTGTTTAAGATAATAATTTTTTTGAAACTCCAGTTTATATATATTGGTCCGAACGAAACTATAAATTAATAATTACTAAAAAATTTCATGTATATATATAAAGGCCATACATAATTGGAACTTGTACAAATTTAATTAATTCAATTAAGGTCATACGTAATTGGAATTTATCCCAACGAAACTAACTTTTTACTTATTCAAAAACAATAAACTTGACAAATTCAATAAATTTGTGAATGTGAATTCAAAAAATGTTAATTGAAACTTGTTTTTCTAATTTATTTTTCATCTCTAAACTAGTATATTGGACTTGTAAATTTAAAGGTCATACGTAACCTCTTTAAATTAATAAATTATTAATTTATCGATATAATAATATATCGCAAAATTAATAAACTATCTCGATCCCAACAACATTAATTTGTAGAGGTTTTACCGTAGAAATATTTTTCTATCTTACGAGGCAAATACATACACATCCTCAGCAAAGTGAGATTTTCACGGAATCTCGACCAATCACGTGGCCAAAAGAAGCTAAACCATCATTCATATATTCCAAAATAAAACCATTTCACATTTGTTATTCGTACCAAGGAGTAATTTGCAGTGACAAGCTACAACAACGAACAAAAGTGTGGCATGCCTCTATCGAACGCATATGACTTGGTCCTTTCGGCTCATAGCCTGGTACAACTCACGTATGCATAAGGTATTACTAAAACTAATCCAGATGTCCACAGCTATCCATTGAGTAACAAATGAGGCAACACAAGTTATTCGAGCCCCTCATGGTTGCCTAAATTTCCAAAAAAGATATCAAGAGATAGAGTGACAACTTTTTCCTCCTGTACAACTCATTCAATTACGACGTAAGAACATTTGTCACCCTCATGAGTCCTAACAAAATTAATATGAAGGCGTGTTATTTAAAAAGCACAAAACGAGTTGCCTTACCCCCATTTTACTCATCGACCACAACCAAGCAAAAAAATTCTAAAATGTGAGAGTAAGCCCTCACGAGGATCTCCGAATTCAATTGCACCATCACTTAATAACCATATGAAGAATTTTGCACTATTATCAAAGAAGCTTCAATGAACAACACCGTATAATGAACACATAAATGGTGAATAGAAATGCAAGAGTCAACATTTACATCCCACATAGGTTAAGGAAGTGAAATCTTTCTTGTTTATATACTCTAGTAAATGAGCTTCATACATGTCAAGAATTTTACCTTGTTTTCCAAGCACTTGGTTGTTTACGAAATTGATTATAAAATTAATAGAAGTCAAACTTCGTGAATAGACAAGCCTGTGGGAAAAATAATGCTTAACATTTTGTATTTGTTATCACGGTTACTCCAAAATGTTTACTTACAAAGATTGCCCATATCTTAGGATACTGTATTCTAAGAACCCCTCGTCGTTGGTTTCCATTCAAATCTCTAAATAAATGTTTCACTGATCCACATGAACTTACCTTACCCCTACCGTACAATGCTATATTGATTCAGCTGTGACATGATACGAAAATGAATCAAGGCATGACTGTTAGAGTTTTGGAAAAATATTAAATCGTGTATGACTAGAATCGAACATGGGATTGAGGGATTGCACACTTTACGTATGAATGATCAAAGGAATAATTAATATATGTATTATTATATATTTTAATTATTTGGACACGTAGTAAATAAAGGAGGGGGTTGAGTGTTAAGTTTTGAAACTTGAGGAGGTATTAGACTCAAACTTGGAGAGCAAGTTTGGAGCCTATAAAAACCCTCATTAGCTTCAAAAGTCGAATGACACAAAAAATACCTAAAAGTTAGACGACAGATAAATATATTCTAAAGCCAGTCGACTTTATTATTCTCTTATTCCAAGCATGTATCGTACTATGATTTCTTGACATATATGCATTGTACAGTATGTGTCATGATATCATTGACATGTGCAGAGTATAAAATTGACATGTGCATAGTAAATGATTAATATGTACTGTACACCATGTATATATTAATTATATCTATACTATGTATGATTATGCCATATGAGATATACATATGTATCGTACAGTATGTATATGTATATTTATATTCCATCCTTTACTTCTTGATGGCTCAGCGCGCGGTTGGCCTGATGTGCGTTTTGCAGAAGTTACGGGACCCCCAAAGTGAGCACTTATTGCTTCGCTCGTGTATGGGTGTGGCCAAACTGTTGTTTGGGCTTCGAACGTGCCAACCGACCTATGTCGGGGAGGCAGTATCCATTTTTGACAAAGGTCTCCGAGGTGCAGTTGAGGATATTGTTGTTTCTGGGGGGCCATTTTTTGGGGATCTTCAATGGCGATTGGCTTCCTTACCGATCAGCTCGGGGGGTTGGGCCTGTGCCCAGCGGAAGATGTGTCCGCATATGCTTATGTGGCTTCTAGGGCGCAGTCCTGGAAGCTACATGAACACATTCTAAGGAACAGTGGTGTGGTTGGGATGGACGATGATTACAAGCTCGCACTGGACAACATTCGCAGCTCTCTCCCCAATGTAGATTTGGGCGGTTTTACGGATAAAGATACCGCCCCAAAAAAGCCTCAAAAAATCTTGGCGAGTGCGTTTAACATTAAAGCCATGCAGACTATGGAGGAGGAGTTTAACATGTCTTCGCGCCAGAAAGCGGTGTTTGAATGCCTCAAAGGGGCCCATGCTCAAGATTTCCTCACTGCCCTCCCAATTGACAGACTCGGGCAACACATGTCGGCTATTGAATATCGGGCTGTCCTCAAATACCGACTTATGATTCCCATGTTTCCCGTCGACGAACCGTGTCCGATTTGTAAAAAAGCATGCTTGGACAAGTTTGGAGAAAACGCCCTGCATTGTAAGGAGCTGCCAGGCTTTAAATACAGACATGACCTGGTTAGAGATGTTCTATGGGATGTGTTACGAAGGGCAGGAATTTCAGCAAAAAAAGAGGCTCCCGTGAATTTCTTGACGGACCCACTTGATGGGCGGTCCACCTTGAGGCCATCGGATGTTCTTGTGTTCGGATGGGCGCAAGGCAAGCATGCGTGCATTGACCTGACTGGGGTATCCCCTTTGGTGGGACTCCGGGATTCTGTTTTTGTGGCAGGGCAGGCAGTTTTGAAAGCCGAGAGCAAAAAAGTGGATAAACATGAAGCGGCCTGTCTAGAGAATCGGCATGTGTTTGTGCCCTTCGCTTTTGATACCTTTGGGGCGCTGGCCCCCCAAGCAATCAAACTCCTCGATCGCGTGAAGAAATTTGGGCAAAGTAACTCTCCGGCTGCTAAGGGCCAATGTTTTATTTTCAATAGAGTAGGCTTTGCAATACAAAAAGGGGTAGCGGCGTAGCTTGTGGCCCGTTTACCTGCATGTCACTTGTAATTGGATGTTTTGTTATATATATAATTAATACCAACGATTATTATAATAAAATGTAAATTACCAATGTTTATTGAACAAAATAGTTTTGGTTTAATAATTGTGTTCATTCACTGACCTTTGATTGGTTATAGTACGTGTGTGTATGAACTCGGATATAACTTACTTTAGTTATTATCTTGGATTGTGGAACAAAAAGGTAAGGGGTTCCACGTTAATCCGTTTGATTGTTCAAATGAAGGAGAAAGAAGATTTAATCCTTGTTCTTGCTAGGATCATAACGGTACGTTTCTTATTTAATATTCGGTAATACTTTATACATGTTAAATATGATCCTTGCTTCCGCTATTACGTGCTTTGATGTTTATTTATTTATTTGAATGTCAAGATATTTGAATTCCAACAATGACCCTCCATGTAATGTCTCTATTGATCGAGAAACAAAAAAATAGTTGCATATAAGGAAGGTATATTTATCATGTGAAATGCTTGAACACTTATTTAACTTTCAGGGCATGTAATTCGAGAAATACAAAAATAGTTGCATATGAGGATCTCCGAATCCAATTGCACTGTCACTCAATAACCGTATTTAAGCTGTCACACTATTTAAAGTAGCTTCAAAGAACCACGATCTATAATAGACACATACATGGTATATAGAATTGCAACATGCACTTTGTACATTATTTGATCAAAACCATTTCAGCTTTACATCCCACATAGTTAAAAAGAAGTTAAGTATTTCTTGTTTATATACTATAGTGAATGTGGATCATACATGTCAATAATACTAGCAAGGTACCCGCGCGCTCCGACGGCGAGTACCATGTGAGTAAAAATTTTAGCAAGTCTTATTGATGTTATAATATATTTTCATTGCTTGTTTACTTTTGTGCTTTTATTGTTTAAGATTAAAAAAAAAAAAAAAAAAAAAAGTGTAACTGCAATTAATATGAATTTGTATCCAATGGGATAATTATGTTAGGGCAATATAATTAGATTATTTAGCAAATGTATAATAATTGCCTTCAAAGTAATCGAGTGTTTCTCTTCGTTTAAATCTCTTTGAGGCACGTACTATTACCATTGTATGAGTTATTCATTTTGTGTCAAAAAATTTCTACAATTAGTAATTAAAGTGGTTCATCTCAATTACATACCTCATGGGACTTGCACATTTGACATAGTTGTACGTGTTTTAAGATGCGTTTTTTTTTTTTTTTTTTTTTTTTTTTTTTTTTTTTTTTTTTTAGTGTTAAGCTTATTGGATTTTAACAATAGATGATTAATAGCTTGATTAGATTGTACAATGTGGTAAAATGGTTGTATATTTGAGTGAAGTTGATATTTAAATAGTGTATTAATTGTATGTGTTAATGTATTAGAATGAGTATATAATTCCTGACTTTTTAGTAATGATTAATATAAATATTTTTGACTTTTCGAGTATGTACTCTAAAAAATGAATTAAGGTGTGGCCCTTCATGTAAAGTCGCTATAGTTGAAGGCCTTGTATCTTGGGTCCTTTATTTCCTCACCATATATAACAGTTTTGAGCCTGCAATTGGCCTTTGTTAGGGATTGTAGCTGCAAACTGGTTTACATATGTGAGGGGGATAATTGACTCATAAAGTAGGTTACCAACTATGAAGGGTAAGTGAGTGGGTGGCCTATATATGATAAGTGGAATAGCGATGAGTGAAAGATGAACCTGCTTGGTCCACTCAATACATAGCATAGGAGGTAATGGTTGGTCATCATGGAGGGTGAGTGTTCCCAAGCAACTGAAGCCTTTCATTGAGAGGGAAATGTAGGTTGCTTTGGCAGAGCCCCCCCCCCCCCAACCCCCATGGATGGGGTATAGGTGCCTAGTGATGCCATTCTCCAATTCCAGCTTGGCTACTGTGGTGGCAGGATGAGTGGCTTGATGGAATGGAGCAATGGAAATGTAGCTAGATGGTAGGTGTAACACCCCAACCTGATAAGGGTAGAAGTCTTACGTTATGGTGACATATCAAAGCAAACACAAGCATAAGACTTAAATAATACAAATGAACTTCAAGGTTACAAAGAGAAAAAATATGAAATACAAGGTTACAAAGGGAACAACAATAAACACTAAGTCTAAAAATGTAAACACTTCTAGTTATCTCTAATCCAGAGTAGTTATCATGGTGTAGTCTTCTAAGTCCAAAAGTACTCTCCACTCATAACCCAGCCTCCTACTAAAACCTGCCGCAGGAAAAGAAATGCGGCTGAGCTTAAAAAGCCCAGTGAACAGATATATATAGAACGAAACAAAAGATAAAGAACGAACATATGAATATGGTGCATTGGGAAAAGCATAAGGTATAAATAAACTGATAACAAAAGTAAGGAAGAACAGAAATCTACCACAAGCCCAGACAGATCAAATCATATCAAAGTAACCATTGGATTCGGAGGGGTGACCTCGGAATACCAAGGAAAAAGGAGGGGAGTCCTCAGTAACCATTGGAGTAGCTAGCTCCCAGAATGTGCAGACGTGGATTGCACCCAACATCAAACACCAGACAGATCAAACATAACATATACATAACATACACAAAACGTACCTATGATGCATCCATACGCCCCTGCAGACAGATTAGTGGCCAAATATATATATAATAATAATTGAGCTCATAATAATAACAGATAAGGGACGGTGTAGAACATCACTCAAACCACACTAGAGTCATGTCAGAGGTGCATCAATGACACGGCCATGGAACCCCCATGACTAGGAAACAGATTGGCTCGGGTATCAAACTGTAGGGTTCAAAAGTCATATTATATCAAAGGTCCATAAGTTTCATAGCAAAAGTTCATAATCAAAGTTTTCTATCAATGTTCGTTTAAAGAAATCTTTTAATAATGGTTTTCATAAAAATGATCTTTCAGAACGGTTTTCATAAAGGTAGTCTTTAAAAGTAGTTTTCATAAAAGATAGTAAAATTCCATATAAAAGTAGTATCGTATCGTACTCATAAACGTCATTCTAAAATAGTTTTTTCTCAAAACATTTACATGTCATAATTAAGAAGGTTTTCACATCCAGATACAAAATCAATGGTTCACAAATCTAGGGGAGCATAGCAAAGGCATAGATCAAATAAGAAAGCCATATTAAGAAGGCTCATATCAAAGGCATCATAATCAAAGCTAATATCAAACTGATGTGAACGAATCATGAGAAACCTTAAAAGATAAGGTCAGAATATCTGTACCTTAGACCGCAAGTGCAAACATAACAGAAAACATAAAGATTGTAAGCAACTCCTTCTTCAGCGGATCTACACGAATTCATGATCGTCTTAATAATAACTCATTTTAAATCAGATTACTCATTTTAGTCGGCTTTCCATTTTTAGTAACTTGCTATATTTAGTAACGTTCTATTTTTAGAAAGTTTCCCGAAATAGTAATTTATCACTTTAAGGTTATAATTGACAATTAATAATATTTAAGAGTTAAAAATGACAATTATAATAGTGCAGGATTAATTATGTCAATTTAGTAAAGTTTAGGCTAAATACGTAATTTACCAAAGTTTAAGGTTATAAACGTTGATAAATAAACTTAAAGACTTAATATAATCAATATTTTAGTTTAGGGCTATATATGACACTTTTAATAATTAGGGTCTATACTTGTCATTTTAATAAAGTTCAGGGACTAATATGTAAATTACATGTTTTTATGAATTCCCATACATAGGTAATTTTTACTCACTTCATACATTGACTCATGCAATTTCATACTAACCATATCAACACCACACTCCCCTTCTTGACCCCTTATGACCAGCCCAATCGATACCTCAAAACACAACCCAACATATGCCCATACATTTGCCCCAACTTGGCCATACACTCGACACCCATGACACACCCAAACGACCACATGCAATCATAACATACCCACGACACAATAGCAGTACACGACCCAACATATGACCCTTTTATACACGTCTAATTCCCCTTTGTTTTCAGCCACGACACACTATCCCATGCATATGCAAAACTAAATACAAAACATTGAACATATATATAAAACTATACCCAATCCAGCCCTTTTTAGAACAGTTGTGACCACGCTTTAGACTCTCTCTTTGACTACTCAATATACCCACACCATTTGAACACATCTTAACGAGGCAACCATGAAATAACGAAATCAAAACAACCTGACTCCCTACACTTGACTCGATTAACTCACATGCTTTCAGCCTTAAATGATCATGCACACAACACAGTTCATGAGCCAAACTAATAACATAACAATTAACATCCCACCTTTAGCAGCCCTCTTTCACGTATACAACCTGTATGCCCCATGTTAAATTATTCATGTTTTATTTCCAGGTTTTGGTTGTGCATTATGAGTATATTAGGGTACCAATGATCAGGTTCAAGATCTCATATAATTTTCGATTTGAATAGCTAGAAGCTGAAACAAGGATCGACATGTATGTTCTAACGAAAATACCAAAGACGCAACTCAAACGTATTCGAAAAAGAAATTTCCAAACAGACAGGAGATCGATATATATATATATATCTATACATTATATATAACAGGAGGCGTATGACGTCATTAATGCCACCTCAATGCCACCTAATTGCCACCTAATCAATTTATGCCACGTCATAATGCCACCTAAGCTCCCTTTGTTCATAAGAAATGCCACCTAAGCAGTTTTTTGATCAAAATTCGTTTTTAATATTTACGCCGAAATTCGGATTAAAAATCCGGACTAAAAATACAACTCGCAAGGATCGAACTCAGGACCCTTTCGATGGAAATATAGAAACAGCTCAACCATTGGACCATTTCAATATTTGTGATTGACTTTTCAAATCAAAACTAATAATGGATAGACCAATTCAAACAAACCATAGAATATCTCCTATTCAAATCTCTCCCATATTTATCTTTTGATTATTTACGGCATTTGGTATTCATTCTATACGAAACTCACGATTGATTTATACACAAAATATTATCTCAAAACAAACCAGATCATTCACAAAAAAAACCCTATGGCGATCCAAAAACAAACCTACTACAACATAAGAACATGATCGTAAAGGTATGTTTTTCTTTGTAATTTTTTAATCGTTTAAAACATGGTTTATGTTTTTTCTCTTATTTGATTTCCAGGTATTCATCATCAGTATCCATTATGAATAAATCATCCATCATGATTATTGGTTTCTTAATTTGGTTCATTATAATTTATCAAGTTTTCATAATGATTTTGTTTGGCTATAGTTTATCACATTCTATTTGTACCTAATCAGCCTAATATGAGTAATTATTCAACATGTTTGTGGCTTTTAGATTGTTGGATTCTCACAGACCTTATGGAAGAAGCAATGCTACATACTACAACATACAATAGGTAAGTTTATCTTTCATATTAGGTTACTTTAAGCTTCAGGTTTGTGTCTTTTTCGGTTGTTGTTTTGAGTGAAGGTATGTTGCTTTTCGGTCAGGCTAGACTGCCTTTTGGGGTCATCATAGGTGTTAAGTTAGGTCTCTTTTGGCTTTGATATTGAGACTGAAGTTGTGTACCTGAAGCATGACAAGGCAAAATACTCGCTAGGTACCTGAATTGAGGCTTAGGCGCATATGATGGTTATCGATTCTCTATGTTAAGTACTAATGAATGTTATTTTCTCATGCTGAACAACATATATATATATATATATATATATATATATATATATATATATATATATATATATATATATATATATATATATATATATATATATATATAATATATATATATATATATAGTGTTGTATTTCATGCAGTACCCATATTAGATGCAGTACTTTACAGTACTTTTAAAATTAATCTGGGCCATCAGATGAGTTTGATCAAAGCTTAAGATTAAAAGTGCCAAAATTGCAATTAAACAAAAAATAAAGGTTTGGTTTTCAATTAAACAAAAGTCTAAAAGGGCAATTTAGGTATTTGATATCATTCCTAAAAAAGTGCTAAAAATACCTATATGAGTTCCCATCTTCTTCTCCTATGTAAACCTAAAATCCCACCCAAAAATTAACCGCCTCCTCTCCTCTTTAGATCTATTATTCGCCACAGAAAAAATGAAAATAAAATAACAATCATGTGTGCCTTTCTGTCACCGGAATGATCACGATTGAATTAAAGAATCTGACGGGTCGATCAGGATCATCGATGATGATGACGGTGACAAACACTCCGGCGAAAGATCTAGCATACACAAACTGCGCGTATTGTTCACCTTCCGATCTCCGTCAATTCACTGTACCTGGATCTGATCTCGCTTTTGCTCTCGTTGGTGACGTCTTCGTTTTATCCGTTGCATATCCTTTTAACCCTACCTGTTACTTGTTTATTTCTTTGTGTTTATAAATTCAGACTATACTTGTTTTATTAGCGTTTTAGAATTTAAATAGGAGCGTTTTTAAACACTCGTTGCCAAACACAGCTGTACGCATTAATGAAAGGATATATAATGTTATGGTAGTAATGTTCTATTTCTTTTTACATTAAAGCAAAGAATGTTCATATGTGTTTTTACATTAATGAAAGGATATATATGTTATGTTAGTTGTAAGGTTAATAAAAAGTTTACATAATTTGATATGAGCAAATGGTGCATATGTGTTTTATAGCTGTTATAGCATTAATGAAAGTGGTGTGCATATGTGTTCTATGAACGATATAAATTCAAATAAAGAAGTTTGCATATGTGTTTGAATTGTGCATATGTGTTTGTTAGTTGTTTATGATAAAAAGAAGTAATAATTGTTTGTAATTTCAGGTATTAAACATGTTTGCTAAAGATTTGAGGACTATGACCAAATTAAAGATTCCATGTTAAAGAGAAGTTGATCATGGTAAAGATGTAAAGACATAAGCGTAGAATGAGATACAAGTGCATTGATGAACGTGAATACATTTGTATTTAAATTGTATTTCATTTGATATCAATTTTTGTGTATACTATTTATATTTTTGGTTTGTTATAAATTTAGAGGTTACATGTATATGTCTATTTTTATGTTTTTTGTTATAAATTTCGAAGATTAAAAAATATACACTAGAAACATATGTGCAATTATTATTTTAAGCAAAACAAATTTGATGTATAAACAATTTGTACACAAGAAACATATGTAAATTTACAATATTTAAAAAAAAAACACACATATGCATTTCATTTTCTTGAAAACATGTATACTGAAAAAAATTAAAAAAAAATCGAAAATTAAGGGAATTTAAAAACGTTTTTTAATTAAAAAAAATTCAAAAAGAAACTAAAATGTGTTTGACTATTATGCCCTTTTCAATTAAATAAAAATGTTTATTAATACTTAATTTCTATTGGTCTAAATGAGTACTGTAAAGTACTGCATCTAATATGGGTACTGCATAGAACGCGCCCCTATATATATATATATATATATATATATATATATATATATATATATATATATATATATATATATATATATATATATATACTAATTTGTCAATCTATTAATTGTTGCCGGAGTGTATGCTTTCCGTTAAAAATGGAGGCCTGAAGGAAACCGAATAAGAGCAGCCCGTTTGGTATAAAACAATACAATATTTTTAGTGAAGTGTTTTTATTATGTTTGAAAAGATAATTCATAATCTGATCGTTTCTTTTCTCAAACATGTAGCAGGGGATGTAACCAACGCAAGTGGTGGCGTCACTTCCGCTTAAAGGAGTAAAGGTATTCACTTATGAATAGCTTAAAAAATGCACAAACTTTTCAGATACTAATAACACTGCAACTGGTGGATACAAAATGATAAGTATTCGTGTCTATGGGTAAACGGCGTCTAACATCAGTGGCTGTGTAACAGGTTAGTGTCTTCACGTTCAGTCGTATAAAGTCATTAATAGTAATTTGGTGACAAAAAGTACACGGGTGGAGTCTTACTGCATGTTAGTCCAAAACACAGCCTGAACCTTGACTTATTTTATATATCAGAAGCAGAATATATTTTCTATTCTCTTCGGCTATTTTGTCCTTCCACATACTAATTTCAATTTTTTTATGTCATATCAAAAACCAACTTCAATAACACAGCATCTAAATAAAATTTTTGTCCTTCCACATACAAATTTGCCCATCGATGGATTACAAATTTTTTTAACATCTAAATTGGTTCTTTAACTACAGCATCTATCTGTTCTTATTCAGCAACTGCTGTTTTGGTTTTCGTATTCAGGAGATCGATTCAGGTATACTTATAAATTCTTTGTTGTACTTTTGTGTGGTTATCGATGTTATTATGTATGATGCTTGCATGACAGGTGAATGGTGATCTATCGATTGAAGTCAGTCGTACCTCTGTGTGTTGATTCTTACTTTGCAAAAAGGTTTTTTTTTTTTTTATTCTTTTGATTTGATGTTAGAATTATCAACTAGACTAACAGAAACATTAGTTCAGCAAGGATGAAAAACGAATGATAAGATCAAATAAACTCACTTGCCTGAAACATACCCCACCAGTGGCTGCACTAAAGACTAAGAGGCCCAGACGAATACAATCTCGGCTGCTGAAGGAACATTTTCGTTGGATAAAGGTAAAAGAAAACTTTGTGACGACTTTCCTTCAGCATATCCATCGGAACCTGGTCTCAAGAGATTAGAGCAATCTCAGTTTCGAAGCTATTGCAGCAGCAGTGAAACGAGTAATAACGTTATTCATATTGTATTTTGAATATTGGGTATATTTATTTTATGCTATTTAGTTATTAATGCTCTCATTTCGTACCAGATAAGGAATTATACGGGTGGAATTTGGTATGTGCTTATTCACATACCTTTTATTTACCAAATTAAGACCAAAACGACCAAAAACTAACCAAAATGCCAAAAGATATTGTGTTTTTGTGTTTGTTTATGTGCAGGTTCGGATATCGAGAAAAAGGGACAAAAATAAGCAAAAACCGGGAAAACGAGCACGAGATACGGAAAAGATTTTTACAGCCGATGCCGTGAAGTTTTATGTCAATCAAATCCTCAAAGTTTCATCAAATATCAAATCAAGCCCTTGGATTTATTTTGGGATAATGGCAGAAATAACCCTTTGAGTTTCATGAATTACACAAGTGGTCCTTGAAACTTATTTCCTTTAACACTTATCCGGTTTTAAGAAAAATAAAATCCAATCCATTAAAACAATCCCACTAATCCACGTTTATAACCCAAGCCCACTCCCACTTAAATAACCCACGAACCAAATCCAACTACACAGACCCGTTTCACAACCCGAATACCCAACCCGGTGGTCAAAGTTAATTAGATGCCAGTCAAACCACAAGAAATAACCCCGCGCCCTTTCTATCATTTTACCCAGATAATTTCACTGTACCATGAACCCTAAAAACCTTATCCCAAAATTACAGCGATTAAGGGTACAATTGGAACATCACCTGACATCCCTGACATGTCAGAGGGAATGTCAGTCACACGAGTGCCAGAGTGGACAAAGGGAAGCATTTGATTGGCCAGGCCACATCACACACTTGATTCGATGGCTGCTAATGATTATGATGATGTAAAGATGATCCAAGGGCCAAGATTAAAAGATCATGAAGCTTCCTCAAGCTGCTATAAATAGCTCTCCTCAGTCTCTGCTTGAGGCTGTTAGATAGTTAGATAATTTAGGGTAGGATTAGGGTAAATTTAGGAGTAGTTAAATTAGTGTAATCTGTTTTTTATTTAGTTGTAATTTCATCTCAAGTGCCTGTACTCTATTTCAGTTGAGGATATGTAAGTTTTTCTATTTCATTTACTTAGTCAACGGAAGTCAAACTGCTTATCTCTGCTTAATATAGTGCTTATTTGTGGTTTTACTGCTTATTGGTTCTGCTTGTGTTCATTGTTGCTTATTTACTTGATTTCCTTTGCTAGTACTCACTATTGCTTAATTTTGCATCTTTCATAGTCTATTTAGCTTATATAGTTTCAGCTTAATCTAGTGTTAAATTTGCTATTAATTTAGCTTAAACATTGTTTATACAACTTATTAATTTAGCTTGGATCATCAGCTTAGCTTTTATTAGCCTTGTTCAGTAAACAAATAGCAAAATCAGTTCTTATGGAGTGTTTGGGTTAAACCCCAAAGTGGATCAAAATAAGGTAGTTACTGTTCTAGTGCAGTAGGATAAGTCTGATTTAGTCACTTTTAGTTTATATAAGGTGAACTCAGGTGCATTGGATCTGAATTGAAGGATTTAAGAGCCTTGCGTTGATTAGTATAGTTATTAAGATAGGATCTGATTTAACATGCTCAATTTGGAAGTAGGTTAATTTGATGCTTGGAGTTGGTGTTTCTGAATCCCCTTTAGTTCAATAAGTAGGATTACAAAAGATGGAATCATCTCAGTAAGGTTTAATATAGTTTTGAGTAATGTCAGTGCTGAAGCCCCCTTTGGTCTGCAACAATCAGTAGGGTTGTTGCAGTGTTCCTTTTGCTTATTTGGAAATTTTAAATGCTTTTCTGATCTTGTTTTGTACTTATTCTGAGGTTCTTGGTTAAGTTAGATCTTGTTTTTCTAAATCAATCTCAATTAAGTTTCATTTAGCTCATATTAAGTTTATCAGTATGGCTTAAATTTCCCTTGCTAGATTTACTTCTTTTTTCCTACTGTTCTTTTTAGAAAAGCTTTCCCTGAACTTATTTTTCAGCTTTCAAAGATAGTTTCAGTTTAAAAGTTGCTAATACTCTTTTGTTTAATCAGTTTTAAATAAGAAAAATCAAAAAAGAAAAATAATTTTAGCAAAAAAAAAAGACCTGGGACTCGAACCCAGGTCACCCAGTTCACACACCCAAGCCTTTACCAATTCTGCTCTTGTTATGCTCATTTCTTTTAGTGCACAATTTATTTCTTATCTCTTATTTCCATTTAGCTTAATTAATCTGTTTTGCTTATTTCTGCTTTTTCTAAAGTGCTTTTCTTCCCATTTTATTTTTCATAGATTACTCATAGATTAGTTCTTTTACCTGCGAAGTTTCATAATTTTTCTCAACCGTTTGCTATTTTTCTTAATTTTATCTCTTAATTTTAGATTTTAATTCATATTAAATAATTAAAAAGTCAAAAAAATATTTTTCTTTTTCCCAAAATTTACTTTTGTCATATAGAATGTAGGAAAATTGTTTTTGTGCCCGTAGGATTAGTAGTGCTTCGAATTCATTTTTTATGTTGCGCGCTTACGTTTATTTTTATTAAAACGCTAGTTTTTAGTTTTAATTACTTTTTAGGGTTAATTGCTTTACGTTATCATTTCAATTGTTTTATTTGTTGCTTTCTAGTATAGATTTGCTTTCCGTAGTGATAATTACCTAAATCCCACTTTTATTCTCCATTCACTGCACGATTCACGATCCCGAATCACAATTCCATTCAATCTTCGTCGGGACAAACGACTCGGGTTTTGCATATTTCTTGTGCAATTCCTTAGCCTATAATTTGACATATATCACAACCGTTACTGTACTTGCTCAAAACCAGTTGCCGTTATGTGCTTCTGCTCATGAATCGGATAGAGTAGTGCAGCCCAACCTAGACATGCACCTACCGTTTCAATATTTGTTGATCTTAAATTATTACGCAAGTTCAATTGTATACTTGGTAAGCACAATGTTTTCTTTTTTTACAAATACGTATTCTAATACTAACATTATGTCGTATCCCGTATTAGGAGCAAAAAAGGCTTGAAGATGGTTATTTATGACGAAGACGAAAACCTCACAACTAGCAACGCTTACACAATAATCTTTATCTTTGATGTTTATGCTGCATTAACATGTGAACAACGGGCAGGTATGCGAAGTAACTCATGCGGAACCAGTCGGGGAAGTTTATTTTGTTGCTCTACAGTCTTTGATTTATAAACAATTCGTTGTGCGTGCAACACTAATTTTCTGCAGAATGGAGTTGCCACTGAAGGTTAACTCTCAAGGAGTATTTGAGGGCCACAGTGGAACCGGCTACAGGTTTGAAAATTAAGGTGCATCCTCTATTTTCACCTTTATAATCTTCGACTCTTCGTTTTAACTTTTCATCACACTCTTCATTCATTTTCATCTCGATACATGTAGTTGATGCTTGCATACCAGAAAAAAGTTGATTATGTAGTTGATGCTTGCATACCAGAAAAAAGTTGATTAGTTTTAGCCATTTCAGTTTGATTTAGTCTGAGACAAGGGATGTTTTTGTAATGAATGCGACTTCGAACATGGAGTTGAATTCAATTTGGCGATAAAATAGTTTCTACAATCGTATTTATCACATTGTTACAAGCTGATTTGGGTAAAATTAAGAAAATTTGCTTTGTTTCTGCTCTTGACTTGCCGAACTGAACAATCATAGGTAGCAATATGCCCGTGTAACCACGACTTCGATATGTGTTTTCCACGTTCTGGTAGGTTTTGTGATAGTCTCTTTATAGTTTTCAGGAAATAAATTAGCAACTTTTATTGTTTAAACATGCTAGAATGTAACAACTAAAAATAGAGGATGCATTACTTTTTTGGAGCATGAAACCAGATGCAACCACAGATCCTTCATGAAACCAGATGTAATCACAGATGACACATCACCTGTTGTGAAATCAGGGCTGGAGGCATTCCACAAACAAACTGTCAACTGATATGTTGCCTTACATTACATTTCTGATATAGTCGGTAATATAGTTTAAAAAATTCTATAATTAGAAGCTGCAAATTTGAATAGACCCTTAACAGGATGAGACTTTTAGTCGGTTTGTATTAAGAGGGGAGATATGTTTGCTTTGAGTAACGGGTTATAATGGCTGATTTTTATATACATATAAAAACAGGTTGGGTCGGGACGAACAACAAAAGCTGTATTGTCTATGTAATATATATGAGTGCAAAGCTATACTGCGATGATAATAAACTTTCTTTTGCATTTGAAAACATTTAGGATGACCATTAACCCATTTGACCAGGTCGGTCATTTGGGATAGAAAATAACCCAAAACTTGGTCGAAATTGCCTCCTGTAATATATGCAGCACATGCTCAATAATCAGTTTGTTGGGACCATAGTTGTTAAGATCCCGATCCTGATCTTAGGATCTTACGATTTTACGATACTACGAAGCAAAAACGGTCCGGATCCTACGTAGGATCTTAACAAGCTTAAGATCTTATAGGATCCCGATCTTGACCATAGGATCTTAAGATCTACTCCGGTCCGATCTTACTTTTCTCAAACCGCAAACTAAAAAACTACAAATTTATGGTTTATGGTTTTATATAATTTAAAAAACAATAGGTGATTCTTCTTAAATATTCCATATTCATAATTTATGACAACATTTTCATGAAATATTCATATAATTTCATATTTATAATATATAATAATTTGTAGATTTGAATAATATTACAAAGATCATTAAAAAATAGCATTATAGTAGGATCTTAGGATCTCGATCCAATCTTACGATCACGATCTTGCAAAGACGAAAACGATCTTATGTAGGATCCCGATCTTGAAAACCTTGGTTGGGACATTTAATAACAGTGTGACAATACATTCGCGAGTTCATATGCAAGGATTACAAATTCATTCCTAATATGGTCCAAATGTTACTTTTATTGGTTCCCTTTCTGTCCAGGTGTACTTAACGAGCTGCATGTTAAAATGAATAGCCTTAGATTTAAATGCTCACAAATGCGCAAATTTATTGATATACAAAGAGAGACTAATCGCGTTTTCTTATGTTTGCGGCACATGAACTAATGCTTACAAAAGGTATACCTTAAAACATGTGAAAGCAATGACAAGATTGTGAAATGGGCTAAATGAGCTTCTGATAGGATATAAAGTTTTATGTTTCACATGTATGTAATGATTTTGGGAATTTTGGGATGCATTATAGTTATGCATAGTCTATATACATACAAATGTTATACTTTTTTTTTTTTTTTTTTTTTTTAAATAAATTAATCAGGAAGGAAAGGAGTTAAAGGTTCACATTGAGGTCCACTACTATCATGGTCTCAAAGAGTTAAAATCGATGTTGGTGCTGCATATATAACTTCAACTACCTTTATTTCATTTGACAAAAAATAATTCAGTGTTTTTCAACAGGTGTGTATGTATGGATTCATTGACATTTTATTGTTTAAACACCAATGTTAAATTGTTTATATCTGGACCTGTACAGATTTGTGTTTTCAAGTGCTTATTAGCTCTTAAACAAGCAATCGTAGGCACCCTCTAAAGCTATTATGAGTTAGTAGTTTGGACTTGCTTATTCCAAACTCTAAAGTGTTTATTTAACCAATAAGCGATTTTTATAAACAATGGCGTTACGTAATGTACATAGAAGGGGTTAATTTAAATCTTGGATTATATTATTTTGCTATGAGTATGTCTTTAGCTTGGTTAAAAATGGTTGGGCTGGATAATGGGTAACAGTGGGTTTTGATTGAAACTGATCATTTTTGCATTGGTCGGGATGGTTTGACAATACCAAACATTTGTGTCCATTTCATAAAATAGATAACGTCCTGGTGTTCATTAGCATTCTTTGTTTTTTGCTTCATATAACTCTTATTGTGTCACAAAGCTAATGTATCTTCTCATATTAGTTTCACAATTTTGTATTAATATCAATATAATGTTTGAGATTGATGAGCTACAGGCACCATGTGAGCCCCCGGTTTGTGATTTGCCCGGAAGGGCTTATAAGTCGAATTTATATGCCCGGTAGGGCTTATACGTCATGCCCGCCCATCGGGCGGGCTTTGACAACTAGTATATATATATATATATATATATATATATATATATATATATATATATATATATATATATATATATATATATATATATATATAGTGAGACTTTCTTGCGAGAACCATTTTATCTGCGAGAACTGAGAGAACCACAAAAAACATACATGCACGCCTTCAATAATTGTATTTTTGCACATATGTTCTAAAAACAACAAATATGTTTTTAAAAAAACATAGTTGTTCTAAAGAATTTGATAAGAAATTGGAAATACAACATTTTTCTTTGAAGGTGTGCATGTATGTTCTTATAAGGCGTGCAACGACAATATTGCGGCCTTGTGTAAGGTTTTTGTGAAAAAAGAGGATGAGTTCATGATGATATTGAAGAACATAGGTGGATACTTACGATTATTGATGATTTGCATGTATTTTTATTTTATTTTAAAAGGCGTGCATGTATTTTTTTGTGGTTCTCTCAGTTCTCGCAGATAAAATGGTTCTCGTAAGAAAGTCCCCCTATATATATATATATATATATATATATATATATATATATATATATATATATAGTGGGACTTTCATTTCAGAACCCATCTATGACCGTTAGATCATCTAATCAATGGATGAGATAATTTGTGCCATTAATGTAATTAGTTAAAAGATTTGGTTATTATTTGTAAAACACAAAGGGTATTTTAGAAATTACAAAAATAATTTTAAAAGAGGGTTTCAAAGCAAATATTAAACCGTAATTTTAGATATAGCAGTTTCATTTTTTTTTATCTCGCTCTCTCTCCCATAACCCTAGCCGCCCCTTTCAATTACAGTTTCAGTTATTATCTCTTTGGCTCTCTTTCCCATAATCCTAACCGTAATTGACGACAAGAAAGAGGAAGGAAAAGGTTGCTGCCACCGCTTGTGTTGCCGGAAAAGTTGTTGTCGCCGCTGGTTTTGCCGGAAAAGGTTGTTAAAAATATAAAGGGATGAACGTGGATATTAAAAACTGGATTAAAACAACCTTAGTATGAAATTCGTGTGGTGAGATCTTGATTAAAGTGTGGTATTTGTCATTTCTCTGTTATCTGTTGATTCACTCTTACAAAGATTGTCATTTCTCTAGTATTTGATTCTTGTGCCATTTAGCCAAGATTGGATTAGGTCTAATTTGGTTTCATATATGCTGTTTTTTAAGATTAATCTTTGCTGGTCTGATCAAGTTTACAGTTTTAAGTTGATTTTACAAGTTTTTCATGGTCAGTCTGCCCTTATTGGTTGATATAGGATGAATCTTGGTTTAGGCCTTCTAATTGCTGACTTTGTGTTGAAACAAGTAACTCAAGTTGATGTTTAGAAGTAGGTTAAGTTTCATTTGTTTTTTTTTGTGCTATCTATGCTGTTTTTTTTTTCTTCTTGATGCTGTTAGTTAGTTCTATGCTACTGCTTATGGTTGTATCGTTTTGCTTCTGCTTATAGCTGCTACTTTGGTTAAAGAGAACATTTTATAAAATTAAGCTTTTTCTGCTCAATTGCTTATTTCAGTTTATATAAGTGCTTAGTTGATTGTTTTATGCTTTTTGAGCTTATTTGATGTTTTTTGATGTTGCTTTGATAGATTTAATTGCTTGTGCTTAAATTTGTTGTTTAAACCTTAAAATGCCTAAAAAACCGCCCCAAAAGGGGTGTTCGTCTGCTGGAAAACAACCCCAAAAGGGGTTTTGTTTACTGCTTAAAACGGCCCCAAATGGGGTGTTTAAATTGCTGAAACGCAGCACCCATCGAGGGTGTTTGGTTACTATAAAACAGACCCAAAAAAGGCCATGTTTATATGCTATTTTTCTGCTCAAATATGTCTTGTCTGTATGATAATTTCCTGCACTAAATGGTGTGTTTGTTGGCTGTAAAAACAACCCCAAACGAGGTATTTTGCTACTGTTTTTACAGCAGCAGAAGGGGTAACTTCTCCACATCCTTGATATGTTTCATGTAGATCAACGATGTGATGTTTCTTATTCGTTGTTGGTTAATTTCGTTTTTGTGGCTTTTTTTGCCGTGGACCATTTTTAATATTTAGTCCATAATTAATTTGTGTTCAAGTGTTTTAGGCTTTTAGCTTTATGATAGATTGCAACTATAAAAATACTATAATAGCAGTCTTATCTGATATGGTAACATAGATGATCAATAGTTTTTTTTTTTATTGTTTTATTCTAGTTAAGCCCATGGATCCTAGTTATAGAACCATGAATAAAGATGCGACTGTGGTCCTTTTTACTTATATATAATCAAGTTATCATTGTATCATTTTAATATTTTAATATGGTGATAGTCATTTAGCGTAATTGTTTCGTACAAGTTTGGAAGGTTAAAAGTTTGTTTAGTTTTTCTATTGTTTTATTAATATATATGTTCGCGAATTACTGTTTTTGGGTTTAAAAATATTGATAAGAACAAGATTGGTAACTAGGTGCATATGTGTTTTAAAGTTAATTTAAAATCAATGGAATGGTGCATATGTGTTTTTTGGCTCGTACAAAATCAATAAAGTGGTGTGCATATGTGTTTTAAACTGTGCAAAACATGTATGTTTTGGATTATAAAACATATATGTTTTCTGTTTTGGATTATAAAACATATAGGTTTTATTATTAAAACACATGTTTACATCATTAGTTAAATATAGACAAGATTGTGCATATGTGTTTTATTATTAAAACACATCTAATTAATGAAAACGATATATGTTTGAGAACATGATGTTTTTAAACATGTATGTTCTTTTCAAAACATGTATGTCTTAAAACAGGTGTGTTTTTAAACATGTATGTTCTTTTCAAAACATGTATGTATTCAAAATAAGATTGTGCATATGTGTTATGCTAGTTGTTGTGATTAATTTTCGTTTCTTATTTTTTTGTGGTTTAATTGTTTTCGTGCATGTTTGTTTCAGATTGATTGATGAAGATGATGATATCATTTAAGACCGGGAAGTGGATGAACACGAATATACATGAATATAATTTGCGACTTTTGAAGATATATGATTATTGCATGTGTTTTTGTACTTGTAATCAAGTGAAATGTAAAATTTAAGTCAATCAATCATGTTTTTCTTTTTATAATGATTTATGTTCTTTAATTTGCTTATCAAACTTTTCAAAGAAAATAATGATCATAAAAAAAGTGTTAGCTAAAAAAAACATGTATGCACCTTGACTATTTGGAGAAAAAACATGTATGCACTTTAACTAATTGAAAACATGTATGCACTTTAACTAATTGAAAACGTGTATGCACCTTGGCTATTTGGGAAAAAAAACATGTATGCACCTTTGCCAATTTAAAAAAAAAAAAAACAAACAAACAAAAAAAATCCGAATTTGAAAATTAAAAAAATAAAATAAAATAAAAATCCGAATTTCAAAAATTAAAAAAAAAAACAAAATAATATGAAAATGTTTTTTACTATTATACATTTTTGAATTAAATAAAAATAACAAAATGCTATGGAGCATTAAATGATGTACATTGTGTATTATTAGTTGTAAAAATGTGGTTCTTTGCAGTTCCCGCACTTAAGAGGGTTCTGAAAATAAAGCCTATATATATATATATATATATATATATATATATATATATATATATATATATATATATATATATATATATATATATATATATATATATATATATATATATATTATGTAGTTCAATATTTTATGTGACAAATATATAAGTCATCATTCTTATTCTCATTAAGTCGATCCATAGCCTTGTTTTAGATTATAACTCATTAATAGGTTACGAGTACATGACGAGAGGAACAAAGCCAAAACAGGTTGTACCTGGTGTTGATGAGAAAGGAACAACACAAGAACCAGGATTCACAAAAACCTACACCTATTAGTGCCACCCAAGACTCGCGATCCAGCCACAAGATTACCACGATCCATCACCTTTGAACCCAGTAAAAGATCACGATCGAACACAGCTTTGCTTAGCCTTAGCACGTCTCATTTGTACCACTCAAATGGGATCAAAATTATGCTGCCGCCACTTAAGTTTGTTTAGGGTTTATGTGTGAGTTTTTGAATGAGTATAGTTCGGTCATTATATGAAGAAGATAAGGAAATTTTGGGCTGGAAAGTTGGCTGAGTAATAGGGATAAAATGTGACCAAATCTCATTCAAAGTATCAATGTATCTAGTCACTATTTTAGACTCATAATTTGTGCACAAACTTTATTTATTTTGGATCTTGAAATCGTGTGGTATAGGCCTTAAGTAATCGGCATGTGTAGATTTTGTATGTCTTGGGTTTATAGTTTTTTTATTATTCCCGAATTTAATTATAGGAGATTTAACTTTTGTACCTTTGATTTTATTAAAATACCATACTTAGGTTATAACCAATAAAATTGCAAAATTATAAGTTTAGGGTAATATTATTCTATCTATTTAATAGCCAGTTTTTTTATTAGGAGGGAAACATGCTTAGCAATGTAATTAGCAGGCCAATATGTGGTTCATAAATGTTGTGTTACTGTGAAACACTGTGCTAAGCACTGTGTTTCACTGTAGAAGTCCTGTAGCAAAGCAATTAAGCCAAAGACTGTCATTAAGAAGAGGATTAAGATACACATAACCTTACTAAAAGGGGGAAAGATAACAATTAATACATACTCCTAGACAATTCGAGATCCATTAGCCAAAAAAAATCTCTCCTCCCCACTTCCACGCCTTAAAACAATTACCATACTTCCAGATCTTCTACCACAATTCTCTCTTAACATCAACATCGATATGAAACTGAGGTATCATAAATTCATCTACTATCAAACACACAATAGTACACTCCATCGTCATTTTAATATTTCAATCCAATTAATAAATCCTTATATATTCTTCTAGGTATTAAATTTGTTTCATCTAGCAATCTTAATTAATTCCATTGACTTACTATATCATATATTCACATGAACTGATCTTTGATCAAATTGCTACACTTTTTAATATTATTTTCAAACTGATGAAGAAACCAAGTGTGGATACAGCAGTAGTTGATATCTTCCGCCGTGAAGTCGGACATTTTCGACCCGAAAATTCACTCATCGTCTCGCTGCTTCTGAGGTATATATATGTTTTTGTTTGTTTTTTTTTTGTTTGTGTAATTATAAGTTAATTCCCCTCAACTCCTAAAAAATCCCAGACCGGAGGGATAGTGATTAATGAAGTTATTTGCAATGACCGTTAAAGTAACCCATTTACCTTGGTTTCCTTTAAATCGTTACAGGATTATGTTGCAAGAAGAAGGCAAAATTGTATAGGATCGTTGCGGCTGTTCAAAGCACAAACCAAGAAGACAATATTGCTAAACAAGAGTGGCACGACCATCATATTATGGTATGATTAAGAGGGTGTTTGGATTACCTTAGCTTACCGCCTTATGAACTGATTTGTATTGGGAAAAGCTCATGACCTCAATTTTTTTGGGTCTATGAAGTTATTAGGTTTAGCTTTTGTACTTAAATAAGTACATAAGCTAAATTTGATAAGGTCTTTCATAACTGAAAGAAGTTAGCTTATGAGCTTCTATGACTTTCAATAAGATAGTAAACAGGTAAAATAAGCAAATTGGAACACCCCATAAATGTGAAATATTGTATGGTTTCAAAATTGTACTGTAGTTGTTTATATAGTTTTACCTTATTATATGTTTAAATGAGCTGATTCCACTGTTGGAACAGATTTCACCATTGAGAGGATTCTTTACACACTTTATTATGCATAACAGGTTCAAGGTTGAAGTGGACCAATTTTATCAAGTACTTTGAATAAAATGATTTACGATGTCTCATGCCATAATCTTACAAATCTTCTGGATGCAGCTAACGGAGGAGCAGAAACTATCGAGGGAAAAGATAATGCACCTAAGTGGAGATGCGTGAACACAGCGTATGCGAAATGTTCTTTATGATACACGGATAAATTTGTATTACAAAGTGGAAAATGGTAGCTCAAAGCTCTTGATGCGTACATAACGACTCAATCCACCTGATCAAAATGGGTAGACAACAACATCGACCGACAAAGGGCTCACGTTATCTTTAGTATGTACTCAGCTACTCATTTTAGGTATGTTAATCCTTTCTGGCTTCATGTTCATTGGCTATCAGAAATTTAATACATTGAAGATTGCAGCATGATATCTTTTAAGGAATACGATTGTTGTGCATCACATGATAGAATTCGAATAACTTTGTTTAAACATCAAGTGACAAAATTAGTGAATTAAGAAATTGGTTCTACATCTCAAATACCAATTTTGAGACTGATTGTACGTCGACGCGGTAAATCACTAACACAAATACACGAAACATGTTTTTTTTTTGTTTTTTTGTGATGTTTACTTTATAGGTGAAACAACACCATTATGCATAAGAATTTATTTTGTACATGTCTGATATCTTGAACAACTTCTAATGTTGAAATATTTATATCTATTGTATATGCTACATTAGGTGCAAGGATGAACCATTTGCCGAAAATCTAGCAAATATGTTGGAGTTTGAACTTCCAGGACCTCCGGACATTGAGAAAAATGAGCAGCAAGTTGAATGCAGGATATGTTATTGATGAAGCGAAAAGTGTACCGCTTTTAAGGGTCATTTAAGCCCTAAATCGTATTTATTTGATCAAATATTGCCCTAAATCGTTCCTTTTGTCATTTTAGGTACTTTTGAGAAGAAATCTGGAAAAGGAGGCATTTTGGACGTTTTTGGAGCATAAAAGTGAAGAAAAAGACAAAGTCTCAAAAATCGGCTAAAAGTTACCTTTGACGGCGTCAGATTTTACTCTGGACGGCGTCATGGCTTGGCAAGAAAAGGTGGATGTGAAATTTACTCATGATAAGCCAGTGAAAATTGCATGTGAATTCTGACGGCGTCACGCTTTAACATGATCAAGGGCGTCACGGCTTAATTCAAAGAGGGACGGCGTCACGTTCAAGGTCTGACGGCGTCAAGCCTTGATAAGCCAGAACGGATTTTGGAGAGCTAAAGAGGGACGGCGTCAAGAAGGCCATCCGGGAACCCTAGAAGCGGCGAGGTGACGGCGTCACACTCCATAAGGTGACGCCGTCAGATGTAAAAATCTATATATAGTTTTGCAATTCTTTGTCATTAAAGGTAGGACTTAGTGTGGAATTTTTGGGAGAAAACCCTAAGACGATTTTAGCATCTTTTTCAAGGCTTTTTGCCTTGAGATCTTCCATGTTACATTGAAAGATAAGTTATCAATTAATCATTCAATATGTCTATGTGTTGTTTGATTTTATCTTGTTCTTGTCTTTTGTTTAACATGTTAGGCTAGATTTATCTTGTGTTTGCTTAGATCTAATGAAACCTAGCTATTGATTATTGGTTATTAGTGTGTTATTAGTTGTATTGGATGATTGTTTATCTATGTTAGGCTTAAGAAAACTGGCTAACTTCCTATTCGGTAACTTGCTTGAACGTCTTAAGAAACATGAACCAAATGCGTACTAAAGGTTTTTATGGTTGTATTTAATGCACAAGCGAATTCTAGTGATCCCATGTTAGGAGCTTCCTAGCCGGCTCGACATAGGAGTGAAGTAGGAGCTTGTAGAGTTGGGGAAGTACGTACGCCACCCCACGAATGGTATTAAGGAATACACCCGTCATCCACGCGACTAATACACACTAATCAACCGGTAAAAGATAGTTAGGGAGTAAGGAAATCTAAGTAAACACATTTCTCTACACATAAGTTTCTCACCAACATTTTATTTTCAGTTATTTATTTTATTTGCATTCGTAGTAATTTGGGTTAGTTGACTAGCAACTAATTCCGCCCACTCTTTCAAACCCGAGATTTTACTTGCTTTCATAAAAATATAAAAACATAAAAAGAATCTTCCTCAACCCTTAGACCTATTAGAGTAGTCTTTCATACCTAACGAACACTATTCCCTGTGGAGAACGATCAATCCCCCGTACTTACCACTACACTATACTACATCGGTCAGGTACACTGCCTGGTGGGGTTGTAAGCCTCTTGAGATCCCTCGAGAGGTAAAACCTGTTGTAAGGTTGCAAAACCACGCATCAAGTTTTTGGCGCCGCTGCCGGGGAATAGTTATTGTTTAGGTTGAATTTTTATTTATAGGTCTACTCACTAGATTCCTTTCTAGTGAGATTTTTTATTTTCTTTTTCTAGGTCTTCTTTAGTCTATCTTTTTTCTTCGTTTCTTTGTTCGTAACCATTACCATTCGACATCATGGAAGATGGTAATATCCTTGATCCCAACATCCCACCACCACAACAACCACCACCACCTCCTAGAGCCCGTACTTTAGGAGAGTATTCCCGTCCTAGCCACCATGGCTATCGAAACACCATTGAGCTCACTCAAGGAGCCAATGTCACACCCTTGCGATCCGACACCATCCGGTTGGTGCAAAGCGGATGCGCATTCCATGGACTTCGTTCTGAAGATCCTAATCAACACCTCAAGGACTTTCTTAAAATCGTTGATTCTATAGACCTTGATGTTGCCACTCGAGAGACGACCCGATTGCGTCTCTTCCAATTCTCTCTGCGGGACCAAGCTAGTCAGTGGCTAGAACGTCAACCCGCAGGATCCATCACCTCTTGGGATGATCTCACCACTCGTTTCCTTGCTCAGTTTTTCCCACCGGGAAGAACTACCAAGCTAAGGAAGGATATCTTGACGTTTGAACAACGTCGAGGCGAAACCCTCTACGGGGCATGGATTCGATTCAAGGACTTACTCCAAAAAGTCCCTCATCATGGCATAAATCTATGGCTTCAAATCCAAATCTTCTATGACCATGTTGATTACCACACCAAGCGTGCCATCGATCGAGCCGCCGGGGGCAGATTGCGCGAAAAAAGCGCCGAGGAATCATGGGAGATCATTGATGAGCTTGCATCCGACGATGATGAATTGTGGCAAGTTTCCCACGATGTACGCTCGGCGGTCAAGACATATTCGTCACCCGATACAGCCAATCAAATTACTGAGGAAAGCGTAAGTGAACTTGAGAAAAGGGTTGCATATCTTATGGAAAAGCAAAAAAGACCCTTAAGTCCACAAAAAGCAACAATTAACTCGGTCTCAAGCGTTAAGCAAATACCATTATCCGAATCACCCCGTAGGGAAAATACTAAACCCTTCCATCAGCACGCTCAACCCAACTCCCCACCTCAGGAACTTAGTCCAACATTCGAAGCTCGAATGAGAGAATACATGTCAAAACACTCCGAACGGTTGGCGAAATTTGAGGAAGCCGTCTACAAACAGAAGGAGGAAATGGAAGAGAAGATGGCGGAGATGATGAATGTAACACCCCCTAATTTGGTTTGTGGCAGCGGAAAAATAATTAGGGTGTTACGGTGAGGATCGAGTTAAAATTTCAGAAAAACGGCCCGGAAGGGGCGTTTTGAAAGTTATATGTCATTCAAAGAATATTTTTGATACAAAAATGAATTATTCAATCTGAAATCCCATGAGAAAATGTGATAATTTGGAAAGAATGACATATTTGATTTTACACCTTTTAAGTTATCAGAGTAAAAGATGCCCGCTCCGTGTCTTGTCCTGCTCCATTAATTACCTGAGATAAACATGCTTAAAACGTCAACACAATGGTTGGTGAGTTCGCGGAGTTTATAGAAAATAACTTTCTTCGAAAGGTGTATAGTGATTGTCGAAATAAATAGTAATCCTTTATGAAATAGTTAATGAGTTGTTTTGTATAAAATTCACAAGTAATTCATGTATGATATTCAAAATCATAAGTTTCAAGTTATGAATAAAGATGAGCTACGTTGATATACGCTCGACGTGAAGTATCGGTCAACTTTTTAAAGTAACGATATACTAAGCATTTTGGGTTGTCCTGTGTAGAATTCTCATTTAAATCACATATGATAACAATTAAAGTTCAATTACGGGATTCAGAATCATAACACGTAGTGAAATAATAATCTAATATCTGAAATTTATCAGTGAAAAGTAGTGGTCTTCTAATACAGCTGTATCCTAGGATATATATGAAAATTCATATATTCATAAAGTTATATTGCCCTAAGCCTCATGACACGCAAAACGTTAACAGAGTACCGTAATACGGCGGTGTCCCACCAGGGTCACTGATGGGTTTTTATGGCCCTCGTGTTAATAGGTACTTGCCAATTCCTATTTTTCTCAAATATAGTGCATCGCGACTAAATACGACTAACCATATAGGCATTCCGTCACAGTATTTAGTGGGATAGGTCGTCAGCCTTTAACAGGTTTCGAAGCTGTTCACTATATTCGCGCTCACCGCAGTGATTAATGGCTCATGATAAAGGGACTTTCGGCAATAAAGTGTGCTTAGGCAATATAGGTGAATCATGCGTAATTTTAGTATTGGCAATTATTTATAGTGAAATGTAGAAATATCATGTTAAAGTAGCAGTACAATCATTTGTCACATGAATGCATACAATGAGTTTCAGTGTCATCAAGTAGCTTAAAATGTTATCTTCCAAGTTCCGTGTTTAAGATAAACAGACAATTTGCGCATATAATGAGCATGTATTCCTTTCAATCATAATTTAGATAGGTAAAGCGTAGTTAATAGTTTTGAGCAATTCATGAGAGTTTTCAAGTAATATAAAACAGTTAAAGCATGTATCTCCCCCAAAAGAGTTATTAAAAACAAGTGTGAAAAGTAGGGGCCACGACTCACCTTGGAATGTAGTGACGTAGATAACACAATGGTGCCAAGGAGTATGGCAAGAACCGGGTGAGGAGTAACGCACAACGATACTTATTCGGCAAATCCTAATGAATATAAGTTTGTCTCAAGATATGACACGTGGAAAGTAATCGATACGTATGAGTTCCAAAAAATAGAGCGTTTTAGTTTTCGTGGAATATTTGTATCAAATGTTTGTAAAAAGTTTAGTATATTATTCGTGTGGTGGTATAAAGTCATAGACTCAGACAAACGCACGCCAGATCATATAACATATAGCACAAGTATAAAAGGAAAATAAACAGGTAAGAATCAGATAAGCATATGAGTATATGTTGAGCCGATGGTTAAGCCTTTACCCAGTATCCCCAAATAGTTTGTATAAAACATAAATATTTTATAATTAAAGATTTATTTGAATTCAAACAATAAGGGTTTTATAATTTAAAAGTACACATTTCGTCATTGACGAATTAATATTAAAAGTGTTTTCGAAATGAAGTATGAGTATACAAACTTTTATAGTATTTCAATATAACTGTTTCAAATAATACTTTTAAACCGATAATAGTCCAACAAGCGTTTGCCCAACATATTAAGTCCATTAAGTATTTATTTAGTTCAATAGTCTAATTGTCTAATAATTCTAATATAAGTCCAATATATATAATTCGATGTCCAAATTTAATAATTTTTAGTCTGAAACATACCAATATTAATACAAACTAATTATATTTTGATAATACAATTTGTAACCAAACATACTTAACACACTTTTAGTATTTTAAAGAAATAAACCCAGCCATTTATAATTGCTATGGCTTTGTCCATATAACTAATCAAACACACCTCATGTGGATTGGGCCTTGGCCCTTTCTAATAAACCAAACGTACCCTATATTTATCTTGAGCCCAAAACCAATTTCATCACAAAGTCACAAACACAGCAGGCAAACATAACAGTCACAATCACAGAAGATATATCGCAAATATAACACTACCCATTGTTACACTTTTTAGACCAAACCAAGGTTCACCCTTGTGGTGCCTTGGTCGAACCGAGAACAACAACAACAACAAACACACACCTTTTATGGGTGGTGTTGAGTCGAGACTAAGCCACCCCGAGCACACCCTTGTGCCTTGCTCTACTAACCGGACTAACAAACACACGCACACCCTTGTGATGTGTTCGTTGACTGAGCCAAACGAAGACACCCACACCCCTAGGTGGATTTCCAATCGAGAACCAGGACTAAACAAACACCCTTATGGGTTGTTTTCGGTTCACTGAGCATAACAACACAACCCTTTTGGGGTGGTTTGAACCTTATACAAACAAACACCAAGCGCCCCTAGTTGGGCTGTGTTACGCAAAACAAACAAACACCCTTGGTCGGCTGATCTCACCGAGAACAAACCAAACAAACACACCCTACGTGGGTTGTTGCTGGGAACCAGAAACAGAAAATAACTAAACACCCCAAAGTGACTTCAAAACAAGTA
This sequence comes from Artemisia tridentata subsp. tridentata, assembly GCA_021014915.2. Taxonomy (NCBI): domain Eukaryota; kingdom Viridiplantae; phylum Streptophyta; class Magnoliopsida; order Asterales; family Asteraceae; genus Artemisia; species Artemisia tridentata. The sequence goes on along the minus strand of CP139505.1, from coordinate 404,177,286 downwards.
AGTATACAAGATAACCACCGCAACGAAATCGGTATATGTTTCTTAAATCATTTTTAATCCCAACGATTCATATGACCCTTTTTATTTCATACAAAAGTGAATTCTAAAACATGATTAAATCCCTTTTTATTCCACGAAAAATATAACAATCGGTTTATTAATCGGTATAAATTAAATAAGAGTGATAACAAAATAAGTGATGTCGACATACCCTAAAAACGAGATAGATCGAGAGGATTAGTGAGATGGAGGCTGCGATGATGATGGTGGTGCACTTGTACGAGCGTCAGGAAGGAAAAGAAAGGAGTTTGCATGATTGTTTTTGTATGAATAGGTGTGGAAGGTGATGAGCTAGAAGAAAAGTGTATGTGTTTTTATATACAAGTATCCCACGTACACTATATATTACATATATTGCTACATGAAAATGGCAAGTTGGCTTTACATGTTTTGGCGCAAGAGCTTACACGTTCACATGTTTGTTAGTTATTGTATTGTATGGCTCAAAAGCATGCACGTTAAAAGATTTATATATGATACACGTAGAGATTGCATGTTAAGGTTACAAATTGTCACACGTCTACATTGCTAAATTATGTAGCAAATGATTAGCTAATATAGCTATACGTATACATAAAATTAGTTTAGGGTATAGTTTGATTCCGATAATTACTAACGTTAAGTCCTTAAATTACGAAACTTATAACTGGGTAACGTAAAAATATAACGTTTATAAAAATGTAAAAGTTTATTAATATATTCCAACTAATTATATTAGACGTAAGATAATTTTAATAGAGAGCGTATACGTTAATAAAATCTAATAGTGTTTGAATATTTGTATTACGTAAAGAGTATAATGTAAAATATAATAAAGTGAAAATAGTTCATATAAAATATGTAGGCTTATCCAAATCTTATGTTGGTCGTGAGTATAGTATATTAAAGAAAAATTTAAATTTCTTCATAAAAATGGGCTTTGTTAAATGATAAGTCAAAGGTATTATTAATTAACAAAGATTATCATGACGGATTTTTGTAGGATCTTACAGTATCTACCCCTCAATTTTGAACTTCGTCCCGAAGTTCAGTCCGTGATAGGTGTTGAAAAATGTGGCGTTCTGAGGTGAGAGTTCATAGAAAATGTTGTCGAGAGATTTGTTATTATCTAGCGGCGAGATTTCAACTAGATTTATTAATACTAGACTGAATAAATTCGAATGTTTGATCAATAATTCAATTTACGGGCTACAAGTAGTGAAAGTAACGGCCGAGAGTAGGAAGTATTTAGCACTTAATGTTTAGTGTTCTAACGGTCGAGACTAGGGGATTTTTAGTGGTAGTGATTTAAAATTTAATGATCGTGAATAGTAAAATAACGGGTATTTTCTCCACTTATATTCCCTCTTTAAATTCTATCCACTCGCTTTCCTTTTTTCACTTTTCTGCTCCATCCCTTTCATTTATCTTCATCTCCTCCGAAAGATTTCACCATGCCGTCGATCGTCATCATGGCAGCCACCATATACATTGTCCTTGTCGCCATATATTTAGCTTTCTTCCCTGATGAAAACTCCGACTATTACGTCGCATCGTTGGCGTTCGTCGTACCCCTCACGATTTTAGCGATCAATGTGGATAAGATTTTGGGGTGAGGATCTCGGCTAGTGTAGTTAAAATGTAGTTTTGTTGTTTGTCGATGTAACCTTTAATGATTGTGAAATAAAATCTCGTTTATGTTTAGTTATAATTCTCGGCATAACTTTTCATATTTTGTTATGTTTATAATGCAGAATAATTAAGGTGCTTCATCCTATGGTGGCTCTTGCCATTGTTGGATTGGTGGGGGTTGTCGTTTCTATGGTGGGTCAACCGATTGAAGATTGTATGCCTTATATTGTGTTTATTGTACTGTTAGCACTTCCGATGTTAATCATTTCGCTATGTATTAACTTCCGTGGTTTCAAATAAAATTTATGTTATTTGTGTTTTCCATAGATTGTTGTGAATTCTCATAGTTTCTAGTTTCGTATTGTTCTCGACTTCGTATAATGGAGCAGTGAGTAATGGGTAATGAATGTAAATTGGATTGAGGTGGGCTAGAGGTAAGTTTTATAAATAAATTATTTTGTCTCGAGATCTCGTTTTTGGAATGAACCTTGTTATTCTATCGCGTTTTGAAAAATAAACCCGACTCAAAGTTTTGAAAATCACAAGTTTATGGGGTAACCTATTCATTACACAAAAAGTTTGTAGATTTTTAACAATGAGAGTTTCGGACGAAAATTTGATGAATATAAGAATAGTTGTTGAACTTTAAAGTTTTGTAAAGAAAGACTTGTTAGATAAAGTCTTAAATGATAACACAAAATTGGTTTGCTTTATATAAAACCGTGTCTTACGCTAATAGTTTGTTTGGGTTTAGTTTTCAAAGTATTCAAGTTGTGAGCTAAGTGTGAAAGCAAGGAGGGGAATAAATATGCTGCAAGATGAAATGTGTTGTAGTTAAAGAAAATCATATTGTTTCTTAGGGTTGTTAATCGTTGTTGGGGGCAAAAGAGAAATACGAAAGTTGGTTTGTTTTGGTTGTAGTTGAGTCCACAAAGATGAAATATGACCAAATAACTAGACAGGGTTTCATTTGAATTTGTTGAGATTGTTGGGAACTTAAATTAAACAAAGTATTTGGGTAATATATGATTTTTGTTGAGGCCATTTTAGAATGTGATAGTCGGGCTGAGCTTTGGTTGTCACATGATTGAGTATTGGAAAAGATTTATTACACATGATTTCTTGGTAAGTGCCTAATTGAGATGTACAAAAATGTTGGTAGGTTGTGATGTGAATGTCTTAAAGTAAACGGGTATGAGGTGATTAGAAATAAATCTTAAGTTCTCGAGCTTAATTAGAGTTGGGTTCAAATATTAATGATAAACAAGGGTGTGTTGGATTGTTGTTGACAATAGGTCGAGAATAAATGTTTCAAGGATAAGTTTAGTTTGGCGAATGTGAGATGTTGAGCACATATTTCATGAAATATATGGTTATTAGGTAGTTTCGAGATCATCGACATCTTGTATAATGCCTGAGAGTTTCGAGAGAACGTTAGGAGGTTCACTATTTCCTAGAGGATGTGTGGTCAAATCGTATGAAAAGTGTTACTTGTATGTGGCGTGTTCAGGATTTTTAAATCATAGTGGGGCGTGTTTAACGTGATTTGTTCCTGCCTCTTGCGTTGAATTGCGAAAACCAAAGTAAATATTTTATTTACCACGTATCTCAGAGCTAGTTGCTAGTTTTACTAAACATAGATTTTGAAAGTTTTACCGTTTGAATACAAATGGTTATATTTCTTAAAATAATTGAAAAATATTTTTCACCCTTATAAATACCATTGGCGTGCTTGGGTTACCCATACACACACAATCAATGGCTTGTAAGTTACCACATACCGCTGAACAAATTCAACTATACATCAAGGCAGAAACTGAGGGTAGTGACGTGGATCATCAAAATGCTATTGTGAAGGTCATTCTGCAGTTTGAAGCTATGAAACAATTGAAACGACGACTTAGAGAAAGCTATGCTAAGTGCACAGACATCTCAGATGGTAGGAAGCATGTGATCGACAAGTTTTTGTATGATGAATCTTGTAAGGATGCTGCTGTCATCGAATCGCTGTGGTCTTGTGTTCATCAAATAGATGACCAGATTTCTAACAAGGTTCGTTGGAGTTTGGAAGAGAACGTTGAAGCTGCTAGGGTTGAACATCAACAACAACAACAACAAAAACAACAAAATCCACCACCACTACAACATCAACAACAACCACAACTACAACAAGGTGCATCAAGTTCCTCTACACCAAGGGTGGTTGTGCAACAACAACATTTGCCTCATCTGGATCATTTCCAGCCAAGTTTCGAGGAAAATGTGGCAGTTGATGATGGTGGTTGGACTCCTGCCATGGATTGGGAGCTGAGCAGGTTGGAAGCTCAATGGGAAGAAGAGAAATTGGCGAGCTTCGATCCTTATGATGACGGCTATGATTCCAACAATTCTCAGACCTGGGATCATCCGGACTACCTTTGAAGTTTAGGTTTAGGTTTATGTGATGTTTTAATTCAGTATCGTTTGTAATATTTAAGTATTTCCGTCAAGTTTCTTTGAATAATATGGTGTTTTGAATGTTATGTTACGAACACAACTTGGAAAGGAGCTTATTACTCTGCTAGATTTAGATATTTTACAGAAATCTGTGCGGGTAACCTATTTGTTAAACAAAGAGTTCTGTCGATAACAGATTTTCACATAGGGATATTTGAATGAAGATTCGGTGTATGTAGAGAAAGTTGCTGAATCCCGGCTTTTAGGGTACGGGAGATCTTGTTTGTCTTGGTGTGAAGAATAGTTATTGCAAGTGGCTAGAATAGTAAGAGACAGTATTACGATAGGAGTGTTGCTTTGAATTCGTATACTAACACTATGTATCATTAGTTAGGGGTTCTAATGAGAGTTACGCTGTGTGTTTGATGAATTTTTTTTTTTTTTGGTTATCGGTTTCATACTAGTGTACTTACAGATATAAATAAGCCCACTTATTTATAATTCGTTATTTACATAGAGAGGCGTCCCAAACAATGTAAATAAGGAAATATAAACTTATGGTTCGGCGCCTTACAATTTCTTTATTTAGATGAAAGGCATCCCAATCATTCAAATAAAGACATTGCAACCCATCCTGCTTAAGAATTTCTGATTTAATATTCATACTAGTTAACAAAATAATTCCTGTGCGGATTTTCCGGAAGTACAGTAAAATTGATTTCAGACGCATCTATAAAGATGCGATTAAGATAATTAAAGATAGTTGGTAAGATACTTGAAATAGTTGGTGAGTATATATATATATAACGTTGAGTGTGAAATAGTATAGTGTGTAATGTGTGAGGAATAAACATTAAGCATGTAAAGATTAGTATAAAACAATCTTAATAGGTAATGTATTGAGCACAGCAGTCTACAGACACGGAAGGCATAAGATGATAAGGTGTAAAATCATTTATTTTGAAATTGTGGTTATAGTTCATTGTTTTAAAATGTTTGATTCTCTATAACCATTGGCTCTGATACCAAACTGTAACACCCCCTAATTTGGTTTGTGGCAGCGGAAAAATAATTAGGGTGTTACGGTGAGGATCGAGTTAAAATTTCAGAAAAACGGCCCGGAAGGGGCGTTTTGAAAGTTATATGTCATTCAAAGAATATTTTTGATACAAAAATGAATTATTCAATCTGAAATCCCATGAGAAAATGTGATAATTTGGAAAGAATGACATATTTGATTTTACACCTTTTAAGTTATCAGAGTAAAAGATGCCCGCTCCGTGTCTTGTCTTGCTCCATTAATTACCTGAGATAAACATGCTTAAAACGTCAACACAATGGTTGGTGAGTTCGCGGAGTTTATAGAAAATAACTTTCTTCGAAAGGTGTATAGTGATTGTCGAAATAAATAGTAATCCTTTATGAAATAGTTAATGAGTTGTTTTGTATAAAATTCACAAGTAATTCATGTATGATATTCAAAATCATAAGTTTCAAGTTATGAATAAAGATGAGCTACGTTGATATACGCTCGACGTGAAGTATCGGTCAACTTTTTAAAGTAACGATATACTAAGCATTTTGGGTTGTCCTGTGTAGAATTCTCATTTAAATCACATATGATAACAATTAAAGTTCAATTACAGGATTCAGAATCATACCACGTAGTGAAATAATAATCTAATATCTGAAATTTATCAGTGAAAAGTAGTGGTCTTCTAATACAGCTGTATCCTAGGATATATATGAAACATTCATATATTCATAAAGTTATATTGCCCTAAGCCTCATGACACGCAAAACGTTAACAGAGTACCGTAATACGGCGGTGTCCCACCAGGGTCACTGATGGGTTTTTATGGCCCTCGTGTTAATAGGTACTTGCCAATTCCTATTTTTCTCAAATATAGTGCATCGCGACTAAATACGACTAACCATATAGGCATTCCGTCACAGTATTTAGTGGGATAGGTCGTCAGCCTTTAACAGGTTTCGAAGCTGTTCACTATATTCGCGCTCACCGCAGTGATTAATGGCTCATGATAAAGGGACTTTCGGCAATAAAGTGTGCTTAGGCAATATAGGTGAATCATGCGTAATTTTAGTATTGGCAATTATTTATAGTGAAATGTAGAAATATCATGTTAAAGTAGCAGTACAATCATTTGTCACATGAATGCATACAATGAGTTTCAGTGTCATCAAGTAGCTTAAAATGTTATCTTCCAAGTTCCGTGTTTAAGATAAACAGACAATTTGCACATATAATGAGCATGTATTCCTTTCAAGTATAATTTAGATAGGTAAAGCGTAGTTGATAGTTTTGAGCAATTCATGAGAGTTTTCAAGTAATATAAAACAGTTAAAGCATGTATCTCCCCCAAAAGAGTTATTAAAAACAAGTGTGAAAAGTAGGGGCCACGACTCACCTTGGAATGTAGTGACGTAGATAACACAATGGTGCCAAGGAGTATGGCAGAACCGGGTGAGGAGTAACGCACAACGATACTTATTCGGCAAATCCTAATGAATATAAGTTTGTCTCAAGATATGACACGCGGAAAGTAATCGATACGTATGAGTTCCAAAAAATAGAGCGTTTTAGTTTTCGTGGAATATTTGTATCAAATGTTTGTAAAAAGTTTAGTATATTATTCGTGTGGTGGTTAAAAGTCATAGACTCAGACAAACGCACGCCAGATCATATAACATATAGCACAAGTATAAAAGGAAAATAAACAGGTAAGAATCAGATAAGCATATGAGTATATGTTGAGCCGATGGTTAAGCCTTTACCCAGTATCCCCAAATAGTTTGTATAAAACATAAATATTTTATAATTAAAGATTTATTTGAATTCAAACAATAAGGGTTTTATAATTTAAAAGTACACATTTCGTCATTGACGAATTAATATTAAAAGTGTTTTCGAAATGAAGTATGAGTATACAAACTTTTATAGTATTTCAATATAACTGTTTCAAATAATACTTTTAAACCGATAATAGTCCAACAAGCGTTTGCCCAACATATTAAGTCCATTAAGTATTTATTTAGTTCAATAGTCTAATTGTCTAATAATTCTAATATAAGTCCAATATATATAATTCGATGTCCAAATTTAATAATTTTTAGTCTGAAACATACCAATATTAATACAAACTAATTATATTTTGATAATACAATTTGTAACCAAACATACTTAACACACTTTTAGTATTTTAAAGAAATAAACCCAGCCATTTATAATTGCTATGGCTTTGTCCATATAACTAATCAAACACACCTCATGTGGATTGGGCCTTGGCCCTTTCTAATAAACCAAACGTACCCTATATTTATCTTGAGCCCAAAACCAATTTCATCACAAAGTCACAAACACAGCAGGCAAACATAACAGTCACAATCACAGAAGATATATCGCAAATATAACACTACCCATTGTTACACTTTTTAGACCAAACCAAGGTTCACCCTCGTGGTGCCTTGGTCGAACCGAGAACAACAACAACAACAAACACACACCTTTTATGGGTGGTGTTGAGTCGAGACTAAGCCACCCCGAGCACACCCTTGTGCCTTGCTCTACTAACCGGACTAACAAACACACGCACACCCTTGTGATGTGTTCGTTGACTGAGCCAAACGAAGACACCCACACCCCTAGGTGGATTTCCAATCGAGAACCAGGACTAAACAAACACCCTTATTGGTTGTTTTCGGTTCACTGAGCATAACAACACAACCCTTTTGGGGTGGTTTGAACCTTATACAAACAAACACCAAGCGCCCCTAGTTGGGCTGTGTTACGCAAAACAAACAAACACCCTTGGTCGGCTGATCTCACCGAGAACAAACCAAACAAACACACCCTACGTGGGTTGTTGCTGGGAACCAGAAACAGAAAATAACTAAACACCCCAAAGTGACTTCAAAACAAGTAAATATACAAGATAACCACCACAACGAAATCGGTATATGTTTCTTAAATCATTTTTAATCCCAACGATTCATATGACCCTTTTTATTTCATACAAAAGTGAATTCTAAAACATGATTAAATCCCTTTTTATTCCACGAAAAATATAACAATCGGTTTATTAATCGGTATAAATTAAATAAGAGTGATAACAAAATAAGTGATGTCGACATACCCTAAAAACGAGATAGATCGAGAGGATTAGTGAGATGGAGGCTGCGATGATGATGGTGGTGCACTTGTACGAGCGTCAGGAAGGAAAAGAAAGGAGTTTGCATGATTGTTTTTGTATGAATAGGTGTGGAAGGTGATGAGCTAGAAGAAAAGTGTATGTGTTTTTATATACAAGTATCCCACGTACACTATATATTACATATATTGCTACATGAAAATGGCAAGTTGGCTTTACATGTTTTGGCGCAAGAGCTTACACGTTCACATGTTTGTTAGTTATTGTATTGTATGGCTCAAAAGCATGCACGTTAAAAGATTTATATATGATACACGTAGAGATTGCATGTTAAGGTTACAAATTGTCACACGTCTACATTGCTAAATTATGTAGCAAATGATTAGCTAATATAGCTATACGTATACATAAAATTAGTTTAGGGTATAGTTTGATTCCGATAATTACTAACGTTAAGTCCTTAAATTACGAAACTTATAACTGGGTAACGTAAAAATATAACGTTTATAAAAATGTAAAAGTTTATTAATATATTCCAACTAATTATATTAGACGTAAGATAATTTTAATATAGAGCGTATACGTTAATAAAATCTAATAGTGTTTGAATATTTGTATTACGTAAAGAGTATAATGTAAAATATAATAAAGTGAAAATAGTTCATATAAAATATGTAGGCTTATCCAAATCTCGCGTTGGTCGTGAATATAGTATATTAAAGAAAAATTTAAATTTCTTCATAAAAATGGGCTTTGTTAAATGATAAGTCAAAGGTATTATTAATTAACAAAGATTATCATGACGGATTTTTGTAGGATCTTACAATGAACCTTTTGAAAGAATACACAAATACAAAAGCTCCTAAAAATGTGCTAGTGCGAAAAGATGTTGACGTTCCCAACACTAAATGTGTTAATGCCGTCTCCGTCGTCCAAGAGGGCGAAAAAGATGGAAGAGAGAATTTGATAACTATGGAAGTTAACAAAATTGACCTCGTCCCACTTAATGACGGAAACACCAATGCCTACACATGCAATTCCGACAAGGGAAAGGAGGCGCCCACTGAGGAGCGCCAATTGGAAGAACCACCAAAGTCACAACAAGTGAGGCATTACTTGAAGCACGAAATAAACAAGGAAACCATAAACGATTGGGTAGGAAACTATCGACGTACTCATCTACCCAACAAGGAGTCAAAGAGGATAGAACCGGATGATGAATCCGACACATTACCCGGGGGGCAATTGTATGAGTGCCTCATAAGACAAAAGTTAGTGGAAAAGCAGGAATTCTACGGGGTCTTCGAAATACCATGCAGCATTGGAAAACTCAAGTATCTGGATGCGGTAGCTGACCAAGGTTCTGACGTAAATTTGATGCCTTTATCCGTTTATGTCCAGTTAACCGACGAACTGCCATCCATCACCCGTACTAAACTCTCCTTTGCAAAACATTCTTACGAGTACCCGTTAGGAATTGCGGAAGATGTGTTGGTCAACGTTGCCGGATTCCTATATCCGGTCGACTTCATGATTATTGAAAGAAATGACATGAATATGCCAATAATCCTTGGGGAACCCTTTCTCGCGACCACTAGGGCACAAATCAATTACGAAAAAAGTACCATCCAAATGAAGAAGGGGAAGAAGACGATAAACTTCCCAACGATTCCACGTCATATACGAGATGTTGCTCTACAAAAAAAGATGGAGGCTAACCCCAATGTAATCCGTGGTAATGTTCGAGAGAAAATCCTTGCATGGGAGGCAAGGATTAAGAATTACAATGAAAATGAGATTAGAGAATGTAAGGGTGGAAATAACGATTATATTGAGGCTGGTGAGCAGCCTAATAACCCCGCTGAATTTACAAAAGGAGACTCAGTGCTTCTAAGGCATTCAGAAACAAAAGCACCTACCGATGAACCAAGTCCCTGGTGGTACGGACCATTCACAATTGAAAGTCTACACCAAGATGGGGTAGTAAGCTTGACCAGCAAGGGAGGAGGTGATGTGACTGCGAATGTCGAGCGATTGATACACCACCACCCTGATAACAAGGATTATATCTATCAGGGATACGTCATTATGAATGATGGAGTCACGTAATGTACGTGACTTTGAGTCTAGCTACAAGACTCGTTAATAAAGAAAAGCGCTTCTTGGGAGGCAACCCAAGCTTTATTTGCTTTGTGTGTTTATTTATTTGTTTGTTTGATTTTATTTGCTTCCGTATGTATGTTTAATTTTTATTATTATTGATTCATGTTCAAAACTAAAATTGTGAAAATGCTTTATTTTGTTTTTAACTTCGTCTTAACTACATATAAAGGTATTTTGCAAAAGATAAGTGTAAGGGAAATCTAAATTGGTTTATTAGAACACATATGAACATGAATCGTAATAATAATAAATTAACATACATATTAGTGTTTGTTTGAGTCAAATGCTTGTATCGAGTCATAATGATGTTTTGCAGGATTTCCAGGAAGTAAGGTATAGGTTTTTCCAGAAATTTTCCGGAAACTTAAAATGAAAATTTTTGTCAGGTCATTTCTGACGGCGTCAGGGTTTATAACCTGACGGCGTCAGATTTAATTTTTAGAAATTTTTGAAAGTTTTGTTTTTAAAAAGTTTTTATTAAATCTCCAACTTATAATCTCCAGGAATCTGCAAAATTATCATTCCACAAGCATTATATCCTTATATATAGATTTATCCCGCCGATGTTATGCAGGTTTTCGTGTTTGTTTTCTCAGGTTTAACAGGTTATTTTGGACAAGGAAATGTTTTGAATCAAGCTTATGGCGATGCATTAGTCATGGAGCTTCAACATTACTTTGGAAGAAGATCTAACCGTGTTACTTCATTATCCACCGAGCGAATCAGGGGAGTATTTGATTTCATTCTTTTACTTTATGCTTTTACATCTTGTTATTTGAACATTGGGGACAATGTTCATCTTAAGTGTAAGGGGAGGGTAAAAGTACGATTAGAGAATGCTATTACGCTTGATTTTTGTTTGTTTAATAGTAGATGTGTAATAAAACTGAGAGAAATACTTGTTAAGGTAATTTTAGTGCCAAATTTAAAATTTTTTACAACATATAGGAGTGAAACTTTGATCTTAATGAGCGTCTCACGGATAGGAGTTATATGACTAGCACAAAAACCGTACCACTAAAAAATTTTCCACCCCCAAATATGTGAGGTTCGCCCCTAGAATTGGTAGGAAAAGCATTTATGCTATGATGTGTGTACCGGTAGCACTTAGATTCTAGAACTTGCGTTAGGACCATTCCAAGGCCACAAGTGAGACTACATTCGTGTAGTTAGATTTACTACATGATAAGAGGCATTAAGATTAACCCATTGTTTTACACCTGTGTTTTTGTTATAATTACGTTGGCTACATTGGTCAAGTAATTCTCCCACACCCTTTGCGTTGTACTCATTTTTAGTACACGATACCCCTAGTACACCCCTCAGAGCCTATCTTTTCGTTTCGACCTTTAAGCATTTTACTTAAAGGAAGAATTTGTTACACCCCACTAAAATGTACACCCAAATCGCCTTAGCCTACCTTGTATGCACTCATTTTTAGTGCATTATTGTTACAACATTTGTTTAAACCCAAGTTAACTATCTAGTTGATTACATGGTTGCTAAGTCGAGTCATATCTTTGTACATATTGTTTTGGGACGATTGGGACTCATGGGTAAAGTACTAGTGTAATGGAGTAATGGGGAAGAACATCATTTATTACCCCCATATGTGCTAAATATTTTAAAAGTACTCCAAGTTTTCGATTATCTTAATTCGAGTCATTAGATTAGTTAATTGTAAAGTTATGTAAAAGTTCAAGTGTAAGGGGAATGCAATGCCCCTATGATGTATTATTTTGGATGGTAGGGCAAGAGTGTATGTCAAAAAAAAAAAAAAAAAAAAATCGAAAAATCAAGAAAAAAAATGAGAAAAAGAAAAATAGAAAAAAACATACGGACTACCATCCCGTTTCATTTTATGTTTATTTTTATGTTTTTGTTATTTTGTTATTTTGTTTTTAGCTTAAGATTGAGTCGAGTCTTGGCTTAGCAACATTGTATAGTACATGTAATTAATCAAGATCTTTAACTCGCCACCAGTAAAATATCCTTTATCCAACAAAACCGTGTTTTCCTTTTCCCTATACCTAACGTTATAACCCATGTAAAAGCCCTCTTTGATAGTTTATCTTAGGTGCTTACGCCTAGTGGAGGAGGTTTTCGATCCTTTCCCAAGCCTATGGTAATCTATTTGCTATGACAGGTAGTGAGAGATATTATCCGTTTTCATTTATGAGATTTATTTTGATGACACTTGAGAGATGTGAGTATCTAAACCCTACTTGTGAGGTGCTAGTTTATAATCTCCGTGCTTATTATGATTGAAGTGGAACGATTATTTGTTGTAATTACTTTTATGTTTGCATTAAATGACCCCTAACCTGTATTTTGATTAGAATAAAAGCGCATTTGCTTGAGGACAAGCAAATCTCAAGTGTAAGGGTATTTGATGAAGCGAAAAGTGTACCGCTTTTAAGGGGTCATTTAAGCCCTAAATCGTATTTATTTGATCAAATATTGCCCTAAATCGTTCCTTTTGTCATTTTAGGTACTTTTGAGGAGAAATCTGGAAAAGGAGGCATTTTGGACGTTTTTGGAGCATAAAAGTGAAGAAAACGACAAAGTCTCAAAAATCGGCTAAAAGTTACCTTTGACGGTGTCAGATTTTACTCTGGACGGCGTCATGGCTTGGCAAGAAAAGGTGGATGTGAAATTTACTCATGATAAGCCAGTGAAAATTGCATGTGAATTCTGACGGCGTCACGCTTTAACATGATCAAGGGCGTCACGGCTTAATTCAAAGAGGGACGGCGTCACGTTCAAGGTCTGACGGCGTCAAGCCTTGATAAGCCAGAACGGATTTTGGAGAGCTAAAGAGGGACGGCGTCAAGAAGGCCATCCGGGAACCCTAGAAGCGGCGAGGTGACGGCGTCACACTCCATAAGGTGACGCCGTCAGATGTAAAAATCTATATATAGTTTTGCAATTCTTTGTCATTAAAGGTAGGACTTAGTGTGGAATTTTTGGGAGAAAACCCTAAGACGATTTTAGCATCTTTTTCAAGGCTTTTTGCCTTGAGATCTTCCATGTTACATTGAAAGATAAGTTATCAATTAATCATTCAATATGTCTATGTGTTGTTTGATTTTATCTTGTTCTTGTCTTTTGTTTAACATGTTAGGCTAGATTTATCTTGTGTTTGCTTAGATCTAATGAAACCTAGCTATTGATTATTGGTTATTAGTGTGTTATTAGTTGTATTGGATGATTTTTTATCTATGTTAGGCTTAAGAAAACTGGCTAACTTCCTATTCGGTAACTTGCTTGAACGTCTTAAGAAACATGAACCAAATGCGTACTAAAGGTTTTTATGGTTGTATTTAATGCACAAGCGAATTCTAGTGATCCCATGTTAGGAGCTTCCTAGCCGGCTCGACATAGGAGTGAAGTAGGAGCTTGTAGAGTTGGGGAAGTACGTACGCCACCCCACGATTGGTATTAAGGAATACACCCGTCATCCACGCAACTAATACACACTAATCAACCGGTAAAAGATAGTTAGGGAGTAAGGAAATCTAAGTGAGCACATTTCTCTACACATAAGTTTTCACCAACTTTTTATTTTCAGTTATTTATTTTATTTGCATTGTAGTTATTTGGGTTAGTTGACTAGCAACTAATTCCGCCCACTCCTTCAAACCCGAGATTTTACTTGCTTTCATAAAAATATAAAAACATAAAAAGAATCTTCCTCAACCCTTAGACCTATTAGAGTAGTTTTTCATACCTAACGAACACTATTCCCAGTGGAGAACGATCAATCCCCCGTACTTACCACTACACTATACTACATCGGTCAGGTACACTGCCTGGTGGGGTTGTAAGCCTCTTGAGATCCCTCGAGAGGTAAAACCTGTTGTAAGGTTGCAAAACCACGCATCAGTTATTCACAATTCCTTCTAGTAGGTAAATCAGTAATTATTAATTTTTTTAATTGGCTTCTGTTAGCTGACGTTGTATTGGTATTATAGATGAAGAGCTTGGAACTAAAAGTCGAGGCACAACAGATTATGCATGTGAAAATAGCACCTGCAGCAAGGGTTTTCATAGTGTTTGTCTTGGGGATTGGTTGCGTTCCATCACAACAACATGACAGTATGTAATCACTACTCGCATATCGCATCTCAGTTCATTTGTTATTATTTGCCTTGGGGATTGGTTGTGTTCCATCACAACAACACGACAGTATGTAATCACTATGGTTATAATAATGCAGGTCATTTGATGTTCTGTTTGGGAATTGTCCATATTGCCCTGAGCCGGTTGCAGTCAAAATTGGCAGTTTGGCACAAGAAAATAGATCATTTTCTCTTATATATAGTTCAAGAAATCAAGATATATGAGGTAAGCAGTTCATTAATACAATCTAATATATTTCTAAGAGTGACTTAGCATCTGGAAAATATTTTTCTATGGTTGCACCAATGTAAAAGTAACAACACTTAAAAATAGCGTTGCTTGAGAAAGATAATCCAGAGTGAGTTCTCACATAACCTTGCATGAGCATGTAACGTGTAAACAACGTAATTTGCTACTAACCATAGGATAAAGTTTTAAGAGCACAAGACATAGGCAACAGTTCATGATATACTAACGTTCATGATATACTAACTTTCTGCAACGTGTTGCCATTACAGCTATAACTCGAAGAGCAGAGAAGCATTTGAGTGGTACACATGCCAATTTGAGTCTTACACATGGAAACAATAGTCGAAGGCTTTTTGTGAGTCAAACTGCGGGATTAAATTTCGTGCTATGGAAGTTTGAGCAAGAATCTGAATTTTCGGTTGATGATAATAGAGATTCGATGAAGTTTTTTTTGGAGATTGTTAGCTCAGATCTTTTGGCTTATATATAATAAGGTCATGTTTCTATAATGTAGAAACTATAAAGCATTGTCCATTAGTGGTCTATTTTAAGTTGAACATGTAGAAAATGGCTGTTTTTCGAAATTTACTTGAGGTTAAATTGTAAAGTACCTTTTTTTTACACTTACGCTTAAATTAATTAGGATAGACGTCGAGTTCATGTGATTGAAAGGGACTAATTCAGTAGGATCTTCAGGGTAAGATTTCACTTTGTTACCTAACGCCTAATTATGCAACTTCTGAAGCCTCATATTTACAAATGTCTTATTGTTGAAATGTTGCAAATTGATGAGGGAGAAAGCTGCAACTCTTCCAAAGTATGCTTTCTTTCCCTCAATACATACAAGTAACATTATTCATACTCATATTTTTTAATCTTATTCTTATCAGTGTTAAACTAGAACAAGGGACTGTAACTTCATTACTTGAGAAAAACGGCGCGAAAAAAAATAAAATAAAAAAAAAAAATAACACAAAAACAAAAAAAAAACAAAAAAATCCCGGGGCAACGCCCGGGCTTCCCAACTTGTTAATAACATAACAAAGTTTAGGTGAAATTTTAGAACTTATATTGACTTTGAGTTTTCGAAATTTTAGGGTTTTACAGTAGGTGCTATATAAGGTGAATTGGTGTAAGAGAATGAAAGCTAAAGAATGGAATGCATTGTTTTGGTTTGGTCAGAGTTTAGTGGCATCAGACATTGGCTGTAGTTATGTATGATATCAGACAGTGCTGAGTTTTTGTTTTGTGATGTTTAGTTCTCTATTATGTTTGTATCAGATTTGGGTATGTCCAAATCTTTGCTTTTTATGCACTTGATGTACTATCTTTTGGAAAATAAATATAAATTCACCTTTGCGCAAAAAAAAAAAAAAAAAAAAAAAAAAAAAAAAAAAAAGTCGCTATTGAGCACATCCAAGCTTGTTCGATAAATCATACACAAAGTTTCATTCAAACTGATCGAGATCGATTGTCATCCATGTGACTATGATACCCTCTTGGACTCTTGATTGGCCGCATTTCTAGAGATGAAGCAAGAGACAGAATGATCACTTTTGTCAATGTTCAATTCAATATATTTCAAGGTACCAAAGAACGTGTGTCACCAGAATAGATGTGTCACAGTCATGAATCCTACTAAAAAACTCACGAAACCCGGGAGTTTGAGTTCGATTCACACCTAACTAAAATTATTGATGTTTCGCAAATAGTAACTCAATCAGTCACACGAGAACTGCCTATTTCACCGAATTCATCTTTTATTCTTAACTAAACTACTTGCAGAATAATTCAGTTGCCACAAAAATAAAATAAAATAACGTATACTAGTACATCACCACAAAGATGAATGATTATAGATATTGCAATACTTTAATTTTTAGGAGTCTTGGTATCTTCACTCGCACATAGGGATGGCAACGGGCAGGGAATGTCGGGGATTGTACTTCCCATCTTTATCCCCGTTTTACACTCTCCATCCCCATTCCCGTCCCCATCACCATCGGGGAATTGCTTTACATCCCCATCCCCAATGGGGATCGGGGATCCCCGCGGGGATTCGGGGATTCTCCACCCTTATGAAATAACATAAAAATTCCACCAACTCGTCGAAAATATAAAGAATTTTAACTCATAAAATACCTCAACAAACGTACATGGGGCTGTTTGATAAAACAAAATGATTTAGTACTGAATGATTTAAAGGTTCTGAATGATTTATAGTGTCTGAATGAAACTTCATCTGAATGATAACATGATGTTTGACGGTTGTTCTTAATAGATACTTCTCAATGGCATAAACCACAATTATATTTTGTATAAATGATTAAAATCTTATATTATTATCTGTTTTCTTATTTTTAAAATTTATGAATTAGAGAATTCATCTATACGTTTACTCTTAGAGATTAATTTTTGAGAATATTGTTCAGTTTCTATGGTTAGATGTGTTTTTTAAAATTTGTTTTAAGATGCAATAATACCCACAACACTACTTGAATAACATAAAACTATACAAGTCATGAGTAAACTTGTAAAAGCTAGAATGCTTCACGTTGATAGGATCAAAGCAAGAAGATAATAGAAAAATATGATAAATATTAAAGTTGATAATCGAGATGTGCATTTTGTTGTAACAAATAACCAATAAATTATTACTCTGCACAAGTGGACCCCTTGGATATGGTATATATTAACGTTGCTGGATCATTTTGCATGTCCCTTGTTGATACAAAAGTTGGGCGTTCCTTGTTAAGACTCCTATTCTCGTACCAATTAGATCTTAATGCTTGATGGAACCTGCGCACTAAGAAAAAGAGCAAACACCGTTAGGCTTATCGAGGGATTGTCTCCCCCGATTATCCTCCGGCGTGAGAGTAAGTAATCAAAGTTTAGGGTTTAGTGAAGAGTTAAGGTTTTAGTCGATCGTACCTTTACCGAGGGCTTGGGTGCCCTTTATATACATATGAAACCCTAGTAGGTTTCGTGTTCCCTACTCCTCGTCCTGTTCGCCGATATCGGATATTTGGTATATATCCCCTTTATTTAGGAGATACTCAATATCCCATCCGGAAATAACTTTGGGCTTGGGCCTCGTAGGTCCAATCCGCATAACTGGTAGTCCAGTTATCGCCATGGCGCCCCACACGTAGTGGGCTTAAGTATTAGTATTGTTTACTAATCGGGTCCGTGACCCGGGTGTAGACTATACGTCATCATCCCTCACGCTGACCGACTCGACATTTAATTGAATGATTAAGATAAGAAAATAAAATTATCAAACAACCATTATCACTTACCGAATTAATGTGAGGCCCATTAAGAAGCTATCAAACACCCACATAGTTATATTAATTACAATTTCAATTCAACTTTAATGCATCGTTAGCATTGTAACATCAAATATAATATCATATGTGTGTGTATTCGGACAAAATAGTTAAGTAATTTATAATTGGTACTTATACTTCTAAATCTATAAATATCACATATGCATATAAACATACATGCCGATACTTGTAAACATATGTACATGTACATATACAAGTTAATCAAGTATGGATAAAACATATTAATTTTAAATAATTACACACTAGAAAGATCGGGGTCGGGGTCGGGTTCGGAGATTTATGTTATCCCCATCCCCGCCTCATCCCCAGTTTAATATTTCAGGGGATTCCCCATCCGCGTCCCCATCCCCGGTCAACTAGGGGATTCCCCAGTCAAATCGGGTTTGGGGATCGGGTCTCCATCGGGTACGGATACTCGCACATACAATAATAAATATGTAGGGTCACAATTTTGATTTTGGATTTCATTTACACCATTGTCACCAAAAATGAATTATCATGGACTCTATAAAGGTCGCAATATCAAATCATTTTACACGACCTTTAATAAATATGGACTAGATTAAATCTATACTTTGTGAAATATTACTATAGAGTTGTACTTAACTTATGATACATCGGACAAACAATGTTCATAAACTATAACAAAATTTGACTGAAAGTGACATAAATACCGAGTGAGTTTCTCGACCAATTTAGACACAAAACATTACTTTACATCAATTACCAACAACTTTGTGGCATGTAGTTCAAGAAATACAAAACAAGTTGCCTTATCACCAATTTTTAACTCGATCACAACCAAACAAAAAAGAATGAAGATATTAGTGTAAAGCCGTATTAAATCACTATAATTGCTGTTGGAAAATTAGTTTTGCAAAAATGATTTTTGCATATTTTGGACACTATTTTAATATATGTATATGTTATATATACTTATATTTCTTGGTAGCTTTGCGTTCTCCGTGACGAGAGCTTCGCAACGAGCTAAAATGTGTCAAAATTGGAGTTGATATGAATGAGATATCGTGTCTCAAAGTGAGGCACTTGGAACACAAAAATGTGGAAACTAAAAGTATGCTCCCACTCCTACGTGCGCGCGCAGGGGGGGGGGGTGCAGAAAATGGGATTTCTGGGCCAAACTGGGTTCGAAGCTACTGAACTCATGCGAGCCCGCGCGACCTGCGGACACGAATGCAGCTCCGAAACTTCGCCTACGTGCGTATTTAGAAGGAAAATGATTTCCATATTTTGTGTCCATTTATTTTTGGAACTGATTTAAACTTTGTTAACAAGTTATATAGAATCGGTTTAAATAAATGGAAGATATTGAAATCGTTTTTAGAAGGAAAACGATTTGCATATATCGGATATATTTAATAGTGATTTTATCTTGGTGAACAAGATAGGTTTACACTATAAATATAACCGAAGTCTCATTCGGTTTAGACACAGTTAAACCGCAGCTCTAGCAACCGAGTTCCAGCAGTCTTCTTCGATCAGAAACGCACAGTGCTTCCGTGATTTTTCAGGCAAGTTTTGTCAGGTCCGGCTGTACAACAGCTTTGTACGTTGTACCCTGGGAAACAGACGGCGAATCTGTTTTAAGGGAATCGTGTTTACACGAGCCTCGTGCACAACCTTTACTGTTTTCGTTTAATCTTATTCATACTCCATTCTGTCTGTATTTATTTTCTGTTATTTACTTATTGTAATATGATTTTATAAATAAAAGTGTTCACCGTTTCCTACAGTCTTAAAACAGATTCGGTTTAACCAAATTTAAAACACTTTGTTAAAATCGGATTATTTATTAACAAGTTTTATAAACTATTTTCTGTCGAAACCTTGTTGAGTTTCTTTGGAAATCAGTCTTGATTAAACAGATTTATTTACAGATCTATAACGTTTTTCAGTTGTTCTTATCAGTTTACATCGAAACCAAGATAGAGTTTCTATTAAACTGATTTACTTGATCCATCGAAACCAAGATAGAGTTTCGTTGAATCAGATTCTGGTACAAGTAGATACCGATTTACAGTAGTTTGTTTAACTGTTTGTGTTTGCTTTTCAGGATGACAAACACCACTACCCCTCCTGTGACTACTACTGTGAATGTACCTGGTGCGCCAGTTACCAACACGGTTGCTAATCATGCTGAGAAACCAGAGAAATTCAATGGGCAGAATTTTAAGAGGTGGCAACAGAAGATGTTCTTCTATCTCACTACTTTGAACCTTGCGCGGTTCTTAAAAGAGAATCCACCTCACGTGGAACCTCCTGCAGAAGGTCAATTCGCCAATCAACAGGCTGTTCAAGCCTTGGAAGCATGGAAACATTCAGACTTTTTGTGTCACAACTATGTTCTGAATGGTTTGGTGGACTCTTTGTACAACGTGTACTGCAAGACCAAGACTGCCAAAGAATTATGGGAGTCATTGGAACGCAAGTACAAAACTGAGGATGCTGGTACAAAGAAGTTTGTGGTAGCTCGTTTTTTGGATTACAAGATGGATGATTCAAAGAACGTGATGAGTCAGGTTCAAGATCTGCAGGTTTTGCTACACGACATTCATGCTGAGGGAATGACTTTGAGTGAAACTTTTCAAGTTGCTGCTATCATTGAAAAGTTGCCTCCAAGCTGGATAGAATTTAAGAACTACCTGAAGCATAAGCGAAAGGAGATGAGTGTTGAAGACTTGGTTGTTCGTCTTCGTATTGAAGAGGACAATAAGCTGGCTCAGAAAAACGCTTATATGCCTGATTCTGCCAAGGCAAATATGGTTGAGCATGCTTCGTCATCTTCAAAGTCCAATGTCAAATGTAAAGGCAAAGGAAAAGGAATGAATGACAAGAAGGGCAAAGGGAAGTCTGAGTATCTTGCTCCTAAAGCTGCAATCGTGAAACAGAAGTTCCAAGGGGTGTGTTTCAACTGTGACCAGCCGGGTCATCGTGCTGCTAACTATAAGATGCCGAAGCGGGTGACTCCACGCCAGGATAATATGGTAAATGATAATATGGACATGATTGCTATGGTTTCTGACTTCATTGCCATGATCTCTGAAGTTAACCTGGTAGGTTCCAACAACAGGGAATGGTGGGTTGATACTGGGGCTACCCGTCATGTGTGTGCTGATAAGAGTATGTTTCACTCTTTCAGAGCGGTTAACAATGGAGACAAGTTGTACATGGGCAACTCTGCAACTGCTGATATCAAGGGTGAAGGAGATGTAATCTTGAAGATGACATCCGAGAAAGAGCTCAAGTTGACTAATGTCTTGTATGTTCCAGAGATTCGCAAAAATCTTATGTCTGGTTGGCTGTTGAACAAGTTTGGTTTTCGTCTTGTTTTTGAGTCTGATAAGTTTGTTCTTTCTAAGAATCAAATGTATGTTGGTAGGGGATATGCCCTGAATGGTATGTTTAAGCTCAATGTAATGGTTGTTAAGAATGATATCAATAAAATGAATTCTTCTGCTTACTTGATTGAGTCTTCTAATGTGTGGCATGGCCGTCTTGGACATGTAAATTTTAATTCGATGCGTCGTTTGATTAAATTTAATTGCATACCTAATTTCCATATTGACTCAAAATATAAATGTGAAACTTGTGTTGAAGCCAAACTTACAAGATTATCTTTCAAATCGGTTGAAAGAAAAACCGAACCACTTGATATGATACACACTGACATATGTGATTTGAAATCACTACCCACAAAAGGTGGCAATAAGTACTTTATCACGTTTATTGATGATTGTACAAAGTATTGCTATGTTTACTTGTTAAAAAGTAAAGATGAAGCTATAGACAAGTTTGTTCTATACAAAAATGAAGTTGAGAATCAACTTAATAAGAAAGTCAAGGTTGTACGAAGTGATAGAGGAGGTGAATATGTGTCTCCTTTTGCTGATTTATGTGCTCAACATGGAATTAGACACGAATTCACTGCTCCTTATTCACCTCAGCAAAACGGTATTTCCGAAAGGAAGAACCGTACCTTGAAGGAAATGGTTAATGCCATGTTGATAAGTTCTGGTTTAAGCCAGGACATGTGGGGGGAAGCCATTCTAACGGCTACTTATCTTTTAAATAAGATACCTCGTAAGGAAAAAGAAGAGACCCCTTATGAACTATGGATGGGAAGAAAACCATCATATCAATACTTACGAGTGTGGGGGGGTCTAGCAAAGGTAGCTATACCGACACCCAAGGCCCAAAAGATTGGACCTAAATCTGTGGATTGTATATTCATTGGATATGCTAAGAATAGCAGTGCTTATCATTTCATTGTACATGATTCGAAAAATCCGGATATACAAAAGGGTACACTAATGGAATCAAGGAATGCTTCCTTCTTTGAAGATATATTTCCTTGTTTAACGAAGGAAACTGGAAGTTCATCTAAAATAGATGATGATGTTGTCCAAGATAAGTGATGAGTGTGTAAATACTCATCATTTTTGTCCCATCTGAACTGCAAAAACATTTAAAAACTATCAGAAATGCTTCAAAATACAGAAAATATCCTTGAATTGTGGTTTTATCTGTTTCATGTGCAAAAGGATTAAAAAGGGGACGAAAACGAACATTTTTGGATTGACTTGGCAATAATTGTGCATTTGATCAAGTGAAGACGAAAGTCAAAGACGGAGTCAAAGTCAACCCCAAAAACCCAAAAATAACACAAATGGTCCCTGGAATTAATTTTCACTATTGGCAGCAATGGTCCCTGGATTTTCAGAAGTTACAAAATTAGTCCCTCAAAGTTAAAACAATTTCAACTTCTAATCCTAACTAAAATAAAACCCAACCATTAAACCTACCTAACCCAACCCTTTTAATAAACCCAGCTACTAATCACTAGCCCAGTTACCCCTTTGTTAATAAAAACCCAAAACCCAGGTTTGACAAAAGTCAAACCTTCTTCTCCTTCTTCCTAAAACCGCCAAAACCAAACCAAAACCACCCTTCCCACAGTATTTCTCTGCAACTCCACCCCCTCCTCCTCAACACTCCACCTAACATGCCAAAACACATTTAATGCTTCTTCCCCATTTCACTCCATCAGAGATAGTAGATTTTTCCACTATCTCAATTTTGGCGCCAAATTCAGAATTAAAGGCTGAGATCATTTGAAGCTAATCCAAGGGTGCAGAATGGATCAGAGGAAGATAGCAAGAAAATCCCACTTTATTTTAGTATAAATAGAGCAACAATGTAGCATGTAAAGTAAGTAGTTAATTTTAGATAAATCGTATTTCATATTCAGTAGTTGTAATCTTGTAATTTTCGAATTCCAGTTATTAATTCAAGTCAAATTTAGTCTATTAATTCTAATTTCAAGTACTCTTATGTTCATTGTCAGTTAATGCTAAATTTTAAGTTTACTGTTAGGTCAAAATAATCTCTAGTCCAGTTAAAAATCACTCAAAAGCCACACACCATTGCTATAAGCTTATGCAAGCTTATCATAGCTTGTTGTAAGTTTATATTAGTTATAACCTGTTCTTAATTCAAGAAATGGAGAAAGTCAACGAAAGTCAAAGCTAGCTCACAATAAGATGTTCAGAAGAGAAAAGCTATTCAGGAAGGCTTTTTCTGGGTTTCTAGCTTGTTGATAACAAGCTAGGTGTTCTGGTCCTTAGTTCTTTGTTTCATAAGCTTCAGTCAGTTGTAAGCTTTTTCCATAGTTTTTCTTAATTTTCTATTTTTACTGTTACACTGCTTATTTTCAGCTTAATTCATAGGTTATTGCTTATTTATAGTTTATAAGTAAATTTCATCAATATAATCAGTTTTTATTAGCCTTGGTCTCATTTTACTTAAAAATCTAATAAAAAGCCAAAAATTAGCCAAATATAGCATAGCTTGTTAAACTGCTTATTTCTGTTTTAAAAGTTGCTTAATAGAGTTAAACTAAGTTAGTTAATAAGTAAAAACCAGAATTTATAAGTTAAACTAGCCTGTGCTAGTTAAAAACCAACACATACCCTCAATAAGGGGTGTTTGGTTTGAGAAGTCAAATTGGTCAAATCAGCTGTTACTGTACATTTACCTTTAGCCCAACTTTGAACTAGCTTATCTTGGCCATATTAAAGCTATTTCCATGTTCTATTTAGCCATTTTGATAGAAAAACTAGTTTTAGGTTGTCTGTGGTAATTTCAGACCTAAAAAAAGACCAATTAAGCCAATATAAGCCACAAGCTCATAAAGACCTTATTTGTGGCTTTACTGAGTTCCTTTGGATACATTTAGAAGATATACAAGAGTTGGAGTAGTGTCAATAGGTTTGTGCAAGTCTGCACACACAAACTCAGTATATACTGAGCAGATCTGACCCCTAATGGCCTTTCTTCTCAGCTTATTTGTGGCTTATCTAGATAAGTTGAGGCCTTGAATTTTGGTTTGATTATAGGTCATAGTACTGGCTTTAAGATTCTGTGCTTAATTTGGTCTGCAAATTCCCCCAATTCACTAAATCAAACCCTGCATCAGATTTGGTGTTCTTCAAGCATCTGATCTAGTGTTAAATTGAAGTTCAATTGGGTGGTTAGATTTGGGGCTTTTTGGTTTTTAGTATACCCAGTAGTACTAGCAAGGTTTTGCCCCCATATTATTCCACTTATCAGCTTATTTAAGTGCTTAAAATCTGTCTGCAAGTTGGGGCTTTATCTGTCATTTTCTGCATAATCTTGAAACTGCTCAATTGTTTATTTTGCGCATTCAGTGAGTTAAGGTGTTTGATTTAAGTTGTTTTATACTTAAATAAGCCTGTTGAACTATATCTGAGCACTTGGTAATTTTTGGTGCTGATTAGCTTATTTTTGAGCTTATTTGAAACTGCTTATCTGCCCAAACAACTTATTAGGGTTTCTAAAAGTTCTAATTTTATTTTTCCTAGATTAAGAATAATATTTTAGATTTTCTTGCAAAGTTTCATATTTTTCCTAAGTCATTTGCTATTTTTAATCCTTTTAATTAGTTTATAATAGTAATTAATTCATAATAAATTAAATAATAATCAGAAAAATATAATTTTAATTTCTAAAATTTTCTTTTATTATTTAGGATTTAATAAAAATAATTTTACACTTGTAGGATTAGTTTTCTAATATTTCACTTTTTAGTCCCGTTTTAGAATTCCAGTATCGCATTTTTAGTTTAATTTGTTTTAAGTCTTAATTTTCTTTTGGGAATTTGTTTCCCATTATTAAATTAGAATTATAATCAAGCAAAATTCCATATTCTAATCATCAGTCACTTTAATCCAAAACTTAAACAATTTGCCCATTCACACCTCGTTGGGAAACGACCCGGGTAATCACTTACCTGGTTCACACTACACACAAACGTGAGTTTTTGCAAGTATCCTTTTTCACAAAGGGGTGATTTGTATTTATTCACGTGTATCCGTCATTGCATAATATTTATATATACGTTTTAGCACGGATCAATAAGAGACAACGAGATGATAATGATCTCCAAGATGAGAGACAAGATCAAATCGAGGAAGAAGAGGTTGAACCTAGAAGAACCAAAAGGGCAAGAACCGAGAAATCGTTTGGACCCGATTTTGTTTCTTTTATGGTAAAAAATGAACCTACTTCTTATCGAGAAGCGGTAACTTCCTCGGAAGGGCCTCAATGGAAAGAAGCCATTAAAAGTGAAATAGATTATATTTTACAAAATCATACTTGGGAGCTCGTGGATTTACCTCCTGGTTGTAAACCACTAGGATATAAATGGATCTTCAAGAAGAAGATGAAAGCCGATGGCACCATTGACAAGTACAAAACAAGATTGGTAATCAAAGGATTTAGACAACGAGAAGGTCTAGATTATTTTGATACATATTCGCCTGTTACGCGAATAACCTCGATCAGGATGATACTTGCTATTGCCACATTAAGAAATTTGGAAGTTCACCAAATGGATGTGAAAACGGCTTTTCTAAACGGGGATTTAGAAGAAGAAATATATATGAACCAACCTGAGGGTTTCATAGCTCCTGGACAAGAGAACAAGTTTGTAGGCTTGTTAAGTCATTATATGGCTTAAAGCAAGCTCCCAAACAATGGCATCAAAAATTTGACCACGCCATGCTAGAGAGTGGATTCAAAATTAATGAATGCGACAAGTGTGTTTATGTAAAGGACACAAGTAGTGGATATGTAATCTTGTGTTTATATGTTGATGATATGCTTATCATTGGCAGTAACGACAAGATGATCAAATCTACTAAAGACATGTTGAAATCAAAGTTTGACATGAAGGATATGGGTTTAGCTGATGTGATCCTTGGAATAAAGATCATACGAACTCCAAATGGACTTGTGTTAAGTCAAGCACATTACGTTGACAAAATTCTTAATACTCATAATGCGGGGGATTCCGGCCTAGCTAGAACTCCAATTGACACCAGTAAGCATCTATCTAAAAATAGAGGCTTAGGTGTTGCCCAATTAGAGTAGTCAAGAATTATTGGCATGTTAATGTACTTGATGACAAGTACCCGACCTGACTTAGCATATGCAGTTAGTGTTAGACCCGTTTCCCGGGTATTGGGACCCCACCCTAGATGAAATGTATAAAGGCCTTATGTGATTGGTTAGTCAACAAATGTGGTGTTTTAGTCAAACCCGATAGTCAAAATATGACTAAAGTGGTTATGTTAAATATGATGTGTAATTAAAAGGGCCTAAGTTGCTAAGTGTTATATATGTTATAAGTTAGTTTGTGGCCAAATTAGAAGGAATGAAACTTGAGGGGCCATTCTTGCCTTTGACCCAAATTTGTACCTAACTAGTTATATCTAGTTTTATCTAGATAATTCTCTCATTATTGAGAGAAGTCTTGGAGGTCCGGTTTTAGAGGGAAAAGGGAGGGAACCATGAAGATGATGATCAAGTATTGATGGAGGTTTATGTTCTACTTCAAGAGTTAAGTCTAGCAATGATTCCTTCCACAAGTAAGAATCTCTAGTTGATGTTAGTGAAGTTATTGAATTATAGATTAAGTGGGTTTTCATCATATGATCAAGATATGATCATATGATGATATGGGTTAGAAGATGATTATGTTTTGATGGGTTTGATAACCCTTGTTTATGTATTTGAGTATTATGTGATTAGGTTTTGATTATTGAATGATGATGATGATCGATGATGATGATGATGATGGAAGCTTGTGTTGATGATGATGTTCTTGTTGTTATGTAGCTTGGTTTGAGGTAAGTAAAATGATGATAGCATATGTTATATGGAATTCCATCATTATGTGTTATGTATGTTTATGGTTAGAAAGATAGCTTGTGTTATGCCTATGTGATGTCAAGATATGGCTTATGTGAAGATTGGATGCTAGGAGATAAGTTGATGTTATGTGCTAGTGATTATGTGAAGTAAGTGGTTTATGTATATGATGCATTATGAGGTTTGAAGTATAATGGTATGTTATAGTCGTTTTACTTACTAAGCGTTATCGCTTACGGTTTAGTTGTCTAACCGTTTTGTAGGTGCTTATGCTATGGCTTGGATGTAAGGATATATGGACTAAGGCATGGTTATGCAATGTGGGTAGTTTTGGTAAGAATCTAGGAGCTTAGGTAGAATACCGAGCTCTTGTGTATAAGTTTGTACCCCCGTTGGTCTTTTATGAGTAAAAAAGCGTTAGATTGTATGTCAAGTGTTTTGTAATGAATTGGAAGTCATTTGGTATGTTAAAGTATGTTTTATGTGTTTATGGTTTAAGTTAAGGGGTGTTTGGATTAGTGTCCATTTGTACCCATTTTGGAGTCAAACGGGTCAAATGTTATTGAAACATGTTTGATATGTAAATATAATGAAGTTGGTCAAGTTTGGTGTAAAACGGAAGTGGTATAAGTGGTTTTGTCACGAAATGGGTCAAAATGGGTTTTAGTGGTGAAATTGCAGTTTTGTTCTTGATGGCCTTCTTGACGCCGTCACCCTTTAAACTCCAAAAATTCTCTGGCTTATCAAGGCTCTGAGATTTGTTCTTGATGGCCTTCTTGACGGCGTCCCCTTTTAATCGTCCAAAAACCTTCTGGGCCGTCAAGGTCTGACGGCGTCACCATTTTCTTGACGGCGTCACAGTTTGTTGGGCAGTTTTCGAAAAATCATATCTTTTAATCCGTAAGTCGAAATGGGTCGTATGACCTATCGTTTTGAAGCTAATGGAATGTAGTTTCATTTAAAAATAGCCTCAAGGTCTGAAAGTTTATAGATTTTCGTCAGTGGTCAAAAGAGTAACCAGATGTCTGTTTTAATTCAAGTTTTTCCGCGTAAAAGTTTCAGTTTTTAGTCTAAGCGGGCACGGGGTGTAAAAAATTGGTATCAAAGCTTCGGTTTAAGTGAATTAGGTTTCCACTATAGGGTGCCTAGTCTTAAACCACTCGTAGAAGCTTGAACTTAAAGTATTAGTTACGCGGAAATTAGTTGCTAAGTGTTAGGCGGATTATGATTTATGCTAGTTGAGCCTTTTGATGATTAGTGATGTATGCTTGTTATAGTGTTGATGAGTATGAGATTCAAGTCCTTGGGGACTTGAGATGCTTAGATGATTAGTTGGCCGAGTACCTTGGTTGGTGCCGGTGTTGGTATTGTGATTGTGTGAAGTAAGTCCATAGAGGACTTGGAATGTTTATGTGATTAGATAGCCGTGCACCTTGGTTGGTGTCGAGGATTGTATTGTGATAGGTGAATGTATGATAGAATTAGAGTTATTAATGTGAGTAGCTATGCTAAGCGGTATTAGAGATGGGTTAGTAAATGGACTAAGATATGATGCCTTAGTTATGAGTTCGGCTATTGCTTGCGGCTAGTTAGATGATGATGCTTAGACATTGCTTGGTTATGCAATGTGATATATGAGCCATAGACTTTATGTTTTGATTTATGTTATGAATGTTTTAACACTTGTTGGATAAGTGTTAAGCGTTATGATATGAGTTCATATATGATGTTAAGTGTTGTTGTTTATATGATGATAAGTCTATGGTAGTTAATTATATGTGTAAGCTTTATGTGATGTGCTTGAGAGCACGTTTGTATAGAAGTGCATGAGTGGCGATAGATGCATTAGAATGCGTGTTAGGTGTTGACCTAGTTGTGGTCGGTAAAGCTAAAAGAGAAAACATTGATATGTGAAAAGAGTTAAGAAGCATGCTAATAATCTGAAAAAGCATAAATGTTTAAAAAAAAAAAAAAGAAGGAAGAAGCGAATAGTGAAGTATGTTTATAGCTTGAATGCTTAAAAGGCGTATTGAGTCTAATTATGATTTTTGTTTTGAAATAATCGAATAGATGCTTGAAGGCATGAAATCTTTATATGAGTAACTAAAATGAGAAAGTTAAAGTGTAAAGTTAAGATGTGATAAAATTACATTGCCTATAAAACATGATAATTAAAATGTGTTAGTAATAAATGAGTAGAAGCGATGAATGAGATATAGATCGTGCTAGAAGTCATAAGTGACTTGAAGTGTACTAGAAAGAATTGTAAAACATGAATATGATCATGTCGATATATATATCGAAATATGTATGATGAGATTTGCGAAAGTGTTATAGAATAAACCTATGTAAGGTTTATATATGTGTGAGTTAAGTAGACTAAATAAGCGATTGTATGAGTTGAAAATATGGTCAACAAGGGTTGACGGGTATTAGTAAGAGTGTGTTGTAAGAACACATAGAAATGTGTAAGTTGTAATGAATAAGCATTACATATAGAACTTGTCTAAATAAAGATGGCACATAGTTAGTGTATGAGTCAACTTGGGGTTGACGGGTGAAAGATAAGTGGCAGTGTGGAAATGCGATAATAATAAATGTGCAAGTGTTATATAGAAACTTGTCTAGATGATAGTAAGTGTGATAGTGAATGTTGAGATTGCGTAAGGCAATGAAATTTGAATATATGATAGTGTGCCTAATGATAGAAATGCATGAAAGATAAATCGAGTAAAACTTATAGTGGCATTAAGGTAATGTGTTAAACCTTAAAATAGACGTCTAAAATGAATTGTGCATTAAGTCAATAAGTCAATTTGTGAGCATTTCCAGAATTTGATCAGAAAGTATGCTTAAGTTATGCGTGTGATAGATTTTTGAGGGTGCCATTGGTATGGTACTTTATATATTTTGAGATAAGTTGCCGATTTTTAGTTTAGATGCGTGTTTGGTAGTATGTAGAATGTGAGATTTGCCGGATATATGAGGTTAGGTCATGATAAGTGCATTGTTGAATGCCGTGCTATAGTGTGGAAGTGGGAATCATATAGAGTTACAGTAGTAGATTTTCCCGGATGACAAGTAGTTGTTTCGGGAAATCTTAGAAAAGTTTTTGATGAGAAGTGTGCTTTTAGCAGATTATGAGTTGTGTTTATGCCTAGTAAGAGTAGAATTTGCAAGATCATGTAGATCGTCGCAAGGAATTGGCCTAGAAAGCACGAGAGCAAGGACTTGTATATGTTGTGAAGTTAGTTTTGGATAGTTTTAGACGAGAGATTTCGGGGACGAAATCTAAATAAGGGGGGTAGAATTGTTAGACCCGTTTCCCGGGTATTGGGACCCCACCCTAGATGAAATGTATAAAGGCCTTATGTGATTGGTTAGTCAACAAATGTGGTGTTTTAGTCAAACCCGATAGTCAAAATATGACTAAAGTGGTTATGTTAAATATGATGTGTAATTAAAAGGGCCTAAGTTGCCAAGTGTTATATATGTTATAAGTTAGTTTGTGGCCAAATTAGAAGGAATGAAACTTGAGGGGCCATTCTTGCCTTTGACCCAAATTTGTACCTAACTAGTTATATCTAGTTTTATCTAGATAATTCTCTCATTATTGAGAGAAGTCTTGGAGGTCCGGTTTTAGAGGGAAAAGGGAGGGAACCATGAAGATGATGATCAAGTATTGATGGAGGTTTATGTTCTACTTCAAGAGTTAAGTCTATCAATGATTCCTTCCACAAGTAAGTATCTCTAGTTGATGTTAGTGAAGTTATTGAATTATAGATTAAGTGGGTTTTCATCATATGATCAAGATATGATCATATGATGATATGGGTTAGAAGATGATTATGTTTTGATGGGTTTGATAACCCTTGTTTATGTATTTGAGTATTATGTGATTAGGTTTTGATTATTGAATGATGATGATGATCGATGATGATGATGATGATGGAAGCTTGTGTTGATGATGATGTTCTTGTTGTTATGTAGCTTGGTTTGAGGTAAGTAAAATGATGATAGCATATGTTATATGGAATTCCATCATTATGTGTTATGTATGTTTATGGTTAGAAAGATAGCTTGTGTTATGCCTATGTGATGTCAAGATATGGCTTATGTGAAGATTGGATGCTAGGAGATAAGTTGATGTTATGTGCTAGTGATTATGTGAAGTAAGTGGTTTATGTATATGATGCATTATGTGGATTGAAGTATAATGGTATGTTATGGTCGTTTTACTTACTAAGCGTTATCGCTTACGGTTTAGTTGTCTAACCGTTTTGTAGGTGCTTATGCTATGGCTTGGATGTAAGGATATATGGACTAAGGCATGGTTATGCAATATGGGTAGTTTTGGTAAGAATCTAGGAGCTTAGGTAGAATACCGAGCTCTTGTGTATAAGTTTGTACCCCCGTTGGTCTTTTATGAGTAAACAAGCGTTAGATTGTATGTCAAGTGTTTTGTAATGAATTGGAAGTCATTTGGTATGTTAAAGTATGTTTTATGTGTTTATGGTTTAAGTTAAGGGGTGTTTGGATTAGTGTCCATTTGTACCCATTTTGGAGTCAAACGGGTCAAATGTTATTGGAACATGTTTGATGATGACGTATAGTCTACACCCGGGTCACGGACCCGATTAGTAAACAATACTAATACTTAAGCCCACTACGTGTGGGGCGCCATGGCGATAACTGGACTACCAGTTATGCGGATTGGACCTACGAGGCCCAAGCCCAAAGTTATTTCCGGATGGGATATTGTGTATCTCCTAAATAAAGGGGATATATACCAAATATCCGATATCGGCGAACAGGACGAGGAGTAGGGAACACGAAACCTACTAGGGTTTCATATGTATATAAAGGGCACCCAAGCCCTCGGTAAAGGGACGATCGACTAAAACCCTAACTCTTCACTAAACCCTAAACTTCGATTACTTACTCTCACGCCGGAGGATAATCGGGGGAGACAATCCCTCGATAAGCCTAACGGTGTTTGCTCTTTTTCTTAGTGCGCAGGTTCCATCAAGCATTAAGATCTAATTGGTACGAGAATAGGAGTCTTAACAAGGAACGCCCAACTTTTGTATCAACAAGTGGCGCCATCCGTGGGACCCTACACTAAGAAATTTACCAAGAACTAGAATGACGAAACACGGAAGTCAAAAGAGTCCGCATGGGAAGAAAGCGCATGATGACTCACTAGGGAAGAAGCATCAAACTGATGCGGCCTCTAAGCAGGCCCCTGGGAAAACCAGCACGCCTGGAAGCCTAGGAGCGTACTCAGATCTGGTCTTTCCTACAGTGGAATCACTTACCAAGACTACCCCCGCTATTACAACAAGTACTAGCGCGATAGAACTGGAGCGCACTCCTCTTGCCATGCCAGAAGTGAACTTCACTGAGCCTCCCAATGCGCCTATCCGAAACAAGGATCTTGTCTTGGAAACAGACTCCATCACACTAGAAGGAGTCACTTCCGAATTGGCGCCAAGCGACTTTGTATCTCAAAACTACGAAGCCTAGGCTGCGCTCATGCGAGAGGAGGCAAAGAAGAGGTCAAGCCAAAGTCTGCACGGCAGACTCAACTTTGACCCTGAGCATGAGGCGTCCCCACCGCGCTACCGAAAGGAAAGACGCGAGAAGGATAGCCGCAAACAACCAGTGTTTACCAGGATTGGAAGGAGGGTTATGGATGATGAAGCAGCCGATCTTCAACACCTGCAGGAGCCTGAAGAGGGGGAACGGCGCACCAATGTCCACGCTAGGCTTGGCAGTCGCAGGATCCAAGATAGGCTTGGGCGACGATGCTCCCCAAGTGAAAGCCCCTCAAGCTCTGATTCTGAGGATAGTCGGCGCAAGCGCCGCAGAGGAGCAAGCTCAGACTCTGATGATAGTCGACGCAAGCGTCACAAAAGAGTTCGCTCATCTTCAAGTGATTCCTCGGACAACGAGGACAAAGAAACTGGACACTGGAAATCAAGAGGGAAATATCGCGACCAGGAAGATGAAGACATGTCTCTCCCCTGGCGTCGCCAAAAGGTTGATGCGTTTACTAGGCGCATCAGCGACTTTTCGGAGAATAAGAAAAGGTGCATGCCTGCTAATGTAAAAACATATGATGGGACAGGTGATCCTGATGACCACCTAAAAATTTTCGAATCAGCAGCTACTATCGAAAATTGGCCACAACCTGTGTGGTGCCATATGTTCAACTCTACACTAGTAGGGAATGCGCGTAACTGGTTTAGCAAGCTTCCACGTAGAAGCATTGGTGGATTTGAGGAGTTGCGAAGGGCGTTTCGCTTAAACTTTACTCAAAGAAAGAAGTGCGCCAAAAACCCTGTTGAACTCGCTAGAGTTAAACAGCGACACGGGGAATCCACAAGCGCTTTCATGGAACGCTTTAAGGACGAATGTATGCAAGTCAAAGCGTGTCCAGAGATACTAAAAATATCGGGTTTTATGAATGCAATCAATAACCCAGATCTGATAAAAAAGTTAAACGATAAGGTTCCCCTAACTTTTGATGAACTCATGAAGCGCACGAGGTCTTTCGTCCAAGGAGAAGCAGCCGCCGCAGATAGCAAGAAAGGCTACTCGAACCATAGGCCACAAGACGAGTCAAGGAGACAATCCAACGACCAGAGTGGCAATCGTAATAAGAGTTATCGCACCCAAGGCGGTGGAAGGGGAAACGACAAGTACACCCCATTAACAAAAACTCCAAAGGAGATATTCGCGACATAAGGGGCGAACTTCCCGAAACCACCACCAATGCGCACCCCAGAGGATCGGCGCACAGGGAATGGTTACTGCGAATACCATGGACAGAAAGGCCACACAACCAACGAGTGCGTCCAACTGCGCCAATTGATTGACAAATTGGTAAAGGAAGGAAAGATGGACCATCTCGTAAAAAACATCAGAGAAGGGAAAGACAAACCAAAACCAGGGGCCAAGAAAGAGACATCAAAAGAAAAGGCGGATACCATCTACATGATACAGCCATGGCAGCGCGCGACAAGACAGAAAGTCAGTCAAAGGTTCTCTAAGGGAAACGAAATTTCTTTTTCCCCCCTGACTGCGAACAACGCGGTAGTGGATCCACTTACCATTGAAATACATACGGGGGGTCACGACATCCGTCGCATGTATATAGATGGAGGCGCGTCCGCTGATATTATATATGAACACTGTTTCAAGAAGCTGCGACCTGAGATACAGAGTCAGTTGATCCCAGCCACAACGTCGCTCACTGGCTTCACAGGGGAGAAGATATGGCCCATGGGGCAATTACGTCTACTTGTAGAAATTGGTGACAAACCACACTCTACAGTCACCTGGATAAACTTCATGGTAATCAGATCCCCCTCTCCGTATAACGGCATCATCGGGAGACCTGGAATATCATCCATCCGCGCCGTGCCATCCACAGCGCATGGGATGCTCAAGTTCCCAGTGGAAGGAGGTATTGTCACTCTCTACAATACCACCATACCACCCAAAGAATGCAACGCAGTGACAAATGACGTAGGCGATGTTCCAGAACAGCGCGCAATCAAAGTCCCAAACCTAAAGGTCGCCATCCACCCTGACTACCCGGATCAATAGGTATCTATTGGCGGGTCTCTGTCTGACAAAGGCAAATCAGCTATATGCGCACTCCTGCAAAATAACTTAGATATTTTTGCATGGGAACCAAAGCATATGACAGGAGTGCCACGCTCCATCACGGAACACAAGCTGCAAATCCGACAAGGATATCCTCCAATACGACAGAAAAAGCGCGGACAAGCTCCAGACCGCGCAAAGGCCATCCTGGAAGAAGTACATAAACTAGTAGACGCAGGCATCATGCGCGAAGTCTACTACCATGACTGGCTCTCTAACCCAGTAATGGTAAAGAAGAGCGATGGCAGTTGGAGAATGTGCGTAGACTTTACAGACCTCAACAAAGCATGTCCACAGGACTGCTACCCGCTACCGGAGATAGACTGGAAGATCGAATCTCTGTGTGGATATCCCTTCAAATGCTTCCTGAACGCATACAAGGGATACCACCAAATTAAAATGGCGGAGGAAGACGAAGAAAAAACGGCCTTCCACACAAGTCAAGGGGTCTACTGCTATACAAAGATGCCCTTTGGCCTAAAGAATGCAGGAGCAACATACCAACGATTGGTAGACACTGCGTTCGAGAAACAAGTAGGCCGCAACTTAGAAGTATACGTCGATGATCTCGTCATCAAAAGCCATATGGAGGAAGAACTAGTGCGCGACATGGAGGAAACGTTCAAAACACTGAGGAGGATCAAAATGAAATTGAACCCCAAGAAGTGTACATTTGGCGCTACAGAAGGCATGTTTCTCGGGTATTTGATAGAACCCGATGGGATCAAGCCTTGCCCAGAGAAGACCCAAGCAGTCATTGACCTCCCCTCACCGCGCACACTGAAGGAGGTTCAGTCACTAAACGGCAAACTAGCCGGACTGAACCGATTCTTATCCAAATCAGCGGACAAGTCACTTCCCTTATTCAAAACACTCAAGAAGTGCACAAAAAAGGGAGACTTCAGGTGGACCGCGGAAGCAGAAGAGGCCTTCCAACAGCTCAAACAACACATAGCAGCGCTCCCAAAGCTTGTCGCGCCCCGACCAGGGGAAGAGCTGATCATGTACCTATCTGCGACTCAGGGAGCAGTCAGCGCAGTGCTACTGACAGACAGGAATTCCGTCCAAACACCCATCTATTTTGTTAGTAAGGCGCTCAAGAAGACAGAGGTTAACTACACAGCAATGGAAAAGTTGGTCCTAGCCTTAGTGTTTGCAGCGAAAAGACTGCGCAGGTATTTCCAGGCGCACCCAATAGCTGTTATCACAGACCAACCCATCAAACAGGTTATCTCGAGACCCGACGCATCGAGACGCCTACAAAAATGGAGTGTGTTACTGGGTGAGCATAACATATCATACAGACCGCGCACTGCAATCAAAGGGCAGATATTGGCCGACTTCATCATTGAGAAGCCAGATACTGACACTACACCTGCGACAAGCAAGGGGGAACCTCAAGAACCATGGATTCTATTCACCGACGGATCCTCATGCGTAGATGGATCAGGAGGTGGTCTTATTCTCACTAACCCAGAAGGAGCCGAATTCACCTACGCACTGCGCTTTGAATTCACCGCCACGAACAACGAGGCAGAATACGAAGCCCTAATCGCTGGACTATGTATCGCGACACGAATGGGAGTACGCAACCTAGAGGCGAACGTAGATTCCCGATTGGTGGCCAACCAAGTATCAGGAGAATACGAGGCTAAGGAGGAAAACATGATCCAATACCTTGAAAAAACAAAATCCTTAATCCAAGGATTCGACAGATTCACAATCACACAAGTCCCTAGAGGGGAAAACAAGAAAGCAGACGCATTAAGCAAAATTGCGTCTACAAGCTTCGCACATTTATCAAAACAAGTATTGGTAGAAATCCTGAAAGACAAGTCGATCTCCGAGAGGGAAGTATCCACAGTGATAGAAGAAGAAGGCCCTACGTGGATGACACCAATCATTGACTTCATTAGCAAGGGCATACTCCCCCAAGAACAGAAGGAAGCTCGAAGAATCCGGCGCACAGCGCAAAGATTCGAGCTTAGAGATGACGTCTTATATAGACGCTCATTCCTAAAACCATGGCTTAGGTGCGTTGGACCTCTCCAGGCAGACTATGTACTTCGAGAAATCCACGCAGGCTCATGCAGCATGCACTCAGGACCATGGTCCATTGTAGCGCGCGCCCTAAGGTCTGGATACTATTGGCCAACTATGCACCGTGACGCGCGAGATTTGGTACGGAAGTGCAGTGATTGCCAAGTTCACAGACCCATTCCGCGCCAACCACAGCATGAACTAACGCCTATTACATCGCCATGGCCATTCTACAAATGGGGTATCGACATCGCTGGACCTTTCCCTATTGCCGCAGGTGGATTGAAATTCCTTATTGTGGCAATAGACTACTTTACTAAGTGGATCGAAGCAAAGGCAGTAGCGACCATAACAGGTAACCAGATAAAACGATTCGTGTGGGACAACATAGTATGTCGCTTTGGATTACCTGGTGAAATTATCTCAGATAACGGAAAACAATTCCGTGATAACCCGTTCAAAGATTGGTGCGAACAGCTGAACATCAAGCAACACTTTGCATCAGTAACTCATCCACAAACCAATGGTCTGGTTGAACGCGCAAATAGAAGCCTAGGTGAAGGAATCAAAGCGCGCCTGGACAGACACAAAGGAAGATGGGTAGAAGAACTATCACATGTTCTCTGGGCGCACCGAACAACCATCAAGGTTAGCAACGGGGACACTCCCTTCTCTTTGGTTTATGGGACAGAAGCTGTAATACCAGCTGAAATTGGAATGCCAACCATCCGTACTGCGGAAGTTAACACGGCAACCAATGATGATGAGTGGCGCATAGACTTAGATCTATTGGAAGAGCGACGTGAACGCGCAGCAATACGTGAAGAGAAAGCCAAGTCAAGAATGAAAGGATACTATGATGCCAAAGTACGCAGCACTTCATTCAGACCAGGTGACTTCGTATACCGCGAAAACGACTCAAGCCGCGCAGAAGACACTGGTAAGCTAGGACCAAAGTGGGAAGGACCTTACGAGGTCATAGAAGCACTTGGCAATGGAGCGTACAAGCTACGCGACAAGGACGGACACGAGCTACAGCGAACGTGGAACGTCCGCAACCTTAAACGGTGCTATCTTTAAAGCAGGCTACGGCCCAACATGGACACACACGCACTTTAGAAAGTGCCCCCAATAAAGATCCATGTAATTTTATCTTTTAAGTATTATCTAGATAAGTATTCTCTTTTAAAACTTGCAAGTATTAATAAAACGTTATGGTTTCTAGCTAACTCCATAACACATTTAACTCTATTGTTTGCATCTTTCATTATCGTGTTTCAATATTGTTATAATCTTGCCTACATGGCGTGCATGCACACACTAAGACCCACGATGGCAGAAAGGATGAGTAAACCTAATAAACAACTCATTGAGTAAGAGGGTTGCAAACCCATCAACTTTGGATCACGAATCCTTGTTAAACACCTTGCGCTCAAGACGTTGGCGCAAGTTCCTTACGCAACCTACGACGGATGCGCACTAGGGCACACTGTGCGCGTTTAACAACTCGGGAAATCAAGACTCTTGATTCCTTACAGTAAAATACGACAAGTAAACTTACAAAAATACATAGACGACTATGATTCCCTTCTTTTCATTAAGTTGGAAAAATATAATACACGACTATGGTCCTTACTTAAGAAAATACATACATAATGATGGTGCTAATTTTCTAAGTACGCTTAGACACTTAAGAATATCTTCACGCAAGGATACATCCGTCATATAAGAACTACGAGTTCAAAAGCATAAGTATTTGGAAGTTGTAAAAACACTAAGTACAAAAGCAAAATTTCTACACATAGAAATACGTTTCTACAAAAAGACTTGTACAAAAAAGCTAAATGCTATATGTACGCTGATTGAACAAATATTCGTCAACCAAGCCTTCGATGGTGATCAAAGGAATAATGGGGTGTTGAGATTGAGCCAAGCTTGTTCTTAACCTGAAAATAAGAAATACAAAGACACTACGTTAAGTGATTGCGCAGGGGTTGGACCCTGCGAACCACCTCCGGCGTGAGAGTAAGTATGTGTAATGGTAATGTAGGTCGTAAATTGAGAGGGTGAGGTTAACTTGTGAATTAACTCGAAATTACTTACCTTGTTCTTGGCCCGACTATGCTATTTATAGGTGAGAAATAGGACATAGTGGGCGGTTGCACATAGTTCGGAGATCATGGGGGCGTCCCATGGAAAGTGGTAACCGCTAGGGCTTTGTAGCCCACGATCTCTGTTTTGGCGGGAAGCCAAAGGATAGAGGAGACGTGGGTTTGACCAGGTCTGGATGATCCTTCGTGTTAGTCCCTTCGTCAGGAATACCCCGAAGGGCTTAGGGCTTCGATTGGCGGATTCCCACATGGTAACCATTCGCAGGCGAATGGTTTTACGCCAATGAAACGTGTTAAGGAGATTAACCTGGGCCTCCGAAGAGAGGGCTTTCTACAGGCTCGAAGGGGAGTCCTTCGACCCGTTAGGAGGGTACATCATCAAGCCCCCAGTCGAAGGCGATATATACATACGAGTATAAATTGCTTTCGACTCAAAAAATCTGCTACACTCTATTCCCTCTGTCGCAAAACCGAACGAGATAAAGATAAGTGCTTAAAGAAATTATGCGCAATAAATGCGGCTAATAACTCTCCACCTACTACACCCTAGGCTGCAGCAGCTACTATATCGGTAATTTCAAACTTCTTTTCAAAATTGAAAAATGGTTTGGAATCCGTATTCTACTCAAAGTCTCAAACTATGAGTACACGTGGACGGTTAGGGTAAATTTCCAATAAATAAACTCTTTCTAGTCCCTACTTGATCATTCTTTTTGGTTGCGCCTAAAATACACATACACAGAACGGTGCTTTGTGCTTCTTCAAAAATTTTAAGGTACTTATCCCACCTCGTTCTCATTGTTACAAATACAATATGAGTATGGCAGCCAAAAGGATTATCAGGCAGCAAAAATGTTCCTTATCGGAACAGGCTTTAATGGAGTTTTTAGGGAAATACCCTATTCCCAAAGAAGTTAAAATTATGTTACCAAACAAAAACCAAAGTATCTTTGATGCCCCTGCTGGATATGTTGGGTTGTATGTTCATGCTTTTACGGAATCCAACTTTAGGATTCCTATTCATCCACTAATCTTAGAATTTTTACAGTATTATCAAGTACATATCTCTAGGTTGAACCCGTTTGGCCTGGCTAAACTAACCACCTACATTGTTGTATGCAAAGCTTATGGCTATGAACCCACGCTTAACGTGCTTAGAGGTTTTACCAACCTTTGCCCTGGTGGTGATTGGTTAACTTTAGGCAAAAGAAGTGAACCTGATGTTCCCTGCTTAATAACAAAACCTTTTGCCAACATAAGAAAATGGAAAGGTTTGTTTTTCTATGTGCAAGACACTATCATACCTCCCAAGTATCCAGCGTTGCTAGACAAAGACTTTCGTTTTGATGAGAAACGTTTTGATGATCCTTTGCCACACTTCGTCAGAAGCTATCCCCTTTATCAACGTCTTGAACGTCACCCATTTGACGTGCAAACTTTTCCTGAGCCGATACTGTTTATGGCGGGGATTGTAGATCATTGGGAAGGCTCTCCACTGGAACCTGCGATAATCTGCAATGGGAAAAGTATGCGCATACCTATTAAAAGAAAGTAAATTACTTATCTGATGATATTTATCTCTTCTCGTTGTATCTCTGTAGGGATGGCATTCAGGAACTTCGTCGTGGCTCGT
The DNA here is from genome assembly GCA_021014915.2 of Artemisia tridentata subsp. tridentata. Lineage (NCBI taxonomy): Eukaryota > Viridiplantae > Streptophyta > Magnoliopsida > Asterales > Asteraceae > Artemisia > Artemisia tridentata. The sequence continues at coordinate 404,136,416 of CP139505.1, read as the reverse complement.
GGTGTTAGAGAAGTTAGTTTTGTCCCCAAAGAGCCAGAAGAAACAAGCTATGGGGTAGGTTCTCCATCTATGTCAATTGAGAATGACGAAACCCCGCCGTTTGTGGAAACTGTTGCAGATTCCGATGACCCCCTCATCAAGGAATTTCAAACGAGGCTCGCAAGGTCCTCCGGTGTTTCAAGCAAGAGGAGTAGCAGAGCGAAGGCCGTCATGTCTGTAAGGAGTCCTCCAAAGAGGAAATTAGCCCTTCCCAGTCTTCCGACGAGAGTTGTGAAAGCCAAAGGATCACACTCTAAAACTTTTATACCCACTCCTCTAACGATCCCTTGTGATCCTACTCCAAGTAAGCTAACATCTTTCATGCCTATCGAAAGCCATTCGCCATATAACTTGTGTTCTATGCTTTTTCAGGCCTTCCCGATGTTGCGGAACTTCCTACTGCGCATGCCTGTCGACAATTGGTTGACAAAATGACGCCTACCAGCTGGAAAGGAGTTTTGAATAACATGTCTATTGAAGAACTCTGCGATTTTCACTCCAAAAGTTACGCTAGGCAGGTTGTTTTGGATAATCATCTTAATTCACGAACAAGGGAATTAATGCAAACGTTGTTGGATGCGAGGGTAAAAATGGATGCTATTTTAGCTAAAGAAAAAGCTAAGGATCAGGGATATGATAAGTTGGAGGCTAAGTGTAAAGAGGTGATGGAGGACTTTGAGAAGAATCCCTTCGTACGAGATATGCGGGTCAAAATTAACAGACTCGAAATCCAACTGAAAGAATCCCAGGAGAGGTGTAATAAATTGAAGGTTGAGGAGTCCAAAGTTTCCATCTATAGAGCCCAAATTGCCGCGCTTGAGTCTAAATGTACAAGCCTGGAGATTGAAAGGTCTAGGTTAGCTGAGCAGGAGAGTAACGTGGTTGATAAACTCCATGATCTTGAATCTCAGCTGCAAATCTTGGAGAGGGACCGAGCTGAGGTAGTTTCAAGAGTTGTTCCTCATGTTGCTATGGAATTGTATCGTAGCGATGAGGTAGGGGAAGTTATTGGGAGGCTTGTGAACGCAGCCATCTTCTACGGGACGTGCACTGCCTTGGAAGAAGTTGCCAAAACAAAGAAGCCCGTTGTTCTGTCGGAGGTGTCTTACTATCGCCCCAATTCGGAGCGAGAGTTTGATGAAGCTGGTGATGCTTTTATTTCAACAAAGTACCCATATCTTTCCGAAGTGACCAAAGATCCATTGGCTTCAATTGAGGAGCTGTTGGCTAAGAAGCCTATGAAGATCCAACCTTCATCCTCAACAAGGAAATCCAACTCTGCTCTACCTTGAAATGGTCCCCACCATGCTATAATTATATCTTTTATTTCTGTTTGAACAATTTATCTTTTGTGTCGCTGGGCTTCGACCAGTAACTCTAGACAACCGTCCTTTTTGTGACTAAGACTTCACGTAGCCTTTGTTCGTCATAATTTAGTGGAATATGTCCCACTTTTTTTTTGTCATGCTTATCTTCTCTTACGCTTACTTCAAGAGCGTACACATACAACCTAAGGTTATAACCTTATTGTGTGTATTTTGGACCAAGATTTTAAGCAATCGTATAATTTGATTGCGACAGAGGGTCGCGACCCACTCCGCCTTTATCCTTAAGTAGCAAAGGGCTTTTAATACCCTGAGACTTCATAGGAAAGTTAATGTGAATTATACTGGATGTTACATATATACAAGGCTTGTGCCTTGCCACATCCTTCGACATTGAAACTTTTACACTACTTGGCTGGACAAATCTTTGTTGTAAAGAACGAAACAAGAGATTTGAGGGAAATGCGTTATATCATTAATTGGGTAGGGAGGATTACATCATTTTAAGAAATGAATACTAGGACACCTACCATTAATGCTTCTTTCCCCAAATGAGAAGAATGCGTTACATGAAATTTGAAAAACAAGATGAGTAGTAAGTTTTATATGTAAAACTTACGAAGGTTAGTACCGTTCCAAGTTCTATCCATGACTTCCCCTTTAAGCGTTGCGAGCTTGTACGCGCCATTGCCGTAGGCTTCTGCTATAACGTAGGGTCCTTCCCATGTTGGCCCTAGTTTTCCTTCGTATTCAGCCTTGCTTGCGCTATTCAGACGAAGGACATAGTCACCTGGCTTGAGTGTGGAAGGTCGAACTCGGCTGTTATAGTACTTTTCAATCTTCTGTTTGTGGGCAGCCTCTCTGATCGAAGCTATTTCTCTTCTTTCTTCCAGAAGGTCAAGATTTTCTCGAACCTTTTCATTATTTGACCATTCTTCAAAGTTCACGATGCGTTCCGTTTCGATGCTTATTTCAGAGGGTATAACAGCTTCCGTTCCATAGGTGAGGCTAAAAGGAGTCTCCCCGTGGCTTGACTTAGGGTGCGTCCTATGTGCCACAAGACTTGGGGCAATTCGTCTACCCACCCATGATGGCTTCGTCCCAATCTCTTTTCGATTCCTTCTATGATATCCCGGTTCGTAACTTCTACTTGTCCATTACCTTGGGGATGATAAACGGAAGTGAATGACTGTTTGATCTTAAGACCTTCGCAGAAGGTTGGGAACACCCCTTCGGCAAACTGCTTTCCATTGTCGGAGATGATAATGTGGGGGACACCGAAGCGACAGATTATGTGTTCCCATACGAATTTCTCCATATGTCTTCCTGTCACCGATGCCAAGGGCTTCGCTTCAACCCATTTGGTAAAGTAGTCTATGGCTACAACCAAAAACTTTACTCCCCCTGGAGCAACTGGAAGGGGTCCGACTATGTCAATTCCCCATTGGCAGAAAGGCCATGCTGACGTAACGGAGGTCATGTCTTGCTTAGGCATTCTTGGGACCTTGGAATGGATCTGGCATGCTTCACACTTTTGTATTATTTCCATGGCATCCCTGTGCATGGATGGCCAATAATACCCGAGCTTCATTACTTTTGAGACAACAGAGCGAGGACCTGCATGTAACCCGCAAGAGCCTTCGTGGACTTCGTATATGATACTTGAAGCCTGCTTTGGTCCCACACAACGAAGCCACGGTGATAAGAAAGATTTCCTGTACAGATTATCCCCAATAAGTCTATATTGGGGAGCTTTTATACGGACCTTTCGAGCTAGTTTAGGGTCTTCTGGCAAGATGCCGCTGATCAAGTACTCCCTAATTGGAGTCATCCAATTGGTGCCCTCCTCAGTGACAATGTCTGAAACTTCGCCTCGTTCGATCGACCTATCAGCCAACACTTCTACCAGAACCTCCTTTGTCAAATGAGCGAACGCCATTGACGCCAATTTGCTTAGGGCATCTGCTTTCTTGTTCTGATTTCTGCGAACATGTACTATATTATAGGTTTCGAAACCTTGGAGAAGTTCCTTAGTCTTTTCCAGATACTGTTTGATGGTGGGCTGTCTTGCTTCATAGGAGCCCTTGACTTGATTGGCGACTAGTTGGGAATCTACGAAAATGGACAGATTTTGAACTTCCATTTCTTTTGCTAGTCGAAGTCCCGCTAGCAGAGCTTCGTATTCGGCTTCGTTGTTGGTGGCTTCGAACTCAAATCGGAGTGCATAAGTATACTCTTTTCCTTCCGGGCTGACCAACATTAACCCTGCTCCCGAACCATCGGAACTTGAGGCTCCATCTGTGTACAGCTTCCATCCTTCGATCGTTTTCGAAGGCTGTCGCTTAGGGACCTCCTTGTCTTGGATAGGTCCGGAGGGCGTTTCTGCTAGGAAATCCGCCAGTACTTGGCCCTTGACGGAATTTCGACCTTTATATTCTATTTCATGCTCTCCCAATTCAATGGCCCATTTGGCTACCCTTCCTGATTTCTCGGGCTTCGACAATATTTGTCTGATAGGCTTATCAGTCAAGACTGTGATGGGATGAGCCTGAAAGTATCTTCGAAGGCGCCTCGCAGCATAAACCAAAGCAAGGATTAGCTTTTCCAACTCCGGATAGTTTAGCTCAGCTCCTTGTAGAACCCTGCTAACAAAGTATATTGGGACTTGTTTCTTTTCCCTTTCGGCTAAAAGCACCGCGCTGATGCTTTCGAAGGAAGCCGCAATGTATAAGAACAACACTTCGCCTTTGATTGGGGCCGTCAGTGTTGGTAAGATTTTTATGAATTCTTTTAGCTTTTCGAAAGCTGCTTCCGCCTCGCAACTCCATTGGAAAGTCTTCTTATCTGTGCACCCTTTGAGTGTTTTGAAGAACGGTAAAGAACGGTCTGCCCCTTTTGAAAGGAACCTGCTGAGTGCCGCAAGCTTCCCATTGAGGCTTTGGACTTCCTTCAATGACTTTGGAGCCTGAAGATCGGTGATGGCTTTAACTTTCGAAGGATTGGCTTTAATCCCTTGCTTCGTTATCAAATGCCCCAAGAATTTCCCTTCCTCCACGCCAAAGGAACACTTTTTGGGGTTAAGTTTCATGTTGATTGCCCGTAATTGATCGAAGGTTTCTTGAATGTCAGAGAGGAGGTCCTCTTCAGTTCTGCTTTTGATTACCATGTCATCGACGTAGGCTTCCAAGTTCCTTCCAATTTGCTTATGGAAGGCCTTGTCCACTAATCGTTGATAAGTAGCCCCTGCGTTCTTTAAGCCGAAGGGCATCTTCTTGTAACAATAGACACCCTTTCCTGTGTAAAAGGCTGTTTTCTCCTCGTCCCCCTTTGCCATTTGTATTTGGTGATACCCTTTGTAGGCATCAAGAAAGCATTTCAAGCGGAACCCTGAAAGGGATTCGACCTTCCAATCAATTTCTGGTAGAGGGTAGCAGTCCTTCGGGCAGGCTTTGTTGATGTCGGTGAAGTCAACACACATACGCCACCCTCCGTCGCTTTTCTTTACCATTACTGGGTTAGCAACCCAGGTTTGGTATTTCACTTCTCTGAGGATTCCGGCTTGTACAAGCTCGTCTACCTCTTTACAGGCGGCTGCACTTCTTTCTGGTGCTAGGCTTCGTCTTTTTTGTTTAATTGGTTCAATGTGCTTGAACTCGTTAAGCTTATGTTCTGTGCCGAAAGGCTTGCCATCGATCATGAGAGTCCTAGGAACCCCGGTCATATCTGAATACGTCCACGCGAATACATCTTTATTGGCTTTGAGAAGCTTCTCCAAGTCTGCTTTGAAGTTAGTAGGGAGTTGCTTTCCGATTACCACCGTTTGCTCTGGATAGAGCTCATTCACTATGATACGTTCTTCGGCGTCTGTACAGCTTAGGATAACCTTCGGAGGCTCCTCAGGATTCTCTCTAACCTTTTTGAGGTTATCTCCCGTATGTTCTTGATTGTAAGTGGAGAGGACGGTGCCTATCCCATATGGTGTATGGAATTTTACCGCTGCATGTATGGTAGAGACTACGATTCCCATTTTTTGCATTGCGGTCCTTCCTATCAACAAATTGTAAGGAGAGCTGGACCTTACGATAGCGAACATGAGGGTTTCTGTCCTTGCGAGCTTGCCTTCTCCAATCGTTATTTCCAATGGAACTTCTCCCAGAGGCCATGAATGCTCGCCAGAAAACCCTACCAAAGGTATCTTCGAATCAATTCGTTGTGACCTGATTGTAGAATTGAGCTTGAGGAAACAGTGCTCGTAGATGATTTCGCAGGAGCTTCCGCAGTCCATATAGGCCCTGTTCACTTCCCGGTTGGAAATGAGGACTTTGATTACGACCGGATTATTTGAAGGGATTTGACCTACGAGAGGAGGAAAAGTTACCTCCCCAACTCCATTGCCCTCTGTTACCTTTCTTTTCAAGCTGGCTTCGCCCCATCGGACCATGAGTATGGGGGCTTCGGGGGGAGTGGTGTCGATTGTCTCTTCCTTTTCCTTCTTTATACCTTTAATCAAATGTGCTAATTGCCCGGACTTCACAGCTTCCTCTATCTGTTTCTTCAACTCTCTACAACTGTTTGTGTCGTGACCATAATTTTCGTGGAAGTGACAGTACTTGCTGGTATCCCTGTTCTTTACCTTACTTGTCATATGGGGAGGCGTTTCGAAGGCTTTGGCTACCCTCTCCGTAGCAAGTATTTCCTTTGGAGACTTCGTTAGATTGCTCAACAAACCATGGTTGGGGCCTTTGTTGTACGGAGAGAACCTATCTCTGTTCTTGTTCTTGTTCTTGGACCCTTCCCACGCGGAATGCTTCGAAAACTTGTTGTTGCTATCCTTATCTATCGGAGTCCCATTAGTGGATACCTCTTTGGCTTCGACCCAAGTGTACGTCTTCTCGGTCAGGCCCTTGTAAGTTGTCGGAAGGTCGGTGGATAAGAATTCCACCAAACTCCGATTCCGAAGGCCATGTACGAAACCAGAAATACGTTGATCTTCATGAAGACCCAAAATTTGCAAAGTCTCATCGGTGTACCTAGTAACGAAGGCCCTGGTGCTTTCATTTTCTTTTTGTTTGATGTTGTGCACCGTTAAATGAGTCCTTGTGAATTTCTTTTGCTGACTGAAGTGTGACCGGAACTTAGCCTTGAGATCATCAAGATTGACAATGCTACCGGGTTTTTGCCCATTCCACCAAATACGAGCAGAATCCCGAAGGGTGTATGTAAACATGTGACAGGCCACCGGCATAACCCACTTTTGCATTTTGATAGCCCTTCGAACAAGTGTAAGAAATTGTCCGGATCCCCTTTCCCATCATAAGTCCCGACATGTGAAGGCATTTTCAAACCATCAGGCAGTGGGTAATCTTCTATCCACCTAACGAAGGGTGTAGCTGAACCCATGGGGTCTGAATATAGACAATTATAAGGTGGTGCGTACATGGGGACTGTATTGTATGGATTGCTGTTTGGGGGCATTCCCATGGGAGTTTGGCCTGGGTAGGACTGATAAGGTGTGCTCATGGCGAACGGGTAACTGTTTCCCATGGCGTATGGAGGGTACGCCATAGGGTGGCCGAAGGGCATGCTCCCATAGTTTTGAGGGAAGATTGGGTTATTGGGCTGTCCATTTATAGGAGGATATAAATTTTGAGGATAAGACTGAGTTTGGAACGAGGGGTACATACCATTGGGAGGAAGATTTCCTCCCATATTGATTGTAGACGGATTGCCTTCTACGACCGACGCGTGAGAAGGCTGCAACGGAACCCCGGCTTCAGTTCTTCCAAGATGAGCGGCTAGCAATGGAGGTAAAGTCACCCCCCTTTCTTCCCTAAGCTGACTCCTACCGTTGGAGCCTTCGGCAACCGCCCCTTCTCGTCTTGTCGGAGCCCTCTCGAGGACCCCTTCGAAACCAACAGACCTTTTGCTTAGCCTTCGGCCAACTGGAGAACCAATCCTTAAGGCAGATAGGGTTGGTCCTTGGGTCGGAGGCCTAGGTTCCATCTCCATTTCCTCATCATACTCTTCACTCGAGTATTCCAACTCCTTTCGTACCTCAGCATTCCTGACTTGCCTGTTGCGAGCCCTTAAAAGGGTTTCTAACATTTCATGGTTGGCTTCGACAAAGGCTGGGCTAATGACAGGTTCTGGGTTGGCTGATGCCGAAGCATGATTGTTGGTTGTGATTTCTGGGTGAGAACGTGTTGTGAAGGTGGAGGCGGTTATTGGGGGAAGGTTGTTAGGTTCGTCGACTGGTATTGGTGTTAAGGTAGAGAAGCCCGGTGGGGGAGTATCTTCTCTCCCTTGATCCATGCCGGAATAATAGTGAAATTGGTTGGTAGGTTAAAAGCTCGGAAATAACGAGACCAATTGTAGCGGTCCCACGGATGGCGCCACTGATTGAACAAATATTCGTCAACCAAGCCTTCGATGGTGATCAAAGGAATAATGGGGTGTTGAGATTGAGCCAAGCTTGTTCTTAACCTGAAAATAAGAAATACAAAGACACTACGTTAAGTGATTGCGCAGGGGTTGGACCCTGCGAACCACCTCCGGCGTGAGAGTAAGTATGTGTAATGGTAATGTAGGTCGTAAATTGAGAGGGTGAGGTTAACTTGTGAATTAACTCGAAATTACTTACCTTGTTCTTGGCCCGACTATGCTATTTATAGGTGAGAAATAGGACATAGTGGGCGGTTGCACATAGTTCGGAGATCATGGGGGCGTCCCATGGAAAGTGGTAACCGCTAGGGCTTTGTAGCCCACGATCTCTGTTTTGGCGGGAAGCCAAAGGATAGAGGAGACGTGGGTTTGACCAGGTCTGGATGATCCTTCGTGTTAGTCCCTTCGTCAGGAATACCCCGAAGGGCTTAGGGCTTCGATTGGCGGATTCCCACATGGTAACCATTCGCAGGCGAATGGTTTTACGCCAATGAAACGTGTTAAGGAGATTAACCTGGGCCTCCGAAGAGAGGGCTTTCTACAGGCTCGAAGGGGAGTCCTTCGACCCGTTAGGAGGGTACATCATCATACGCCTTAGCTGGCTGGAGCCCCCACTCAAAGCAGCTTCCTTCGCATCCTCGAGCCGCTTCAATAACTCTGCATCATCAAGGGAAACAGTGGCCACGGAGACAGGCACACCGTCAGATCTAGGCTGATGCGCAGCGCCTATGCCGCACAGAATGGCCTTCCCTTTCACGCCTTTCTTTCTTGCGACTCTGGAAACATGAGCATTTAGAGACCTTTGCAAAGAAATCTCTTTCTCAATACGGAAAGGATTCAGAATGTCACGAGGCTGAGCAAAAATGGGTACCTTCAACTGCGCTACGTCAGGCTTCAAGTAGAAGTCCAACTGCTGATCTGCATCATCCTGCAGATGCCTAGGAAGAGTGAGCCCCGCCATGATCACACTGATAGGCTGATCCTGATCACGCTCCAAACGAGCGATATGCGGAAGCTCAAGCTTTTTTAGCTCTTCCATGGCAGCAACAAGCTCAGCACGGGCATTCGCCTTGTACCCAGGTACCTCGGCAAGCGGCACGGTCAACAACTTGGCCTCATCAAGCTTGTTTGCGGCCAAGGTCTCACCGTGTGCAATAGCGCACTCACAACCTTTCCAAAGGACGTGGTGACCTCAGGATGCTCCAGCGTACACATGGCGGCCAGGCGAAGACCATTACTGATCAACCACCTACGAAATGACACAAGTGTTAATAAGACAGAGGGTCTAAAATATATACAAGTTATAAAGAGATAAAGCAGCATGTACCTGCGCTCAGCCACGGACTGAACCATATGGGGGTATAGCTCCTCATCATATTCGATGCTGAGCTTGCGGAGCTTCTCCTCTTGCATCTTCAGCGCAAGCTCCACGCGGCTACGGAACTCCTCAATGTTGGCAAAGTGCTTGCTCCTATTCTGTTGCAAGTACTTCAGCGCCCATAAAGAGTTACGCTTCTGACGGTCCGCATCAGCACGCTCCTGCTCCAGCTCAGCCATCACCAAGAGCTTACCCTCAACAAATCTTTGCGCAGACGCTTCTGCGCGCTCCAGTTTAGCCTTGGAGCTCAGCTGCTCAGCTTTAGAGCTTGCTAACTCAGCCTGAACAGACGCTAACTGCGCCTGCAATCTGGAAACTTCCTCGGACTGGCACACCCTGGCTTGTGCCACCAGCTCGGATTGGCGCAGAACGATGGAAGCCAGCTCCTCCATCATAGAGTCCAACGGACTTGACCCCCCTCCAATATCCCTTGGTGAAGGCACCCCAAAGGGACTCACCTTGGGAGGCACACTTCCATCTACGCCGCCAACGTCCTCCACAGGCTGTTCACTACACGAAAGATCAAGAAGCAAGGTTAGCGCACGAATAACATTCAACCATACACAAAATCCTAAGGGATTGCCAAAAAATGCTTACATGGGGGGAGGAGACAAGGACACGTCCTTCTCAATCTCAGTCATGGATGCACCCCCACCAGACTTCTCAACATCCACACTGAGGACACGAAGAATCAAAGTTAGAATAAAGTATAACTTGACAAAAGTTCATAACTAATAACTAAGATACTTACTTCATCTGCACTTCGGTAAAAGATGGGCTCTCCTCAGCCTCAGGTCGCGGCCTCTTGGAAGGCCCTTCGCCATCACCACCATGCGCTCTCTTGCGCGTCAGTGGGGAGCGCTCCTCTATTTCACTGTCAGTCTCCTCTAAATGGATCAGTGTTTCATCGGGATGAGGCTGCGCAGTGTCAGGACCCTGCTGCAAAGGAGGAGCCACCTCCTGCAACGGCTCAGCTACCACCACATCAGGGGAGCCCTCGGACTCTGGAATAACCAAGTCCACGACGCGCCCTGCCGTCGCCTCCAGAATGGTCTTCTCACCCTCCCTCAGAGGACGCACCCCCACTGCCACGGAACGCGGTGTCTCCAAGTTCACAACCGCAAAAAGATCCATCTCTGCGTATAAAGTAGACAAAGAGAAGCAAGTTACATAAAGTATGGAAAACGAAGAAACGCTTACATTAATAACGACAGTAAGACGACAAAAGGAGCACCCACCCGTGCCATCCGCATCCAAGAATGTGGGAACCTCTGTCTCATGCTCGAAGTAGTTGCGACTGATGCCCATATGCACCAGGAACGCTTCCGGATATGGCTTGATAGGAAGGCGGTTCTCATCAATGATCGCCGCATGATCCGCGTTATACCACGTCTCGGGGGGGCGCTCATCCTTGGGCAGAGTGGCACGGGTGTAAAATTGAAAATTGGAAGGAAAAACGGCGGCGTCAACCCAAAAGAATTTCTCCCTCCAGTCCTTGAGTTTATCTACCTTCTGCACATAGCATTGTAACTTGCCTACGCGCTTAGAGAAGGTAACCCACCCATTTGACCACGTTGCGTGATAGAACGCGCGAAATAATTGGAGGGTCGGGTGAGTCGCTAACAAGCGACAGTTCACCTCAAAATTGGCAATCTTCCCAGCACCAATACAATGCAATTGTGAGATGTGGAGCTCATAATAATTAAGTATATCACTCAACAGCACGGAAATGGGTACGCGCTGATTCGCCCACTCGAAAAAGCGCGTATATAGCCCCACTTTCCCAGCGGGGAAATCCGCGATGGTGGCATTGGGACCTGGTACCTCTGGGCGCAGATCCAAGGGGATAAAGTAATCCGAGTTGAACTGATTCAGTTCACCTTCGGTTATGCTAGAAGTGAAATCATGAAGTTGCAACACCATTTTGTATTTCAGACTGTGCGTAAGCGCTTTTACCTTCGAATTATCGTTTTTTGATAGCAGATTCGAAGATGTATAAATGGTGGAAAGATGATTTTTTAACTGTGGAGATAACAGTGAATGGAGGCGGTAGTTTATATAGTTTTCCACCCACCACAGATGACTGACACATGTACCCCACTAACACAAATCGTGTGGCTGGGAGATGTGACGGTACAGGACAAGTGGATAGCTTCTCCACTTCCCAAGGTACCCGAATTGCACTTTTTTGGACTAGATACATCATACGTGCATTTTTTGGCGGTATATTTTTGAAATCTTCCCGCGTACGCGTAGGGAATAATTTCGACACGACTTTAGTCTAGCATCCGCAGGTTTTACCCTGCGCACACTAGACTGGGGGGACATGATGACGTATAGTCTACACCCGGGTCACGGACCCGATTAGTAAACAATACTAATACTTAAGCCCACTACGTGTGGGGCGCCATGGCGATAACTGGACTACCAGTTATGCGGATTGGACCTACGAGGCCCAAGCCCAAAGTTATTTCCGGATGGGATATTGAGTATCTCCTAAATAAAGGGGATATATACCAAATATCCGATATCGGCGAACACGACGAGGAGTAGGGAACACGAAACCTACTAGGGTTTCATATGTATATAAAGGGCACCCAAGCCCTCGGTAAAGGGACGATCGACTAAAACCCTAACTCTTCACTAAACCCTAAACTTCGATTACTTACTCTCACGCCGGAGGATAATCGGGGGAGACAATCCCTCGATAAGCCTAACGGTGTTTGCTCTTTTTCTTAGTGCGCAGGTTCCATCAAGCATTAAGATCTAATTGGTACGAGAATAGGAGTCTTAACAAGGAACGCCCAACTTTTGTATCAACATTTGATATGTAAATATAATGAAGTTGGTCAAGTTTGGTGTAAAACGGAAGTGGTATAAGTGGTTTTGTCACGAAATGGGTCAAAATGGGTTTTAGTGGTGAAATTGCAGTTTTGTTCTTGATGGCCTTCTTGACGCCGTCACCCTTTAAACTCCAAAAATTCTCTGGCCTATCAAGGCTCTGAGATTTGTTCTTGATGGCCTTCTTGACGGCGTCCCCTTTTAATCGTCCAAAAACCTTCTGGGCCGTCAAGGTCTGACGGCGTCACCATTTTCTTGACGGCGTCACAGTTTGTTGGGCAGTTTTCGAAAAATCATATCTTTTAATCCGTAAGTCGAAATGGGTCGTATGACCTATCGTTTTGAAGCTAATGGAATGTAGTTTCATTTAAAAATAGCCTCAAGGTCTGAAAGTTTATAGATTTTCGTCAGTGGTCAAAAGAGTAACCAGATGTCTGTTTTAATTCAAGTTTTTCCGCGTAAAAGTTTCAGTTTTTAGTCTAAGCGGGCACGGGGTGTAACAGTTAGCAGGCTAAGTAGGTATACTAGTAATCCAAGTTATGCACATTGGGGAGCTATGACTAGGGTACTTCATTATTTGAGATACATTGACGATTATGGACTGCATTTTGAAAGATATCCAGCTGTTATAGAAGGATACAGTGATGCAAATTGGATATCTGACATAAAGGATTCTAGATCGACTAGTGGATATGTGTTTACACTAGGAGGGGCAGCTATATCTTGGAAGTCTTCCAAGCAAACTGTTATAGCTAAGTCCACGATGGAATCAGAATTTATCGCGTTAGATAAAAGCGGACAAGAGGCGGAATGGCTACGTCAATTTGTAGAGGACATACCAAGGTGGCCTAAACCGGTAACGGCCATTAGTATACATTGTGATAGTCAATCGGCAATTGGCAGAGCTCATAGCATAATGTATAATGGAAAGTCCAGACATATCCGTCGTCGACATAATTCGGTACGACAACTACTCTCAACAGGAGTTATCTCAATTGACTATGTGAAGTCAAAGGATAACATCGCGGATCCGCTTACGAAAGGCTTAAGCAGAGAGTTAGTTAGTAAGTCGTCTAAAGGAATGGGACTAAAGCCCTTGAAAGAATGAGTTTCTATGAAGGAAAACCTAACCCAGTTGAATGGAGATCCCAAGATCTGGGTTCAATAGGACAACCTAATCATAGAAATGTGGGGGAAGTCACGTCAATGTGGGGGAGTTACTAAAACTTCCTAGTCCATTCCTATAACAAATGTGACTTATTGAGAGGTTAAACATATGGCTCTTATGATTCAGGATGAACTCATAAAGCATAATGATTCAAGATGAAATCACAAAACATATGTTTTTAATGATTCAAGATGAAATCACCTATGTGAGAGAGAAGTGGGGTCGCTTCGAAGGGAATTGTGGGGGGCGCAATCCCTAAGAGCTCTTGCAGAACCAGGCTAGTGTTCATGACCATAACGAACACGACTATGAGGACTTGACAATGTCAGGGAGAGTCTTGTGTGAAGTGTAATGTCGTCTACATAAACAGATGTTGAGTTCAAGGACATCGCGTCTACTCAGATCTAGGAGACTAAGTGCATCTCACAAAGGAAGGTTCAAAGGGTCACACCTACCTATCCTATGCAGGATTTAACCGCAGAAATTTCGCTGAAACATGTGCGTGTTTTCGACCGATCTCCATTCATGTGGGGGATTGTTGGAAAATTAGTTTTGCAAAAATGATTTTTGCATATTTTGGACACTATTTTAATATATGTATATGTTATATATACTTATATTTCTTGGTAGCTTTGCGTTCTCCGTGACGAGAGCTTCGCAACGAGCTAAAATGTGTCAAAATTGGAGTTGATATGAATGAGATATCGTGTCTCAAAGTGAGGCACTTGAAACACAAAAATGTGGAAACTAAAAGTATCCCACATCGCCTAGAAAAGGAAGTGGAGAGTGGTTTATATAGAAGTCTTGATATTTGCTATCAAAATCCTTTAGGTGAGCTATGCTCCCACTCCAACGTGCGCGCGCGCAGGGGGGGGGTGCAGAAAATGGGATTTCTGGGCCAAAAGGGGTTCGAAGCTACTGAACTCATGCGCGACCTGCGGACACGAATGCAGCTCCGAAACTTCGCCTACGTGCGTATCTTTTTGCTGCAGATTTCGTTGCCAGTTTTCCATATTTTGTGTCCATTTATTTTTGGAACTGATTTAAACTTTGTTAACAAGTTATATAGAATCGGTTTAAATAAATGGAAGATATTGAAATCGTTTTTAGAAGGATAACGATTTGCATATATTGGATATATTTAATAGTTATTTTATCTTTGTAAACAAGATAGGTTTACACTATAAATATAACCGAAGTCTCATTCGGTTGAGACACAGTTAAACCGCAGCTCTAGCAAACGAGTTCCAGCAGTCTTCTTCGATCAGAAACGCACAGTGCTTCTGTGATTTTTCAGGCAAGTTTTGTCAGGTCCGGCTGTACAACAGCTTTGTACGTTGTACCCTGGGAAACAGACGGCGAATCTGTTTTAAGGGAATCGTGTTTACACGAGCCTCGTGCACAACCTTTACTGTTTTCGTTTAATCTTATTCATACTCCATTCTGTCTGTATTTATTTTCTGTTATTTACTTATTGTAATATGATTTTATAAATAAAAGTGTTCACCGTTTCCTACAATTGCGTCGTCCCTTAATAAGTATTACTATATTTAAACTTTGGCTTAAGAAGGTAAAATGATTACATCCAACATAGGTTAAAGAGGTGAAATCTTTCTTGTTTATATACTACTAGCTTATAGCCCCGTGGCATCCACGGGATTTTAGAGGATTTTTGTGCAAGAAAAGGTAAGTACGTGAATATAGTGAGAAAGAACAACGTACGTAAATGATATAATATTTTCTTTTAACAAAAAAAATAAGTTATAAGTGAGTCAAAGTATGAAATACAATGCTTGTAAATATGTGTCTAATAAACGTTGATTGCCTCTTGGTCTCCAATATGTTTATTAGCATCCCTTATTTTTCAGGTAAAATCGGCTGACTACCCGCATCAGAAACAATAACCTTCAACCATTTTTTGCTTTTGACGCATGAAAGAGCCACGTACAAACCAACTATTTAAAGTGATTGCCCTTGGCTCTTGTTTATAGACCCGTGAAATTACGGGAATTTTTAAAGAACTATTCATTAGGAGTTAAGAGTACAAATAAAGTTATAAACAACAAATTAGTTTATAACTATTAAATAAAGTTAAATAATAAGTTTAATATCTGAATGAACCGATAAACAAATTAGTTTATAACTATTAAATCAATGAACGTGCACTTATCGTATTGTTGAAAGGAATATAGTCTTGAATACATAAGGTATGCAATGAACGTCAAATATTCAAGTAGCCCATGCTCATTCCGTAAACACCTAATAGTTTAAGAAGAAAAAAAAAGTAAGCAATAAAAGGAAATTGGCGATAAGATTATATGTAATATTAAGAAATGGTACGAAACACGTCATTTATATATAGTTGTACATATGTTTTCAGTATCGATCAAAGACATTGGAGTAGTTTGTAGACATGCTTTTATATATAGTTGTAGATAGTATTAATGGTAAACTATAACTACTAACAAATAATATTTGTACATGGTATAAAAGAAAATATTAATGCTAATCTAAAACTACTAACAAATAATAATAATTGAGAAAGTCATAAGTCATGCTTCATAAAAGGTTCGATCTTTTCATGCATCAAATTCATTAGGTGCTGGACTTGGTCCGGGCTTCTGCTGAAATCATCAAGGCTAAAATGTATTCACATGGTTTTATGGCTTTGTGCATATCTTTTAAGTGTCCGCTTAGCTTCCTTTTTTAGATGTGTATATCGAATAATAGTATTGGTTCAGAAACCACAAAAATGCGTCGATTCAGGTGATCTATTCTTCAATGGGTCAAACATGCATACTAATATCACTTAGTTTAACTTAATAGTTAATAAAAACATATTAGAAGTTGCAGAATGTATATGTTTAATGTACAATACATTACTAAGTATATAATGGAGCGTCGAGCTAAAAACTATTGTCCCTTCAGTGTTGGGCTCAGTACTGTGTTTTGGGCTCCGCTTTTTCCCTTCCGTGGCCTTTTCCCACGTCCATTTTGTTCTTTCATATATCCTGAATCTTCCACATAGTTCACACAATCTTATCTTTATTATCGGTGAATCAAAAAAAAATAAAAAAAAAAATCGATTGAACACAAGAATCAGGGTTTCGTCATCTACTACAACTTTTGAGGTATTTTTTTTCCTTTTTCAGTTAGTAGGGTTTTGTATTAACTTTGGGATTTTTGTGAAATGGGGGTTTTAATTTCTTGGATTAATTTTGCTTTTTTGCTATGTTAATTTTTATTGGTTTTTTGGTGCAGCAAAAAAGAAAAAATTTGGTTTCTTGGAACAAACTCACCGCCAACTGCTTCGATTTGAGTCTAATATCCTTAATCCTCTAGAACTTTAGGGTTTTTTGTGGATAACGCGATCTAACATCAATCCTCTAGAACTTTGGTGTCATCTTGCATACGATGGTGAACGGATTCGAGAGTATCCTTAACTCGATTGTACCAGGTAAAAGTTTTATGGTTTTGGGTTTAATTTTGTTGTATTTAGTTTTGCCTGATTTGGGGTTTAGGGTTTCGGCCAATAGTGTTAAATCGAAATAATTGAAACTTGAGATTTTAATTTGTTGTTGCAGTTATATTGAAGTCGTATTTTGGCATGTTGATGGGTTCACCATGCTTTTTTCAGTTACCGTATTTTGGCGGGATAGCCACATGGATTTGGTGGTTGCAGCCAACATGGTTCACGTTCTGTTGTCGCCTTTTTTAGTTTGCCCGACCTTTGTTGGTTATAATAGGCAATGATGAATTTGTCGGTTTGATTAAAGCCTTGAATCTCCGTGTCTTGGCAGGGCAAACTATTACGTTTGCAGCCATGGCGGATGTATTCACTTTTTTCGATTACTAATCAATCCAAGTCAAATGATATTGGTCATTCGACGTCTGAACCGTAACTTGGCACGGAAATGACCGGAAGGCGTGATAGCATAGTTGCTATTATGCAACCGTCTTTGCAGCCACGGCGGAGTTCTGACCTTTTTGACCATTTTCCATTCACAAATCTGAGCCTAATGATCTATTGTATCGGTTTTATGGTTTCTAAATTTTAGATTCATTGTTTCTGTCATATTTTGGTATAAGCTGTGCACAAGTTTTATTGTTGTTAATGGTTTTTCAAAACTACGTTTCTACAATCCGGTAAATCAT
This sequence comes from Artemisia tridentata subsp. tridentata, assembly GCA_021014915.2. Lineage (NCBI taxonomy): Eukaryota > Viridiplantae > Streptophyta > Magnoliopsida > Asterales > Asteraceae > Artemisia > Artemisia tridentata. Next base: position 404,119,069 of record CP139505.1, on the reverse strand, counting down.
TTACTTCTTTAGGTCTACGGATGTGTAAACTCCTTCAAAACCTTATTTACCTTTTGTGTAAACTCCTTCAAAACCTTCTCACGAAATTAGTCACAGAATTTCCTTATTTACCTTTCTTCTACGGATGTGTAAACTTCTTCAAAACCTTATTTACCTTATTGTGCAGCAGAATTGATTTGCTGTGGAAATAAGGGTACTTTCTTTAGGTCTACGGATGACACTGGTAGTTTGAACCTTTCGTCGCCTGTAATGAACACTCAGGCAACTTTATTGTTGAAGGTTCCTATGGTGGTTGATACCATTACTGGTGACATTCACGTTAATATGGGTACGTGTTAGTTTCTTTTTTTTTTTTGTTTTTTGAAATTTTCATTTAAGATGTGTCTCTCAATAGATTTATAGCAACTGTTTTGGATATGTTGGAGCGCAAGATTATCCAACCCTCCGAAGTTCTAATGACTAGGAATCCCACCGTCGTTGTGCATCAGCAGTGTCTTCTCTTTGGATTTCACATACACAAGATAAAAAATTAAAGGTATGTTAATTTCTTTAAATGTACTTAATTATAAGCACAAAAATGAAGCACTTTATGAAGTATTAAGAATTAGTGTTATGATTTTGGAATTTAACATCCTAGAGTATTATGGATAGTTTCAGGCTCTTAAGGTGTCAGTCGTTGTTCGTGAAGGACTTGGTTAAAAAAACCCGATTTTTTGGGTTTCGTTGTTGATTGTGGTTTATTTGTGACTATTCTTTTCATATCGTGAAAGTGAGGTTTGTTTGTTCTTTGGAACTCTGTGATTCGAGTTACGCGTTTTCAAAATTTGTTGCAAGTTAATATGCACATGGATTAATAGATATGATGAATATGTCATTCCATTTTTTTGTTATACTTTTTTAGTTTTGATCAAAATTCAGCTCCCCAGCTGATAAACCAGGCAGAAGCAAAGAAAATAATCTAAAATTTTACCGCTTTGTGATATACCGCTTTGGGCAACGTTTGGAGGACAATGGATCGTCTTTCATTAGCTTCAACATGCTGTAATACTCTTAAGGTACCCTACTGCTTTTGTTGCGCAACAGGTGGATTGTATAGGCGTTTTAATTTGCACATTTCAAAATTTCACATATTTGCGTGAACTCAAGTAATTTACTTAGACACAAGTTTATACCAAGTTAATAAGGATTTCAACAATCCTCTGGATTTTCGTGACCGTACTAATGCCATCTCCAAAACTCATTTGCTATCCATTTCAGATGATGGAAAAATATGGGATTGGCTTTTGACTGCTGCAGACCCAAGTAAAAGATGTATCAGATGCTGGCTCTGTTGGAGAAGTACCATAACTTAACCTGAAAGCGCTGCTATGACTAGCTGAAGATCCACCTTTAGATATTAATTATGATGGAATGGATTATTCCCATGACTACGTCAACAATATGTTAAACAATCAGATAACCAGAATATTAGAAAGATTCGTCCATTAGCCTCCAAAAGGTACAAAGGAATTTTGTAAAGTCCTTTTAGATTTTAATTTACTAAATGAGACACGTGCAATAAGTCCAAATGACTAAATCATTGAGAAATATTTGAATTTTTTGTACTCCGTTCAGTTGCTATTGTAGCATGGCTTTATATTGATTTGGCGGCTTGCTCAGTATTACTCTTGAGGGAACAAGTTCACAGCCGAGAAGTTCGATCTGCCGCAACGTGACGGACCGAGTTTACGCATGCTCTGATCACTGAAGCTGACAATTCCGCACCGGCTTGGTCCATATCCTGCTTCTAAACTAGAAGGTCAGTTTTCATTTTCAATATATATGCTGTGTAGTTATCAGTATTTGCATATTCGGACTGAAATATATGGATACACATGCATTTTATACCTAGATTTGGAAACAAGGCATGAACATGAGATTGAAGTTTTTTTTTATCTTTTCGTTACAGGTTCAACTACAGCAGAAGATAAAACAAGAAGAGTGGTTTTGGCACTGGAAGACCAACCACCAGAAGCGATTGATGCAAGTAACGGTTCGCGTCATTGGAGTCATGTCTTGCGTTTTCGTTTCATAGTTTAGTTATACTAATGATATGTTGTTTCCTCAATTTTTTTAAGTAGTGATGGCTTGCTAGGAAACCCACAATAAACCACATTCAACAATATTCAAAGAATATATGCGGCATCATAGTATATGCAATCGGGTTATCGGTTAATGTCAGTAATTACCATTGCCATGAAATAGATAGATCGGTTAAGCAAAATAAGCTTATCTGTTAATTTATCAAGGCGATGATGCTTATTTTCAAAAAGAAAGTGACACTTGGATTTGTGAAGAATTTGTGGTTGAATGACTTATTGGAACCTAATCGTGGTTCTGATTTCAGGATATAGTAGGCGAGAAAGGAGAAAATTTAAAAAAAAAAAAAAAAAAAAAAAAAAAAAAAAAAGAAGGAAAATTGGAGTTTTTGCAAAACTTGGTTCCACGATGCAGCTAGATAATCAGTGAGGTTGCAATTTAGATGAAAGCATTACTTAGGTTAGATGCCTCCAAATAGAATTCGAGGTAAAAGGTCACATGACAATATTATGAACCATACCATCATTGTGTCATTTTCATTGATTATGTTAAAGAACTTTATGTTAATGAATTACAGCTGTTCAGGGAAGAGCCTTTGTAGCAATAGATGTGGGCTTTAAAAATGATGCTGGACGCGTTTCAAGACACCCTTTATCCCTATTCCAACCGTCAATTCTATCGTGAATGTGATGTAACTGGAACTATTGATTTCATTTTTGGTAACGCGGCTGTGGTCTTCCAAAAATGCAAGATTATGCCACGCCAGCCTTTAAAAAACCAATTTGTGACTATCACGGCCCAAGGGAAAAAGGACCCGAATCAAAACATGGGTATTTCAATCCAAAAATGTGACATATCACCACTTGACGCGTTAACAATTCCTACTTACCTTGGTAGACCATGGAAAGAATTTTCAACAACAGTGATCATGCAGTCCACCGTGGGCTGGATTTCATGGGTGTCAGGGGTTGATCCACCAGCATCTACATACTATGGTGAGTACCTCTAAGAGGGTTACTTGGGTTGGGTATAAGCCCAGCATGACGAGTAGTGATGCTGGCAAGTTCACGGTTGCAGGAGATGCATCAACAGGTATAAAACTATGTTGCCAAATTTGTTTGTGTACTAATTGTACTCAGTATTGTATTTATTTTAGGGATGCTTTTAGCTTTTGGAACTTTCAATATTATATCCACAACATACATATACTGATCCTGAGATTCTATCTTATGCAGGCCCTCTTTCACTTAACAGCTACAGGTTCTGAAAACATGCAGGTTGTTTTATGAAGGAATTGTACATCTGAATTAATTATTCATTGTATGTATACTAATTGTGGAATATATGGTTTTGAAATTTTTTGCTCATTACTTAATTGGTTTCCCGTAAAAAACAACCTGAAGTCAAATATGTATGTGAATGGGCCACAACTGAACGAGCAGCTGGTCCACTTTCTACTTCAAAAAAATACCGCAAAAAAACCGGCCCGCCCGCAACGCGGCGGCCCGTCGCCCAGCTCGTTATAAATCATTTAGCATAAAATTAGATTATGGGTTGAACTATTAGAACTTTATAGGTTGGCCCACTAATTTTGATCACACTGTCCCGGGTAACCCATTACCTACATGCCTTTGTAACCCATACCTTAACCCATTTTTTCCCGGCTAAGGCATTAATCATTTATATGACATACAAATGCCATATATTTAATGATAGTGCATGGATCCTAATATTCCGCCCTAAGTGGCCACAATTGCAGCTTATACTTTACTTAATATATCTTCAAACAAAAGCCTTGTTTCTTATAAATTAAGAAGATACTGAGTGTTCGGAATAGCTTATATACTTAAAAATCTCAAACAATTCGTAAAACTTATTATGCCACAATTTCATCATTTTGACGTATCGACTTCTATCCTACATGCTTCACATGTTTATTACACTGGAATCACTATTGAGTAAAATTTAAACAATCTGGATATTATGCAAAAGCGCGGGAGGTTTTGTGAACACATATTGAAAACATGTTTGATTCGTTATCACAACCTAGAAAACACGAAATGTATCGTATTTGTCAAAAATATTGATTTTTGAAAGTATTGAAAATTATATATTTGTTTTTATTGAAAAAATTATTTCGTGAACAATGGCGCAAGTTTTGTAATTTTTCAAGTCCGTTTGGTATGTCGAATGAGCCCCTAACCGCAAAAAAAAAAAAAAAAAAAAAAAAAAAAAAAAAAAAAAAAAAAAAAAAAAAACTGTAGCTACAGTACTGTAGCAGTACTGTAGCGAGTACTGTACAAAAGCACTGTAGATCCGCTCCTGGTTTTTTAATATATTATAGATAAAGATAATAGATCACAAGATTCTGTTGATACAAATATTAGAAATTTATGTCACAAGCACAAATCCAAGCACCCGCTCAAGGAAAATTAAAATCACTTTGACGTCAACAATATATACCTTTATGCCCTCAGATGCTGCCCTATCCTTCATTATATCTGAATCAACCGAGATGATAGCTACCAAAAATGAGTTCAAGCTATCACCTGTTAATGAGTAATATTCTTACCATATATAAAAGACTGATTAAGAAATTTACACTTGGCATATACATTTTCAATTTTATTAGGTGCTATATACTCGCTTTGTGCCAGCTTAAATATGTTTTTTTTTTTTTTTTTTTTTTTTTTTTTTTTTTTTTTTTTTCACAAAGCAATTTAACATTGCATAAGCAACCAATATCCAATGTTCAATTGGCAGCAATGCAATAATTTTGAATTATTAAGGTGTACTGAGAACCACTGCCGAACTCAGCATTCAAAAGCATCACCTGTTAAATTATAACTATGGAGATAAAAATACAAAGACTCGGGTTACCTGTCTATAATCTTAAGTCGACCTCGAGGCAACCACAACCCAATAACTCATGTATGAAGCCATTCCTCATCATCAATTACTTCTCTTCTGTACAATTAAGGTAATTTCAAATCAATTGAACCAATTCCTTTAGAAAGTCTTTCTTGCATATCAGAAACAATGGCATATTGATTATTATCATAACATGCAGTAAGTAACAAAAGCGGTAAGCGTTATTTGATCCAAATTCTTGTCTTTATCAATGAGTTTGTGAAGAAACATTGCTGCTGTGTCCACTTTCTTCTCACTGCATAGCAATCTTACCAAAGGGTTTACAGTACGAACCCAAAGCTTTTTCTGTAATCTATTTATAACCTTCACGGCAGATATCATTACCTCCCCATTTTATTGATTCCAGCGGAAAGGCTTCCAAGGCACGTTCCTTACATAAGGTTCCAGCCACGTCAATGTGCCTATAGTCACAAAGTCACTCGTTAGCAAATAATGTTAAATCACACATGGTTATCTATATATTATCAAAAACTATTTACTACGTATTTTATTTCGATATAAAGTATTTAGCAGACACGTAATTACTTCAGAAAAAAGAATAAGTACGTAGGCAAAAAATAGAAAAAATAAGTAATCCCAAACACCCCCTTATTTCTTATAGGTTGAACCGCTGAAGTGCGGAAGTGGTGAATGAGGAAATAAGGTCATTATCTCTCTAGAACTTCAGTTAATGGAGTTTTCAGATAAAGAACTTATAAAAGTAATCCACCCATGACCAATCTGATGATCTGCATCAGGACACTACCCTTGTATTTTTTTTTAGTTCTTTAAATGGAAAAATGTATATACTGATAACAAAAGGTTTTAGCAAAACAACCTATAACAGACATTGACCTTGATACGACCCTAAACCCAGAAACATTTTTTGTCCGTTGTGAATATATATGAGATTTATCATTTATCATTTATCTAGTGCAAATAACAATGTAAGAGTTTGTATGTAGTCAAAATAACTTTTGAGCATACCTTAAACCCATTCGACCCGTTTCAATTTTAGCCAAGTTAATTTTAACCCATCATTTCTGGCAAGGTGAGGTTGTAATTATCAAGTTGCACAACAAAAATTAATTACCTACTTACAACATATTTGTTAGTTGGCCTCTCTTCCAATCTGCGATAAGGAGTTATTCTAATAAGTAATACCAAACAGCCCTTTTCAGCCCCTGAATAGATGAAACTTGGTGGTCTTATTGTACTTTGTCTTTCCTTCTTTTACGCTTTCGTACATAATTCTCCACATTTGGCTCCTTTATGTTCAAAATTAGGAGAATGTTACAAAAATTAGGCTAAAACCAAATGACACTTTTCTTATTTCATTTTTTATGCAAATTAAGCAGAATGTCTGACCTCAGGAGCTTTAGGTTTCCGCAGGTGCAGTTCAGAATCATCAACTTTGATTTTACTCTTGCAATCTAAGTTGCATTCAATAAGTCCAAGACCAAATTGATTTTTGGTTATATCCTTTGGATCACGACCACTACTGTGATAAGCAGCTTGTACTTGGTGACATGGTCAGTCCTTTTTCAAAGATTGACATCCACATCTTACTATAACCTGTTAAAAAAAAGATTAAATCAATGTAAGAAGATAAAGCAAAAAGCTTAACACCTTAAACTTATGGGTTGCATTTTTGGAGCATTTTTCTGGACATGGGCATTGACCAACATGACATATTTCCGGACATAAATGTGTGCAGTTGGGAAGCTTTCTGCACAAACACACAATCTTAATGTTAGAAATACTGGAGAAAAATGTTGGCTTAAAAAATTGGCAAATATTATAAAGGAATTGCAAGTTTACTTGTGGCAGGGTCCACTACACGAACGAACAGCTATCTGCTCTTTTGCAGATAAGGTATTGTAATATAAGCACTCGAAAACGTGAACCATAGCACCACAATGACATGACCGCTTGATTAGCACCTTGCAAGGGGAACATTCTTCAGGATGACATTTTAAGGGGCATGGATGTTGACATATAGGTTCTCTCTCCTGTAACAATTCAAAACTTACAAAAAAGTTGGCATTTTTTATGTATAAAAAGAATCAAAAATTGATATAATCACAATAAAACATGTAAAAGATATAAGGAAGCTAACCTATTGGCAAGGTAGATTACACTTTTCACATTGCTCGCTTGATCCAGAAATCTTAAGGGCGTGACAGGTTTTAGTGCAAAAATGGTTGCCACATGGTAGAAGGTTTCCACAATAATTATCACATGAAAACTTTGCTTTATTTGAGCGGTCCATCTGCATAACAACAATAAAAGTTAATCTTCTCATTGAGCATTGGAAGTCTATTGTAGGCAGTTTATTTTGTCAGGTATTGATGCGCGTGATGTGTCGTTGCGGTTTAGCAGTTTTAATGCCTACTCAAGTTTTAAATTTATATTTAGCCGACTTATCAATAACACACACACTTAACGAGCAGTGTACCCGGTCAGTATGAAGATAATGGTAAGTAGAGTGTCGATCACTAAGAGTGGAACGTATAATCTCGTTATTCTAATCAGTATTTTAATATCCTAACGCAAGGGGGTTTCAGCCTGAGAGACTGGCACAGTTTTGTTTGCAATTAAATAATAAAATAAACAAATAGGCACGAATCAGCAAGTAGCACACACGTACACAGATAGACACTTGAGACAATAAGAGGGCTGTCCTTATGATTAAGTAGATTGTCACTTGTTTTATTGATAGCTTTATATGAAGTGTATGTAATTAACCCTTTCTCGTTGGTCCTATTCTTATCGGCGAGTAAACCCTTAATGACGACTTATGTCTAAAAGTTATTCCTAAGTGATCAATTTAGAAACAACCGTGGGAGCCACACCTTGTCCCGCAGTCGGGTGCCCGCAAGCCACTAATAAACACAGAGGTGGTCAATGCACTAATAAGTAGTAACCAAAGACATCAACATATAAACTTTAATTGATGGGAAAGCAAGTATTAAAGGGAGTGCAATCTTTCCGTTGTCACATTACACAAGCCACCAATCCTGATGAATTAAAGTTTGCTAAAACAATAAAACAAAACTACTTAATGAATTAAATACATGCAGCACCTTCTTACAGCTCTTGTATCTTCGATTTGGGTGTGTCTTGTGCTGCCTCTTGACTGAATTCGTCCTTCTCTTCTGTTCGGTCTTTAGGTTTTCGAACTTCCGAATCTCTTTAATGCGTCTGGTCTACGGGGTATTTATAGTTTGTGTCTGAGGGAAGATGCGGCGCATCTACTTAAGTAGATGCGGCGCATGTACTTAACTTCGCGTGGGGTCCAAGATTATAATATTCAGGAATATTCGTACACCGCCAGAAGATGCGGCGTAACTCCATGATTAGATGCGGCGCATGTCCTCTTGTATCTTGGATCGTATCTGGTGATATCTTGATAGAGATGCGGCGCATGTTGATAGTGAGATGCGGCGCATCTGGAGCAGATTAGTCTTGATCTTCTTCATTTCAGTGGACTCTTCACTTTATGCACGTTTTGCTCCATTATTAGTCCAAAATCGCCAAGTTTCACCAAATGCTTGTTTTTACCTGAGAATTACAAAAGTAAACGATTAAGTATCAATCCTCATACATAATATAGTAAAACAAGTCAAATTAATAGGATAAATGATAGTAATAAAATGTACTTATTTGAGTTCATCAAATATCCCCCCACTTGAACTTTACTTGTCCCCAAGTAAACCTTAGATTAAATCTCATGAAAATGTATCCTAAAAGATGTTAGGATTTATTTTTATATTTAAGCATGTATTCGTTTATTTCGTAATCACACAACTAAACACTTAACGAATTAGAAGTAAAATAAAATAAGTCGATAAAAGCAAATCTAATCGTTTAACTGTCCAGTCGCGACGAATATTCTATCATAAGCTTGGCAAGTATACACATCTCCACCACTAAAGCTAAGGAATAACAAGTCTAAAGCGGTAAAAAGGGTTTTTAGGCTTAAGGGTTAATTATTCTCTTTTCACTATCGATCTCAAATTCCAGAAAAGGCGACAAAATCACAAATACATGATCGAATCCACGAACACGATACTTGCAATTGCTCAAATCCTTAACTCGAATAGGCTAAAGATAGGTCCAAACTTCACCAATAATAATATATCAAAAAGGGCGACAAAATCATAAATACATAGCCGAATCCACGACTACGATACTTAAGATTGCTCAAATCCCTAATCTCAATAAATCAAAGGTTTGGTTGGATAAAGAACAATACAGGGTATGGATAACATTTGGGATATAAATTGGTGTAAAAAAATAAAAATAAACAAAACAAATAAATTAAAATCCTAAGTGTGGTTAATCACTATCCCAACCATCCCATGAATAAGACTCATATCATTGAATAACTCACGCTTTAACACTTGAAACACACGCTTTAGGTAGACACGAATTATACTCAACAAGATCTTAATCAAAGAATAATCCTTAATTGGCGTTCCCATAACTGCCAATTACCATTCAATCCATAGATATAATACAACAAATAGTGGTGATATCGACCACTTACATAACTTTACATCGTTGGCTTAAAATAAACATCCAACTCTTTTTTCTTTCTTTTTTTTTCTCATTTTTTTTTTTTTTTTTTTTTTTTTTTTTTTTTTTTTTTTTTTTTAACTTGAAACATAAACATAGATGTGTAAAATTTCACCACATCACTACAACTTTCTTTCCGGATAATTTTTTTCATTCTTTTCATACTTTCAGAAATAATGGTAATAGTGGAAGTAGTAAACACACGAAAAATAAACTCAAAAATATACAATATTTACTTTCACTCCAATTTGCATTGTGCAATTTCCCGACCTAACCATAGATAATGAATTACGCACGCGAACACAGGTAATGTAAGGAAACACACTCTGCCTATAGCAATTAACCAACCACGGATTCTAATCTACAGGGTAGGCTAAGGTTTAAGGTGTAACGAAACATTTTAAACATTGGTGTAAGAAACGAAAGGAATGGCTCTGAGGGTTTTTCTAGGGGTATCTTACTCTAAAAATGAGAGTAACAAAAGGGTTTATACGGGGGTTAACTAACCAGTGTAGCTAGTTAATAACACATAACATATAAAGGCTATTTGGTGTAATCCTAGAATTTTACCAATTTAGACAAGTCATTCCAATTAAATAAATAATACTCATTATGGTGGTCTCGAATAGTATACAAGCCAAGTTCTAAAGTTTACAAGTCACCGGCACACTCATAGATTTGTGAATTTTGGAAAAAATCACAATTTTTGAAAATAACGTCATGTGTGCAGTTATGTAACTTAGATCTTAAACAAAAACATGCTAAAAAATTTTTAAGTTTGATATATTAAGCACAATTTTAAGCATAATTTTTGAAAAAGTTTAGGACAAGTAAGTGTTAAGTGTTCTAATTCTCCTATCCCCCCACTTAAGTTAAACAACGTCCTCGTTGTTTGTATAAAAGGTTAAAAACTGGAAAATAAAAAGAATTAGAACAGAAAAACTCCCCTGAGATTTGCTCGGTATGATCCTCCATTAGTGTAAGAGCAAAAATCATCTTTCTTGTGGATTAGAACGTTAAATCTTCATACTTGATGTATCCACAGGAAATTCAGGAAACTATAATACCACCAATACCTTAAAACACACCTAAGATAAGAAAGGTTCAACTTGCATAATACATTAGTAGTTAGGAAAAATAAAACTTAAAAATTAAAACTGAAAATCATCAGGTCAGTCGATGCGCCGTATCTTATTGAAGAAGATGCGCCGTATCGAGCCTGGAATTAATACGGATCAGAATAAAGATGCGCCGCATCCTTAACCAGGGATGCGCCGCATTAAAATAAACTGATAAATAGTTTTAAAGTCGAAAATAAAAATGCAGAAAAATAAAATAAGATATGACCGTTGCAGAGGATGCGTCGCATCTCAGGATTGAGATGCGCCGTATCTTCGTGCGGCCTGGACTGACTCGACACAGAAAACAGAATAATAAATGATAAATCCGGGTTGTCTCCCGGTCAGCACTTGTCTTTATTCCAGAGTCTTCAAGTTAGACTCACGTTCAGCTCTTTACTTGGTCCTTGTCACGGTCCATCCTTCTTCCTTCATCCGAAAGATTTTCCCGTATATCTCTGCGACGTTTTCCTCCGTTCGACTTAATCTAATGTAACTTTTGGTCATCACAGCAGTATATTCTTCATCAGGACCCAAAGAATATTTGATGATTTTAAATTTTTCAGAAATAATCATGGGTGGCTCATTGTATGGAATCCCAAGTAGTTGACACTTTCTTTTGGTGAACTCTTCTTCGTCCTTGTCAACAAACTTAAAATAAGGATCCTTAATCAAATAGTCATCTAGTTCCTCAATCAACGACTCATTATTATTATCATCTTGAATCGCCTCCCATTCTCTTTCCAAATCATATTGTAACCGTCGACTAAGCTTTGTGAAATCATCAAACTGTTTATGCACCCATTCCCAGAAAGTAGTATCCGATGTCCCCTTAAGTCCTTTCAATCGTTCAATCCTGCCCTTTTCTTGTAAAGCCTCCGATTTTCGTGGGCAGTCTTCAACATTATCGTACCACTCATGATCTTCAAAGGTTACATCGTTTCCAACTCTTTTCATCCCAATTATACTTCCCCCATTACAGGTTCCGTCACTTTTATAATCACAGGTTGGCCAAACACTACTCCCGTCTTTGAAAACGAAGGGTGTACAGGTATGATTAATGTGCTCAAATTCCCATGGTTTATCCCAAACCCATGGTACTTGGTCATTCCATTCATAGTACCAGGTATTTTTGAAATCGTCATAAGTCTTAAATCCTGGTAGATCTCCAGTAAGCACATCATCGTCGACTTGAAGAAGGTAGTTAAATTCCTTGAACTGCTTGCACAAGGGTGTCTCATATTCTAACAAATCAATGTTAATTCTGAAAAGTTCTTCAATGCCCTCATTGATTGTCGAATCATGATGTGACAACCCATAATCGCTTTCTACTTCTTCGTCTTCTCCTCTCATCCAATATACCCATAATGCATCCTTAGTAGCTCGATCCATGCTCTTATGGTTATTAAACTTACTAGCTAACCATTCTGAAAAATCAACATCGTTAGGGTCATGGTTAACGTCAAAGCAAACCTTTCCAATCATATTTTTTTTTTATCTCCATGAACTCGTTAAATTGCTTCTTAAAACTCCGAGTCAACCATGAAGTCATAATCTCCTTGACTTCGTTTGCAGGGGCAAATTCCGGACTACCATATTTGAGTTCTAACCAATCATTGAGGGAGAGGTCTATCAATCTTACTATTCTGCCATGAAATAGTAATTCCGCCAAAGCATAATTCATGTCATTATCCTGATAGTTCTCATTTAATCCCCAGTACCACTCGAAATAAGGCATGTAAGAGTTTTGGGTATTGTCTCCACCACAGTTGTTGTTGCTTGAGTCCATGTATGCAAGAGAGAATTTCCCATCATCCTCTTCGATAGTAGTCCAGTTCAATCCTTCTGCTTCAATCTTAGGCCATAAGAGCGACAATTCTTCTCCAGTGTACCTCACAAATACATCATAAGAGAATACCTCTTCATCAATGTTGCATAAACGCATAAATTCCTTAAAAGCTGCTTCAAGAGGAGTCTCCCAAGAGAATAAGTCTGCATCGATCATGAGTACATTGAATGAATCTGAAAACAAGCATTCCTTAGCAAGATATCCGTTAACTGACATGTCTTCCATAGCAAAATCTGTCATCCAAGGTAAAATCATCAGTAGGATTTGTTCGCTAGAAGAGAAATTAATGAATATAGAAACGGATATAAGAATAAAAATAGCTGATATCTGCAGACGATGCGCCGTATCCAAAGAGTTGGATACGCCGTATCTTAATACGTTAAAATTTAATCAGACTTTTATTCAGAAAATAGATACGCCGCTTTAAATTTATGAATGCGCCGTATCGAAGTAATCAATCAAAAATCAATTTATCTAATTAAAATTAAATGCGTCGTATTAACGAAAGTTAATGCGCCGTATTTTCGTTACGTTTAAAAATAAAAGATTTTTGATTCAGTAAGATGCGCCGTATCGACAGAGATCGATACGCCGTATTTGTTTAATAATTCGCAAACTGTTTTTAATTAAAATAATAGATACGCCGTATCTGCGAAAGCAGATGCGTCGTATGGCGTTAACGTTTAGAAAATTTTTTATCAAAACAGATACGCCGTATCTACAAAAGCAGATGCGTCGTATTACTTTATCGCTTAGAAAAATTTTCTTGTTAAAAACAGATACGCCGTATCTTGGGGAAAAGATGCGTCGTATCGAATTAATTAAACGCGTTGTATTAAAAAAAAATTAAACGCAATACGCCGTATCTGAGAGATCAGATGCGCCGTATCGTTTGATTTAGCACAGTACAACGATAGCAGAACAGAAAAATACGAAAAATAAAAACAAAAAATAAAACACACGAAACAAAAATAAAACACACAAAAATAAAAACAAAAGCAAACAAATAACACACAATACAACAAATATGCAAAATAGTACAATGATGCAATTTAATCTAATAAAAAGAAAAACCTAATTAAAATACTAATCAAATTAACAGAAAATAACAATTCACTCCCCGGCAGCGGCGCCAAAAACTTGATGCGCGTGATGTGTCGTTGCGGTTTAGCAGTTTTAATGCCTACTCAAGTTTTAAATTTATATTTAGCCGACTTATCAATAACACACACACTTAACGAGCAGTGTACCCGGTCAGTATGAAGATAATGGTAAGTAGAGTGTCGATCACTAAGAGTGGAACGTATAATCTCGTTATTCTAATCAGTATTTTAATATCCTAACGCAAGGGGGTTTCAGCCTGAGAGACTGGCACAGTTTTGTTTGCAATTAAATAATAAAATAAACAAATAGGCACGAATCAGCAAGTAGCACACACGTACACAGATAGACACTTGAGACAATAAGAGGGCTGTCCTTATGATTAAGTAGATTGTCACTTGTTTTATTGATAGCTTTATATGAAGTGTATGTAATTAACCCTTTCTCGTTGGTCCTATTCTTATCGGCGAGTAAACCCTTAATGACGACTTATGTCTAAAAGTTATTCCTAAGTGATCAATTTAGAAACAACCGTGGGAGCCACACCTTGTCCCGCAGTCGGGTGCCCGCAAGCCACTAATAAACACAGAGGTGGTCAATGCACTAATAAGTAGTAACCAAAGACATCAACATATAAACTTTAATTGATGGGAAAGCAAGTATTAAAGGGAGTGCAATCTTTCCGTTGTCACATTACACAAGCCACCAATCCTGATGAATTAAAGTTTGCTAAAACAATAAAACAAAACTACTTAATGAATTAAATACATGCAGCACCTTCTTACAGCTCTTGTATCTTCGATTTGGGTGTGTCTTGTGCTGCCTCTTGACTGAATTCGTCCTTCTCTTCTGTTCGGTCTTTAGGTTTTCGAACTTCCGAATCTCTTTAATGCGTCTGGTCTACGGGGTATTTATAGTTTGTGTCTGAGGGAAGATGCGGCGCATCTACTTAAGTAGATGCGGCGCATGTACTTAACTTCGCGTGGGGTCCAAGATTATAATATTCAGGAATATTCGTACACCGCCAGAAGATGCGGCGTAACTCCATGATTAGATGCGGCGCATGTCCTCTTGTATCTTGGATCGTATCTGGTGATATCTTGATAGAGATGCGGCGCATGTTGATAGTGAGATGCGGCGCATCTGGAGCAGATTAGTCTTGATCTTCTTCATTTCAGTGGACTCTTCACTTTATGCACGTTTTGCTCCATTATTAGTCCAAAATCGCCAAGTTTCACCAAATGCTTGTTTTTACCTGAGAATTACAAAAGTAAACGATTAAGTATCAATCCTCATACATAATATAGTAAAACAAGTCAAATTAATAGGATAAATGATAGTAATAAAATGTACTTATTTGAGTTCATCAGGTATATATTTACTTTCATCAATTTTTGTATTAATTATTGATCTCTAGGTTAATTTGTACATTATATGATAATCTCTTTGACCTAATTAGCTTTTTTATTAAGATTGTTGATTAATGATGTATTCATAAAGCTGCTGTTTGTACTTAATTAGTTGCATACTTTGCTTTTTTCAGTTCATTAAGTTATGATATTTTGGTCATAAGTATGGGATCTTAGGCGGTGTTTGTTTTAAAAAAAATGCCTCTTAACAACATCTTAATCTGACTCATTCAGACGCCGAGTGTTTGTTTTTTTCATGTCATTTAGAGGCGGTGAGAGTCAGTCAGTGTTAAGTGCATTTGTTTTTTTCTGAGTTATTGAACTAGATGAGGAGGGTGTCTTAACACCTCTTAATGTATTTTGTTTTCCTTACTTTTTTGTTTTAATTTTTTTCTTTTGTTTCATGTGACTGTGGTATGAAATCTAAACTCATTTTTCATGTACAGTAGTTGCAGGAGATGCCAAAGATATTGAAGGTTCAACAGTCTATGGAGGAACCATCTAAAAGAAACTTACAATGTTTGTGTTAGATGTGAGGAAGGTGGAAGATGACGAGTGTTTATTGAAAGGGCATTTTTGTCTATATGATATAAAAGAGAGGAGTGTGCTTCATGGAATTATAAATTCTCCATTCACTTGATGATATTGAAAATGCTTCATTCCCTATACTCTAATTTCGCGGCCCCACATATTATCTTGAACCAAACGCATAAATTTAAGCAAATTTAATTTTAACTCCCACCAAATCCCTTAAATTTCCCCCAACCAAACAACCCCTTAGGAACCTGCTGTGATAAATGTTGCTGCTAGAGCTTCACAAGAACTGGTAGCTAAACTTGGGGTTGAGGTATTATATTTTTTTCAACCTTAAAATCCAACCTGAAACTTCATATATTTTTCTCACTGTTTATTATTGAGTATTTTCTAACAAATTCTCACATTTTTAAACTTAGCTCAATTTGTATTTTTTTTTTTTTTCAATGTAATTGCTTCTTTTTTCTACTAACATATTTTTTCTAATACTTTTAGGTCGGGTATCACTGACAAGATGGTGATACAAAGAGCTTCTTCATAAATATGATAAAAATACATCTCCATACTTGATAATATGTAATTTAAATGTCATTCTTTTAACTTATGTTATTCTTAAATGATAAAATTCCTTTTTAATATAAAATTTTGGAATGTGTTTTTGTTTGCAGGTAAATGTTTTGACCGATGATGTGGGGGTTAAGTTGAATGGATGTTGAACATGAGTTCTTGGGGATGATATCCAACTCATACACACCTTAGACCACACTGCAGTTAGTACATAAGTTAACTTTCTATCATTTTTATACTGATATCACAGATATATAGATGGTAAAATTAATTAAAGGATCAGATTATTCTTATTGGATAGTTAAATGTACAAGCTAAAAATGCAAGGTCCAATTCACTATATCTTTTTTGGATAACTTTATAAGGAATCTACCCAAAAACACTTGCTAACAGCATAAAGCTAACTCAGTCTACTATTGTTAATGTATAACACCATCTTACTTTAGTATGTGTTATGACATTGTAGGACTTCAATTTTACATCATGAAGCTCTATGTTGCCATTCTCATGCAAATGTGTTGACTGTATTACAAGCCTTTATGACGTTTATGAGCTTTATTCACCACTGACACTCTCCCATTATCCTCATCTTTCTTACCCAATGAAGTAGGTGTCTGATAACATTGTGAATAATGTTGGAAATATTGGCAGGTGGGTTGGGCTGGGCTGGGTAACATTTAAAAACGGGTCGGGATGGATTGACCCGAATCAAATTTTGTTGAAATTTTTTTTTGAGAGTGCTAAATATGGTACAAAACCATGTTTTTACAAAGATCCTATGATTTTATGAATAAAATGATTTAGGAGATCTTGTGTTAAATATACACTTCAACGGTATTTGACATGTTTAAACCATATGGTCAGGTTTGGTTACACAGGTATATAGGTTAAGTAGCTGAAAGGGGAAAAAAAAACATGTAAAGAAGTTTAAGCTTTTACAGTTGAAATTCATGTGATTTCTATTTCGGCAGTATATAACAGAAGAAACTTCGAATAATCCCCTGTGCATGAGTAGTTCACTGGTTCTGATAGAACTACTATGCAGTGTTTAATACTCCGTAATAAGTTTAGTATGTTGGCCAATAGAATGAAATCTTTGTGAAGTGTATTGCAACTTGCAAGTGAGAGTATGTAGCTGGTTAGCAACAGTTCAATCATAGCTTATAATGATCTAGAACAGATGGGACTTTTACCAATTTAGTTCATCTAACATATCGATTGACCCATATAGTGATTCAATATATCAAATAATGTAAATGGAGCGTGAGTTGGATAATTAGATCGCTGTATTTAAATATATGTTTCATAATAGTAGTTTCTTATGTTTTGAAGACTTATCTAGAACAAACAAAATTGCATTGTAGTTAGACATGATAGTTCTATTAAAATAAACTTCTTATGTGTGTAATTGCATAAAAGTATGATCGTTGAACATTTTTATTTTTTACTTTTGCTTTTTAGGTAGCCTAAGTCTTCGAGCTTTTACATGAAGTTGTTAGCTGCTATTTAATCTCCTATTGAGCGAGGCAAATATTTTATGTGTTGCTGGGATTTTGCTGATATTAAACTTCAAGTTTAAGCTATAAGAAAGCTTGGTGTAATATATTCTATGTAGAGACTAAGCTATGAATCGGGCAACTATTTGCTACTTAAGGTTGTATATGTATTCCATTAACGTTCATGTCTTGCAAGACTGTTAATGAGAAACTCATTGTTGGAACTGTGAACCGGGATATCACATTTTTGGAGATCATGCAATCATCCTTTAGATGTTTTGTTTTTCACGCATATTTCGGAATTGTATGCTATCAAGAATAGAATAACTAATTAAAAATCAATTACTCATATGTATTAAACGGCGATCAATCATGTAGCAGATTAATTGTTTTTTACTCATCATGTTAAAAGAAAAACACGAAAAATTACACATTTATGTTCAAAGTATTATTTGTAGTATATAATGGTAAATTACACATCTGTGATCTATTAGTTTATAACCTTTCAAAAAACCTCCATGTGAACACATCGAATTACACTTTAGTCATTTTATAAAAGAACATTCAATTTATATGAAAAAATTTGTTTTTCTGTCTATTCAGATGCCAAATAAAGAGACTTGCAAAAATTATAAATCAAAATTAAGAATCATAATTAAGCAAAAAACAAAAAATTAAGCTATTTGTTTTTCTCTCTCCTACTTTTTTCTCAAATCTTTCCCACATCTTTCAAACTTTTCCCAAATCCGAATCCAATTCCAATCCCACTTACGAACCAAACGCACCCTAAGAGTTTGCAACGGAAAATGCTAGCGGGAATGATTTTATAATAATTATTTCTCATTTTATCTATTTAAAACATTATTTAACTTATGTTATTAAGCCTCGCTTTTGTAATTAAATTATATTTTGTACAGGGCCTCCGCAAACCTAGAGACGACAATGTCACTATATTTTGGGATACATGTGTTTATGAAGTTGATTATACAACTAAAAATTTCAAAGACTCGTGTGCCCCGGAATATATATAAAATTCTTGAGTTTTTATCTTTTGTCGCTAAAAAATGAGTAATCGAAACTTTTTATTTACAAAGATTGTCCAGATGTCTATATAACTAAGTATTTAGGAATCTTTTATCTATCTTTGTAATAAAACAAAACCGTAACTATACCATCATTCTCAATTTAATTGTTAACCTAGAGAATTTTTAGAATAAGTAATAGATGTTCAATAGGATCATTTCACTAATCCACCTGAACTTACCAAACCCCTAGCGTATGTGCAAATTATCCTTCAATTCGCATTAATTAAAATGTGAAGTGTTTTAGACCGGAACGTACAGATACTTTTTTTATCTTTCGTGTCAGATAGATGCCCGGCCTCAGCAAAGGCATATGTTCCTAGCAAAGGCATATGTTCCCAGAGGCTAACTCGATCAATCACGCAAGAATGGCCAACAATTTTAGTTTTTTAGTTTCCTTTTAAGAAGCTGGATTTTGAATAGTTTACAAAGTATTTTTGTTAGCTAACCCAACAGTCCAATCATCGAGTGAAAAAGGCAAAAGAAGCTAAACCATCTCATACACTCAGTTGAGTCCTGTTCACCTAAGCCAAACAATTGAAGTTTCCGAAACAAGAACTTGATCAGTCATATAAATAGAGCTTATTGAGTTTATTCACAAATATTCTCCTAGACGCTAAATGAACGCTTAGTTTAAGCAATAAGCAACAACAAAGGAAGTACACTCATACAACGTCATAAAGATGAGGGCTATGGGTCTTGTTGGACTATGCAGGAGCCACGATACATTAATTCATACGATACAATAGTTTTATGTTAACTATGATGAAAGAAGTGATAAATCATGTATGGAGAGTGGTTCATTTGATAAGTGGAGTGTATAATCTAATATGAAGTTCTACGCTTCAATTCTCTCATGAACCAATCTCCAAGGCTTTTTTTTTTTTTTTTTTTTTTTTTTTTTTTTTTTTTTAAATAAATCATCTTTTTTATCTTTTCATTTTTATTAAATATACAAGTTGGTGAGTAATTGTGTGTTGTGGTGTTTTTTGTTCTCTATTATTTTGCTATTAGTCGTGTGATTCATTGTCGTGAGTGTACGATCTCACCATAAATTCATCGCACAATACAACAATTATATGGGTTCGCCATTTCTATTCAAAATATCATTTACACCACAACTGAATTGTTGTGGACTATATAACCGTTTTTAAACTCTATAATGAACAAATAAATTGTGTACAGAAATGCAAGAGCCAACATGTAAGTGTATATCCGTTAAAAAAACATGTAGGCGTGTACATTTTTAAATAAAAGACCATCGAACTTTGCATACCACATAGATCAAAAAAGGGAAATCTTTCTTGTTTATATACCGAAGTGAATAAGTAACATACATGTCAATAACAATACTATGATTTTTAGGTTCGCCGATTTGTAAAACTTAAAAATTCAAAACACAATGTTGACTTTGAACCTGGAAATAAGTATAAATTCTTGACTTTTTATAGTATATTTTTCTCTTAGAAAAGGCAATTTAAGCTCCTTTTATTTTTCGAAAGAGGTTATCAGACATAACTTTAATTGAAATAACTTTTAAATATCCAACTAAAATAATACATCGCTTTAATTTACCATTTCAACTAAAATATGACAGATAACAAACTTTCAAAAACTCAAAAAACCTTGTGTTACATAGAAAAGTCGACTTTGAAATTTAGTTGAGAATAACAAAAGTTGGATACTTCACATTTAATGTAACGTAATATATAGTAGTACATTTTTGTACGATCTGCTCAAAGGTAATAGTTACTACAATTGTTTATATTTTACCATTATTCACAGGTTTTTTTTTTTTTTTTTTTTTTTTTTTTTTTTTTTTTTTAAATAAGAGACCACTAATTAGAAACTTTTTACAAAATGTGATAACGTCAATTGTACTTCAATTTAAAATTTAGCAATTACCATTTTTAAAGAAACATGTTTCGCCATGGTGTCTTTAAACGTTTCACCAATAGGGAACCTACCTAACACCTACTGCACAATGCCATATTCAATCTGCAGCGACATGTTACCTGGTTAATTAAGACACACACAAGATACTATTCAAACTTATTTAGATGACTAAGAGCACTCGGAGTCATCACG
The DNA here is from genome assembly GCA_021014915.2 of Artemisia tridentata subsp. tridentata. Taxonomy (NCBI): domain Eukaryota; kingdom Viridiplantae; phylum Streptophyta; class Magnoliopsida; order Asterales; family Asteraceae; genus Artemisia; species Artemisia tridentata. The sequence continues at coordinate 404,098,255 of CP139505.1, read as the reverse complement.
CACCAACGCCATTTCATCCGAGCTAGCATGCGTTAGACCTGCGTTACCACTACGAGCATCCTTGCGTTATGTTGGCATTGTGGTTTACGTTGATATACCAACGTAAGTTGAAACACATGTCGGGACAAAAAAAAATTTACAAACACACCCCCTGGTGGTATATGACGAAGAAGAAGATGAGTTTTTATTTTCTTTTTTTGTTTGTGTGTGTGTGTGTGTGTATGGGCAGAGTATCACGAATAAGATGATAGATTTTTTTTTTTATTATTATTTTTTTTGTCAACAATGAATGGTATGTGGGATGGAAACGTGGACCAAACAACTTTTTAACTTTTTCTTTTTCTTTTTCTTTGTTATCTTAGTTTTGTGTGTGTGTGTGTATATATATATATATATATATATATATATATATATATATATATATATATATATATATATATATTTAATAAAAATGTTATTTGTATATTAATTTAATGAATGAAAATAGTTGAGGGTAGAATTTGTAAATTGTAATTTTTAAAAAAGGTGGGTCTCAAAAGATGATGTTATGATAAAGGGTGATTTTTTGATGTTATGTTATTTGATGTTGAAATGATATGACGCTGACGTGATGAGGTCTTTGTTGTTATTTCATGTTATGACTGCTTCCCCTCTAAGATATGATACAACTCTTGGTGCTACCTTTCTAGTGAAATCAAGAGACACGGTGACCACTTTGTGTAGTATTATACACCTTAATCATCACAAGATGCCAACGCAAGTGAGTCACCAGAATTATCCAAATGTTAAAAAAAAAAAATATAATAATAAAAAAAAAGGTTTGTGGCGTCTCTAGAAAGAAAAATAAAAGAATAATTAAAAAAATAAAAATCTCAATGTTAATAAATGACAGTCCTCGCCGTCTAGTTTATTGTGGGGAAAGTTCAAAAGTTAGTTCAATTAGTTTTGGAAGGCTATAGTTCAAAAAAAAAAAAAAAAAAAAAAAATGATTGTAATGACTAAAATGTATTTTTAAACTTATGCCTAAACAAGCATGTCTTTACTTGATGGGTTTGTGAGACAGTGAGTCCCCTGCCTAGCACCGATAAATGATTTACATATAGTTTTATGTATAAGTTTAAATACAAGTTTAAGCATGCTAATCATTTCTAAAAAGAAAAAAAAAAAAAAAAAAAAAAAAAAGTTTTGGAAGGCAATTCTTACGATTTAATTATATTTATTTTGAGCATAAAAAACCAGTTCGGTTTAGAAAATAAAAATAGTGGTGTAAACTCAGTAAATTGGATGGTGACTAGTGAGCCCATCATTTAACTCATACAACCACTCCAATGAAAAGGAAGCGTTGTATTCATTTTAGCTATGTAATTATTGGCCCCTACCATCGCCATTATGTTACAACTACTTTTCATAATGATTTTATGGTACCTTTAATGCTTGTCACATGGCTACCTTTAATGCTTGATTTATATATAGCCACATTCCTGGTTGTTGACATACCATCTGGTGTTCAACAAACGCTTTGCTCAATTAGCCCTACAACCTTGAGAGTTCGTGTGATCTTTAAAATCTGTCTTGGTTTTCAAGGTAATTTTACTTACATATTTAGCATGCATGTTTCGTATAAAGTTACTAATTGTAGACCAAATGAGATTTTATTTGCCCACGCTCTATGTCAGATTAATAAGGCTTGACAAAGCGCCAGGTGAATAAGGCTCGATGTTTTCATTTTCGTTTTTGTTATTATCATATTGCGTAGATCCATGATCCATCTATTTTAGTTATAACCTTGTGTAATAAAATTACGAGTCGCCAAATATCACTAATTACTTTGTTAAAAAAATGACTAATTACTGAAAGTATGTCGTAAGATCGTACTTCGTAAGAGCAAAGTAGGATTGTAAATAATACACAATCGGATTGAGATCGTAAGATTACCAATCCTACTATAAGCTAAAATTTTGTTATTGAACAAGCTTTTTTTTGAAAAAATTATCCCCATTCTCCAAATTTTGACCCAATGTTATTCTTATCCATAGTCTTGTAACAACAGATTTATCTTTTCCGAAATGTAAAAATACCTTAAAATTAAATTAGTATCGTGAAGTAAACATGAAAGTTGATATCATAATAGGTGGTGGTGAATAGTTTGAAAAAGAAGCAGACTACGATTTTTTATTTTTAATTTTTGAACAAGCAGAGTATAATTTCAAAGAGGGAAATAAAGTTAAGACACCATTCGAAAACTTAAATTGATGGCTTATGTTTTGGATATTGGGCTTAATTATCTTTTAATATAGGGTTTTATGTATTTTCGACAACCACTCCATAAAAAGGAAGCGTTGTATTCATTTTAGTCATGTAATTGTTGTCCCCTATTATTACCATTCACAACCACTATACAACTAGAAGCCAGGTTGCAAAAATCACGAATCGGTAGTCGGGCGGTCGACCACCTTGTAGCTTGTAATCGGTCTAGGCTGGATTAATCGGTGATTAATCGGATTGGCATTACTGACAAATTTTAGTTATTTCCGGCAAGTTTTGTGTATTTCCGATGAGTTTTAGGTATTTTCGGCATGGTATTTTCTAAAAAACAACTTGTAATAGACTTAAACAGTTACTATAAGTGATCAAAATAAGTTTACAGTGAGTTTTGGGTACTTCCGGCAAGATTTATAGGTTTCAAGCAAGTTTAACCACCATTGACCGCATTTGATCGCCGTCGACGACGGTTGACCTATTTGTTTGACCCAGTTACATAAATCGGCAAGGTCGGTGGCCTTGTAGCACCTAATCAGCGATTAATCGGCCTTGTAAACCTTTTTTTTGCAACACTGACTAAAAGTACTATGCTATAACTACTTTTCATTACAGTTTAATGCACAGGCTACAGTGAGCAGAGGCCTATTCACAAATCGCAACAAACTTAAATTCTTAACACGTGTGGTTTTGTTCTTGATGCTTCTTGAGTTTTGATAACATTTTTTCGAAGCAACAAATATATTATATTACAGTAATAATAAAAGAGTCTTTAGCGAAAAGATATATGAATACAACTCGCACAAATATCAACAAGAATAACAAAACAGGAGTTAACATGGAGCAAATGATCGGTATGCTGAAAATAATATGATTCACAGCAGACTCGTGTCAATTTCGGTTTACTTTACTACGATTCGATATCCAACAAAACAAAGTGCTTGTAACCTCAAGATAACACGACTCAATATTAATATCGATTAATATTCAGTATATATATTTGTTGAACGAAATATTTGACTTTCTTTAACTAACATGATGTTGTTGAAACGTAACTATTAATATCATGTTTTAAAAATTATTTGTGTTTGATAGCACGTAATCACTCTTGAAAAAATGATTTTCAAAATATCTTTATTTAAACTATAAAGACGAATTAGATGTGTCGTCGCTATATCGTTTCATCTCACAGTAACCCATAAGGTCGTGCATTTATTTTAATTTTTATATTATTGTTAATAATAATTTCAGTAGTATTTAATTTTTTAAATCCATATACACAGTTAGTATTTATGGTAAAACTAGGGGTGAAAACGAGCCGAGCCGAGCCTGCTAGAGCTCGAGCTCGGCTCGTTTATATTTTAGAAAGCTCGAGCTCGAGCTCGACTCGTTTCGAGCCTTAAGATTTGAGCTCGAGCTCGGCTCGTCTTATAATATAAAAAGCTCGAGCTTGAGCTCGGCTCGTTTATGATGGGCTTATATAATGCTCGAGCTCGAGCTCGGTACAACATCAACAATCACAAATCTTCTTCTTTAGTCAACATGTATCCCTTCCTTTATATCTTCAACTTTTTATTAAATCTGTGTGACAATTAATTTTTCCGAAATTTTAAAGAAATAACAAAAACCATAAAAGAGTTTCATTCTTCTTTTCTTTTGGTTTAGAAGAGATAAAAACAAACAACAACTACAACAGCCATCAACAAGATCTAAACACGCTTTTCAAAAAAAAAACAAGATCTAAACACAATGAGCCAAATGCTAAGATCTAAACGCAGTCACACAACCAAAAACCCATCTCCATGAGTCCATCCAACCCCATGTTTACAACAAGAAAATCATACTACTCTAATACAACCACTAGAAAAGAAGAAAGAAAAAATACTAGATCTCAGTTTGTGTTTCAAAGTGAATATAACAATATTCAATAGATATAACACAACTTATCATAGATCTTTTTAGAAGAATAACTTCTTTTAAGATTCGAACCTTTAAAAGAAAAGACCAAAACCATGTTGTTTCATTATTTCTTTCGTTCGTTTAGAGATAACACGACACAAGAACAACAAAATCACAAGCCTACCTGAGACCTTCAACAAAATCTAGAATTCGAAACTTTAAGCAAAATATTAAAAGGGTGAGTTTGTGGTTGGGGTGATCGTTGTAACAGAAAGAAAAGAAGGAGATTTTATTGTTGTTTTTTGTGTATGAGTGATAACAAAAGTTTGTGTTTGATTCACGGAGTAGAAGAATCAAAGGGTTGAATTTTTTTTTATGTGGTTTTAGGATAGAGTTTAGGAATGAGTGGATGAGAGTGTTTGAGTGTGAGGCTCGAGAAAATAGAGTATAAAGTTGCTTGTTTTGGAATTCTCACCTATATATACATAGAAATACGTATTTTATATGTACAAATACACGAGATATAGTAAAGCTCATTTAGGCTCGCGAGCCTATTCGAGTTTTATATATAAAGCTCGAGCTCGAGCTCGATTATTAAATGAGCTTTAATTTAGGCTCGAGCTCGGGCTCGAGCTCGTTTAGGCTCGGCTCGTTTGAGCTTTTTACCGATCCGATCCCGAGTTTTTCACGAACGGCTCGGCTCGTTTCCACCCCTAGTAAAAAGAATACTTTTGCAAATTTCTTTACTTAATCTCATAAATAGGAATAAAGTGAGTCGTTCATATATGTACAATATATTCTCGTATAATCATGTACATATCATAATAATTCGTGCTTTTATTTTGATATTTATAATTCAATGCATCTACATTAATTTGATGTACAATGATAATAACATTTATTAATAACAACAACATATATGTATTATTATTATTATTATTATTATTATTATTATTATTATTATTATTATTAAGTCTAAGGAGTATCTATCTAATAATAAAGTTATTAAATATGTAAATAACCACCCATCAATGTATAAACCGTATTTTATAATCAAAAGTTTCAAAACACATATGCACACTTTTTAATTTGCACTTGAAAGATCATTTTCTTTGAATAAATAGTTCTTATATCGTGTCAAATATATAGCGGATTTGGGCGCTCTAGCCAAAAGCCCAAAACGAATCCTATTTCGGCTATTACCTTCTCCAGATTATCTTGTTTATATACATATGTATATACTCGTAAATCCACTTTTTATTTCATTCCATAAAACAAAATAACCAATTTAATAATATAGTATGTTATGACTAAAAACAATGGCAATTAAATTTGTGGTGACATAAGTACATAACAAACCAAATCAAACTCCACCGATAAGTCAAATTTCACTTTTGGTGCCAACTGTAGCAACAAAGGATATCATATACGAGTAACAATTTAGCCTTAGTTTCAAAATCAAGCCTCACGTAGCACAATAACCGACAATCATAAATTCAAGCAAATAGTAGTAACATATAAGGTTTTACTTTTTAGAACTAAAAAAATAGGGTTATAAATATTATACCTGCATATAGGTTTGTCCCAATCATGACCGAAGCGGATGAGGACAAGACGCTCTTCTTCGGTTAGGATGGCTTGATCTACGGCCAATTTGTTGTGCAACTGATTAACAAAGACATATAGAATCGATGTGGATTAGTAATTAAATTTGCCATGATGTTTGTTGATGTGATTAACAAAGAAGTATAGAATCGATGTGGATGGTGATCTGAGAACCGATTTTGGGAAAGCTTAATCGATGTTGGAGGTTTGGTTAATTGGAGTATTTTATGCTCTGTTCCCGAGTATAAAATGGAAAGAAGAGAGATGGAGAGGAAAAAGAGAGAGAAGTAAAGAGGAGAGGAATAAGAAATTATTATTTTTATCTTGCGTTTCCGAGTTGGAAAGAAAAGAGAATGATGTAACTAAAAAAAAGCTTTAAAATCAACTTCACTCCATTTCATCCCAATTTGGGAAGTAAATTAGGAGAGTAATTTTGATGTAATTTACTATCATTTACTTTCCTCTCCCCTCGTAAAAAATCTCAGGAACACAAATTTTTTTTATTACCATCCCAAACCTTTTCCTTTCACTTCAGAAAATAAACTCGGGAACAGAGTGTTAGAGAAAAAATGGGGATGAACCGATTATCAGATCCTTTATTTTAGTGGACAGTGAATTGATGAATTAGTTGTCGGTTCTTTTAGGGGTGAAACAAAATTCTACAAATGCCTTTTCATCATTTATAAAATATAACCTGAACTTTTAATTTATTACTATTATGTCACCATTATTTATAACCATTGATCAAAAAATAGATGGCTAAGATTGATCAAAAAAAAAATATATATATATATATATATATATATATATATATATATATATATATATATATATATATATATATATATATATATATATATATATATATATATATATATATATATATATATAGTGAGACTTTCTTGCGAGAACCATTTTATCTGCGAGAACTGAGAGAACCACCAAAAACATACATGCACGCCTTCAATAATTGTATTTTTGCACATATGTTCTTAAAACAACATATATGTTTTTAAAAAAACATAGTTGTTCTAAAGAATTTGATAAGAAATTGGAAATACAACATTTTTCTTTGAAGGTGTGCATGTATGTTCTTATAAGGCGTGCAACGACAATATTGCGGCCTTGTGTAAGGTTTTTGTGAAAAAAGAGGATGAGTTCATGATGATATTGAAGAACATAGGTGGATACTTACGATTATTGATGATTTGCATGTATTTTTATTTTATTTTAAAAGGCGTGCATGTATGTTTTTTGTGGTTCTCTCAGTTCTCGCAGATAAAATGGTTCTCGTAAGAAAGTCCCCCTATATATATATATATATATATATATATATATATAATATATATATATATATATATATATATATATTTCTTCTTTATAAAATCTACACATGGTTTCAACGCATATTTATTTTGTTGTAAAAAATTTGAATGAGTTTATCCAAATTAAAACAATGTTACTCCACTTTTATTTGCTGATCAAAATACTCAATTTAAAAATCAAACTCTTCCTTAGTTAATAGAAAAATCTATCTTCCTGTTTTATATCCTTTCTTATATAAGGTAAAGATACAGTGAAAAGAAAACATGAAATAAGAAGAATGAGAAATAACTATAACCACATATTTGAGATGTATCGAATAAAATTAGATGCATCTCTATTCGTTTATATGCATCCTAATTAGTTTCGAAAGTGATTTTGAAGTGAAAAAGATGCAAAATATAGCACTAGCAACAAATTTGACCCACATTGGTCGAAAAATACATAAAATTCTTCTAATCTGATTACATGCATCTAATATATGCATATGCCTCTAATTTTTAGCTAGAAAATATATTATGGTGCATCTAAAAGATTAAATATGCATCTAATTTAAGTCGATGCATCTTTAATGTATAGTTATAGTTATTTCTCATCCTTCTAATTTTAAGTTTTCTTCTCATTTGACCTTAAGTCCTCCTATATATACATAATCTTATTAGATAAGTGATTTTAACTCAGAACATATATCGTCATATAGATATTCCACATTTAAGATATCCTTTACCGACAAAATAAAAAACACATGTTACATCTCTCATTATTTACTCCTCTTAAGTTGTCACATGGCCACCTTTAACTATATCTCCAATCGTGTAATGTTATTTTGTAGCTTTCTAGCATCTTGCTAGATTGTTGTGTTCTAATAAAAAAGCCGCCGTTATAAAAAAAAAAAAACATGGCCACCTTTAATGCTTGATTTATATATATAACCATATTCCTGGTTGTTGACAGACATCTGGTGTTCAACAAACTTGTTAATTTGCTCAATTAGCCCTACAACCTTTGAGAGTTCGTGTGATAGCACTACAACCTTGAGAGTTCGTGTGATCTCTGAAATCTGTCTTGGTTTTCAAGGTAATTTTACTTACATATTTAGCATGCATGTTTCGTATAAGTTACTAATTGTAGACCAAATGAGATTTTATTTGCCCACGCACTATGTCAGATTAATAAGGCTCGATGTCTTCGTTTTCGTTTTTGTTATTATCATAATACTGCGTAGATCCATCTATTTTAGTTATAACCTTTTAAACGTTTAAGTATCCGTAATGTGAATCAATCTGACAACATACTTGTGTAATAAAATTACGAGTCGCCAAATATGACTAATTACTTTGTTAAAAAAATGACTAATTACTGAAAGTATCTCGTAAGATCGTACTTCATAAGAGCACTTCACAAGATCAAAGTCGGATTGTAAATAACACACAATCGGACTGAGATCGTAAGATTGTAGGATTGGTATCGATACCAATCCTACTATAAAGCTAAAATTTTGTTATTGAACAAGCTTTTTTTGAAAAAATTATCCCCATTCTCCAAAATTTGACCCAATGTTATTCTTATCTATAGTCTTGTAACAACAGATTTATCTTTACCAAAATGTAAAAATACCTTAAAATTAAGTTATATATCGTGAAGTAAACATGAAAGTTGAAATCATAGTAGGTGGTGGTGAATAATTTGAAAAAGAAGCAGACTATGATTTTTTATTCTTTGTTTTTGAACAAGTAGAGTATAATTTCAAAGAGGGAAATAAAGTTAATTAAGACACCATTCGAAAACTTAGATTGATAGCTTATGTTTTGGATATTGGGCTTTTGGCATTTAGGCTATGATATTCTTAAAACTTTTACCATTTACGATTGTTGTCCTATTTCTTTTTACCTATAAATCGTTTATGTAGCGATTGAAACACGGAGTAATAGATCTGTTCATACCTACCAATTTATTTGATCGAAGAGTGCAGATTAAAATTGGTTTTTAATTAAAAAGTAATTATATTGAAACAATTATTATCGGGGGTCATATTATTTTTACGCGTGACACACCTAACACCCCACCATACATCCAAGTAATATGCAATACTTTTCGTTATAATCACACGTGATTCTGAAAATAATCACATGATTTCACCATTCCAACTATCATAAATGTCACAACACAGGTGTAATCACATGTGATTTAGTATTCGTAAATCACATGTGATTTCCACCTTTTGAGAGTCAAACATCATCACATGTGATTTCCATCTTTTAGATCTAACCTCAATCTGTTTCATCCACAACCTGATTTTCTCCATCCATTATCGGCGATAACATGATTTCGTTATCCATAAGCTGATATTCATCTTCCATAATCTAATTATCATCCATATCCAACCAATTGTTTGTTAATTGATAAATTCGGATAAAAAATCTGAGGAAAAAAAAAATTGATCCCTAAATTTGAAAAATTACTATTAGTGACAAAGATTTTACGATGAAGTTGATAATTATTAAATGCTTTTGGAGTTGATTTGATGATTAATTTTAATAACATGTTTATGTGTGTGTTTGTGTAATTCAAAACCCTAATTTTCTGGTGGAGAATGAAAAAGGATCGGAGATTTGGCTTTTCTATATGACGAAATTTCCCATAAACTGAAAAAATCATATTTATTTAAAGCCGTTAAAATAAAATTGGAATGAAATGTAAGGATTTAATATTTTGATCTTTAGAAGAAAAAAAATGATACATAATGATCTCACCTTTGAGTAATTTATTTGTTGTAGTATTTCTATAACCACGGTGTGTGAATTTGAAATTTTCATTTATCATCCATATAATTTCTTCTCCTATATTGAATATTATGCAAAGTCGTATAACACTAGAAATCCTATACATTAAAACTCGACATTCTAGTAAGATCTTAATATTCTGATTCGATTTTAAGATCTTTGATTTTGCAAAGATGAAAGAGATCTTATATACGATCCTGATTTTGTTAAGCTTAATTATCTGAAACAAACAAAAAATTATTTGGTTTCAGATCACAAGATTGTGTCTACCTGTATAATTAAAAGTTTAGCTTAATTTATTTCGAATGCTATGTTTTTTAAAATTGCATTTTGGAAGTACAAAAGTATTTATATATATAAAAAAGTTTTAGCTATTCGATTAAGATGATTATGAAATCAATTAGAGGTTCTTGTTTGTTTTTGTCCAATCTACTTTGTATTCTAATGAGTTAGATTTTTTCTATGCGTTACGACAGGTTTCTAAGTAATTTTTTTAGCAATGATAAAAGATGTTTAAACATTTAGTACGAGTAGTTTTTTGTGCAATTTTCAGGTATTTTTTGACATTTTCGCTTTTAACTTTGTCATAGTAGCCACGTGTATACATATTTTTTAATACTCTATGTGTTTTAGGCTTTAACCGTATATTATCTTCACCTAACTTTATAGGTAGTAAATCACCGTAAGAAAATAATACTAATCAATACAAAAATAAAAGATGAAAGAACCCCTTATATCATGCTAGTATTTCCTAAGAAAATCTAGGTGGATCTGTAGTTACACGTTATCCTAATTGTAATTAAAAAAACAATATATGGATAACATAACAAAAATCCATTATGAAAAAAGTTCGTTTAGAGTTTAAGGGCCCGTTTGTTATGTGTGAATCACAGTCAAGTAATGGAATCTTCTTCAAATACCATTGTTCGGTTTAATTTTGGTTTTGAAGTTTGAAAAAAAATATGTCAAAAATATCATAGATCAATTCCGGATAATATTGGTGGAGTTACTCTCTCACCTAATCATTCTTCCTTTTCATATTTATTTTCTTTTATCTTTTATTATCTTTAACATTCATTTCCTTTTTTAAATATCATATTTATACATTTTCTCTCAATTTTTTTTTTCCCCTAAAACCTATACCAAATCAACAACAAATCCGAATCCAAATCTATTAAGAAACCAAACGGACCATAATATTTTCTTTGCATATTGAGGGAAAAATCTCAGCCGCGAATTTTATAAAAGAAAAAAAGAATGAGAGTAATTGATATTTTTAATAAACTACTTCTACTCAATTTAAAAAAATAAAAAATTACATACACAAGAACCATAAATGGTGAACCCACAATAATTACACCATCCTGAAAAATAAGCATTCTTAGTTTTCAACCATATATCACGCATAATTTTTGAACCATTTATCAAACTAAAGTCTCTAGCTTATAGCTATTGTTAAATTGTTTATAATCACATAATTTTCTTAGTTTCTAAGCGCTTCTTAGATTCTAGATTAGCAATCTTATCAGAATATCTGATAAAATCTTGGTACATTGCCTTTTTCAAGTACTTCTTCTTATCATATTCCAAGCTTTTCTTTAGATTTGAAATGCACCAAATCTTTTGGTTGATTTGAAAAATTGTTTAATCAATTTGACCTCTTTTTTAAAGTTTTTCTTCAAAATCTTTGACTTTTGAATCAATTTTTTTAATGCGTGTTTTTTGTTAAAGTATGTTTTTTCTTCTTTATCCGGGCTTTTGATCAAGTATATTCAAGTTTATCACATAATTTAGAAATATTTGAGGTCAACGTATCATTTATATTTTGTACATTATCAAAACTTTTTTTGAAACTCGAATACTTTATCTAAGGCAATGCATTTCTCATATTTAAAGCGTCAAAGTTTAGTATATGCAAAAGGGAATTTTGCTCTTTCCCGATCAAGCTTTTCTGAATATTCTAACATTTGTTGTTCTATGAATGCTTGAAATATAAATTTCCTACGTTTAACCTTAGATATAACATTCTTGTCAGCTTTAGAATCAGACATGACTTGGTTCATCTTAGCCATGAGGCACATTTCAAATCCAGATCCTCCTCGTCTAATTCTGATAGCTCCAACTAGCTTGCATCTTCAGCCAGTATTATAGTTTCTCCCTTCGGTTGTTTGCACATAAGAATTTTCCTATTGTACTCAAAGTCTTTGACCATTGGTTTCCTGCAGTAGTTAGTAAAATGACCCGGTTTTTCACATTGTAGCATCCTTATATTTCCTCCTTAGGTTTCTCCACACTCCTCTTCTCCTCATACCTTTGCTTGTACACCTCTTAGTATATGAAACACGAAGATTGTTGTTGGTAGAGATCTTGTTGAAATTATTCCTCAGAAGTTTTCTTGTAAGAAGAAGAACAAATTTCTTCATATTCTTCTTTGATTCCTTATCTTTAGATGCTTCATAGTCACTACGAGAGTCAGAGTACCCATCCGTTTAAACTCTCATGTCTGCTTGAGGAAGAATAATGTTTGAACCATTTCTCAAAAGCTAGAGCCAAAGGGTTATAAGAATTACATAGCTCAATGATATCATCTAGCAGGCGTCATATTTAAGATTAGAGCATCTGAGTAACATAATCCTAACACAAGTTAAGGGTTTCATAAATCGTGTGAATATCAAGTGTACCAATTTTCTTGTTTTGCTTGATGTTGTTGGAGGAATTTTTCCATTCAGGTAGAAGATTGTACGGAAACTTGACATTGATCTCTAGTTTCGTCTTCTTCAGATTGTTTCTCTCGTGTTCACTCATTAGTCCACAAAAGCGAGTGTAGGTGTCGATCAAAAGTTCTCTTTCCTTAGCAGTGAATTTCTCATAACTTCTTATAACCGGTGATGCAATAGTAAGCTTGGTATGTGCTCCCAATCTGGTTTCGTGGATTTGTTTCTCGATCTCATCCCATAACTCCTTCACAATCTCACAATTGTCAATTTTCATGAGAATTTCATTCGGAAAACTGAGGATTAGCAGATCTTTAACAAGTTCATCAGCTTCTATCCTTCTTCTTTCAGTAAGGGATAGTTACGTGGATCTTTTTCCTAAAGTTATCCATCTTCATTAGTATCAATAAATGGTTCACAGGGACCATTCTTTGGTGATTTACTTATTTAAGTAGAAAGACGCTATTTCTCGATGTACTAGTTGAAACAGATTACCATTGAGGGTAGGTTTCATGATACAAGAATGGTGGTTTGTTGACTAAACCGATTTCTAAACCTTCTTCAGCATATTAAAAGTTCTTAGTTGATCGTAAAGATTTAATTGATTTTGGTGAAACACTTATCAATTCTCAAAGTTTTGAAGTGTAAGGATATTGTGTCTTCAATCAAGGCTAAATTAGGTAAAATACAAACAACCAAAAAAGCTTTTGATTTTCGAGTGAGGGCTTTAGTCGAAAATGGGTTTTGTGTTTGCGATTTTCGATTGAATGCAACACTCTAAAATGGGATTTGTGTTTGTGTTTTTCAAGTGAAGGGTTTGCTCGATAATGAGATTGGTTCTTTTAATTTTCGACTAGATGCCTTACATGAAAATGGGTTTATGAAATTTATTTCTGATTTTCGAATGGAGTGCTTAGTCGAAAATTGTGTGGTGTTTTTCAATTTTGGTAAAGTACACTTAGCCAAAAATGGCAAGAAATACACAAGGTATCTTCGATTGGGAGGCTGTCAAACCCCGTCGATGGCGGAAACACGAGGTGTAACTGAGGAGGCACATCGCATAACATCATAGATTCATAACCTACAATTTGTTTCAACAGTAGTTATAAGTTACAAAATGTTTCTGGTCTAAACTTTGAAAGTAAAACATATGTCTCCTTTGAATCCAATTAGTCTTGAAAACATGGTAGCAAGATAACAATGTTCTGACTCCAAAGAAAGTGCCTTCAAATACCACCTGAAAATGGTACTAGAAAACGTCAACATAATGTTGGTGAGCTCGTAGGTTTAAGAGTTAAACCATGAAACTGTGAATAATATTGTGTAGGACAATAGTGAGCAAGATACACAAATGTAAGCACTTAATGAAACCACGATGCGTGCGACAACTGAACCTACCAAAATGTTACACACATGTTACTAATAGTGGGGAGCTACCCCAGATAGTACTATCAATTGTTTCGGCTCCAACATGGAGTTAAACAGTTGCGCATAGTGAACACACAGAATGAAACCACACAACAAGGCACATATTGCAATCAAAACACACATATTGTCCAAAATCTTATAAACAATAATCACACGATAAAAACATTTGAAAAACATTGAGTACCATTTCCACCCCAAGGAAAACATATTAAAAAGTGGGACTACGAGAACTCACCTTAGTAAAGCAGTCTGAATAGAGTAAAGACAAATAGTATAAGTGTGCGGCACCAACACGCTGCCTAGATTAGTATAATAAGTTTAGTTCACAGTTTCAGTTTAAGACTCGATGTGTGAAGTTTAAATAAGTTTGAAAGTTTCTAAGTGTTGGTGTTATTATTGCTTGTGTGGCAATGTTTATGTTCAAACAGTTTTTAATTGTTTTTAAGTATTGGCTCTTGGAAATAGTACATAGGTATATGTATATATAAAAGAATATACGTCGAATAAGTCTCTAGTTCGGAAATAACCAAAGGACTAGTACGGAAAGTATTATGATTTAAATTCTCATAAATAATAGATGTCGCCGGTAATTAATAAATACTTATAGTAAGTTTTTAATTACTTAGTATTTATTTGTATAATAAGTTTCTAAGTCGTAAAGCGTACATATATATAAGTTTATACTTAGTGGATGATAAGTTATAGAAATATTATAATATATCCATTATTATTAACTTTATAAAATATATTTTTCGTCTTTTAGTCGATTGTTGTAAAGTATACGAAGTATAGAATTTTGACGAAAATAGGGCATGACCCTTTCGTATATATTAGTTTTTCATACATATCGTTGTTGCAAAATTCGCGTAATTACTTCTAAACATATATATTATGTCGCAATTTAACCATATACGTAATAAACTAGTTAAGTTTAAGTAATCTACAAATAGTTAAACCAAGTGTAAATTAATCTAATCAAGTTCATAATAATCGTAAGAATAAGTTATAATTCAAATGAGTTGACAAGTTATCAAATAAGCCGAAAATCTATTTTAATCAATTTAGCACTTTGAAAATAAGCTATTGGGCCTCTCGGTCCAATAAGCAATTTTGAGCACTTACATAAATAATCCACATGTTTTTAGTTAAATTTTCGTTTAGTAACAAGTCAATAAGTTAACAAATTATCAAATAAGCACTTTACCAAATAATTTCAAAATGAGCTAAATGAACCAACATTGGGCTTTTAGGCCCAATCACCCATTCGAATATAACAGTAGCAAGAAAAAACTTTCATTTTTGTTTACTAGACCAAAATGTGTATGTTAGGCTTAGTACTGCTTGAAAGATATACACTTTGTTAAACATAAGCACTAAAGTAAGCACTTTGGAATAAGTTCAAACTAAGCAATATGATTTTTCATTGGGCTCTTTGGCCCAAACTACCATTTGACACAACAACAGTGGCACCAAGGTTCCATTTTTTAGTTTCATTAGACCGAAATAAATTAGTTAAGTTAATAGTTGTTAATGAGTTTAATATTGGTTTGCATTTTAGCATTTGGTGTCTCATATGTTATGAAAGTCAAACGCACCCTTGTGGGACTCGAACAACCCCTCGACATCCAAAACAAAACATGTCTCAAATCTATATTTAGTCTAAAAAGCTTATATTAAGCACATAGGGTGTCGAATAAGCTAATTAGCAAAAATAATCAGGTAAGCACTTTTCCAAAAATAAGCCAATACTTATGTTTTTAGTAGATCTATAATTCCTTATGTGTCTTTTTAGCCAAATAGTCCAAATAAGCTCATAATATTTATGTGTATGTCGATTTGTTACAAAATAAGCCTTAGCTTATTCTTTTAATGCTTATTAAGGTCACACATGATTAAGTATTACCACACAAGTTCAAATAACATCAACTTTAGTATGTATGTATATATTGTCGAGTAGAATAAAAACCAAAAAGCACATTCATAGTTTTCAAAACTTAACTTTAGCGACCTATTAACAAGTATCATATATATTAGAACTTAAAAAAAAAAAAAAAAAAAAAAAAAAAAGCTTAAATGGATTTGAAATCTTACAGTGGGTAAGTTTGTGTGTGTCGAGTAGGAAGAAAATCAAGAACACAATTATTATCCAAGCCTTGAATCTAACCCACTGTAACTATGTTTTGTAAATATTGAAAGAAGTGAATGTGTGTTGTTCCCTGTTGGTTCGAACACAACAGAAAAGAGGAAGACATTTTATAATACTTGAAATAAAAAGTTTATGAAATGTGTAGGGGTGTTTGTGTGACCGATGGTTACAAAGAAAATAGAAGAGGAGGGTTTGATGTTTTTGTAGCGATCGAATGAGGATGAGTAGTAGTGATTTTGTCTTTGTTGAAGAACTTGTGGTAGTGAGGTTAAGGCTTGTATGAGGAGTACATAATATGCTTGTTGAATCTTGGAAAAAAAATACAAAGTTAGTTGAGGTGTGTAAGGTTAGTACAAGATAATAGGTTAAGAAGTGTAAGACATGGGGTCTAAAGTACATTAGTTAGTTTTAGGTGAAGCCAAAAGACCCATGTGATGGCATGTGTTTGGGGTTTCAGCCGAGGTCAAGACAAGGAAAAAAGAAAAGAAAAGAGAGTTTTTGTGTTCGATTTGTTGTTATGGATGAAATGAAAGTTAGTGGTTTTCTTATATCAAACAAGTTCACATGGTTACAAAACAATACATGACAAAGGTTGGCTAATGACAAATTTAAATGAGACAAATGTGTACTAGTGAGACAAAAACCAAGTAAGACAACCATGTACTAGTTAGTTAGGTTAAGTGACAAAGTTCATGCTTTGTGTGTGTTGTTTGGGGTGCTCGGCCAAAAAGACAAAAGAGGGAGGAGGAAAGTTTTTATTTTTGAATTTTTGAGTATTGAGTGTGTGTAGTGGTGTCTATTGCAAAGGTGACGAGTCAGTTGGGCGTTTTCAAACACACGCGACTTAAAAATAGAAATGCATGCGCTTTTATGCAACAATGGTAAATTTAATTATATGACCAATAAAATAAGATTATGAATGTTGAACCATACTAATTTGACTTGAACCACAGTTAGTTTAGTGTCGGTACGCGTGCGGGCTCGTTTTTCACAGTAAGCGGGATAACTTCCCAGTTTTGTGTCAAAGAAGCTCGTAAATGTTCAAAAATGAATGTTTTGGGTTCTTGGTCAAATATTGGCCTAGAAAAATGTCATTTTACGATAAATTTCGTTTTCTGGCTTACGCGATGTAACCTAACGGTTATACGTAAAAGTAAATACTTAGGCGTTCGGAGTAAGTAGTTTTGAGTTTTATAAACAAATATTGCCCTGAAAATGCAGGTTGCTACAGAGGCCAAGTCGAAAATGGAAGTGTATTTTTGATAAAAAAAATAAAAATCAATAAATCTCTTTGCTCTGATGCCAATTATAATTCTTAGATAAACTAGGTTTCAATTCATATCAAAAGAGCAAGATTAATTCATCACTAGAAAATAGATCGTTCGGATGTGAGGAACAAAGGTTCGAAAGAATCTTAATTAGATATCTGACATTGGAAATTCAGATAATGTTTCCTTACATTTCCTTCACACACATGTCACATCACTCTATGATTGATATTTATACTTTCTAAATTATTAGACTCAAGACTTATTACATGGGTGAGTTTATCCACACCCTCACCCTCCTATAGGGAGGGTATCTAATTATTGGATGCATCGCTGACTTGTACGATGTACATGACGAGTTATACGGTTTGACCAAACCCTCTCTGATGTGACAACATAGAGAGGATATATATAACACATCACTTATTACATATGTGTTCCCTAAACTTCTATGTATCTTGTAAACAAACAATAAAATAAATAAAATATTATTACATTCATTTATTATTCCTAACAAGGTTTCAGTATCAAGATCAATTTAATTAAAACTCATTCATATATATTGTTTTTGCACATGGGTTGTAAATTAAGATATCCTTACTTAAATTTCAAAGTTCAATACAATAAATACTGACCATGAGTCGTTAAATTATAAATTCATGCGTACACGATTTTTTCTAGTATTACTTACAAATAATAATAATAATTAAGGTTGCTCTTATAAACCCGTGAGAATCACAGGCTCCACGGGGTTTTGGTATTCAAATGAGTTTAAAACCCGAGCTTCTATTTTGATATTATATAACCATGCACGTATACAGGGTTCTTGCTATTAAAATTTTAATTTAATTTGATTCAATTAAATAAAATTAATTATCAAAATTTTGAATTTTAGAGAAATATGTGAAAATTTTGAAGTTATAAAAATTATGAAAACCGATAATTTTACACTTCAATTCGTAATGTTAAATATAGGTTTGACTACTTTTTATAAGTTTTGGACTTAAATATAAATTCCGATGACAATCATAATACAATGTTATTTTACACTTAAGTCTAAAAGAAAAAGGAAAAATGAAAAGGAGCGGCCAAGTACGTGGCTATTTTTGTTTTTGTTTTTTTTACATCTATAAAATTGTCAATTTTGATCAAATTTAAGGCCAATTTTGACTTATATTAACTAATAAGAAGGTTTTATTTTGCCATGTAGCGAAATTGGGCTTTTATATAAATTCAATTTGGTTTTCATCAAACATCCTTTTTCAATTTTGTGTTTCATTTATTGTAAAAAAGATAAAAGAATAAAAGTTTCGTTGTTTATTATATGCAAACTTATTTAAAGGTAAATGATGATTTTTAAAACACCAACACTTGTTAGTGTTAGCAATGTTATTATTTATATAAAACTAGTTGCATGACCTGCTCGGTAAGAGACTTGAACTACTACTACTACTAATACTGCTATGATTGATAGTAATAAAAAAAGAATCATAAGTTGTGTTTAGAGTGTTGCGTATAACCCATGCTAAACTCATATGAGGCCGGGATAATTTTGTTGAATCTTCTCAATAATTTGTTCAACTTTTGTCCCTTTATACACGTACAAACACTAGGTTGAATTGTGTTGCGCGAATACACCGAAATAAGCGCACTTTATATAAGCAATTTGAAACTGGTTTAACATGTGTCTTTGTGTATAAAAAAGTTAGAAACTCAACACACAATATAGTGAAATTGAGTAAGCATCAACTCATCGAAAGATTAGTTAAACTACTTGATGGTATAAAAGATCTCATTCTATAAGATTTATTTAATACGATGCTCTTATTAATAACATTCTCGATCTCCCCTCTTGTCTAACACATCCATGAAACTGCAAAAGAAATCACAAATAATTATTATTATATGCTGCATAAATACGAACTCTAGTAGAAAAAAATAACGGAAACCTCTTTAAGTATATATGCTCATAAATGTCTAAAAATATCTATGATGGTGCTATTCCCTTACTCTCTTTCGACTTAATCCATTTTCCACAAACACATATGTGTAAATAGGGCAAATGACACAAAAAGTCACTAAACTTAAGGTCCGTTTTCAATCAGGGCACTATTCTTTTTTTTCTTGCATAAAAAGGCGCCAACAAATTTTTTCAGGCCGATTTAAGTTTTTTACTAACTTTTGTTAACTCACTTTGTTAGTAAATTACATGTTTGGTCATTGAGTTCGTATAATCATTTCATGTTTGGTCACTAAATTTATTTTCTAAAATATTTTTTTTCGTAAATATTAATTTTTTATCTATAACCTTTTTTTCGAATTTTTTTTTCCTAAATTTTTTTTTCGAAAAATAAAATTTAGAAAAAAAAGTTTAAAATTTCTAAAAAAAATTATTTTTTGAATTTTTTTTTCAAAAACTTGTTTTTTCTTAATTTTATTTTCCCAAAAAAATAGAAAAAAAAATCAAAAGAAGGTTATAGAAAAAAAAAAACTTTCAAAAATAAAACTTTTCAAAAAAAAGTTTTTTTCAAAAAAATATTTTCGGTAAAAAATATTTTAGACAAAAAATTTTAAGGACAAAATGTGAAATGATTATACGAATTCAAGGACCAAACATGTAATTTACTAACGAAGTGGGTTAACGAAAGTTAGTAAAAAAAACCTATGTCGGCTGAAAAAATTTGTTGGGCGCCTTTTTATGCAAGAAAAAAAGAAGAGTAGCATGATTGAAAACGGACCCTAAGTTTAGTGACTTTTTGTGCCATTTGCCCGTTTAAATAAATATATTAAAACTTTAATCGAGCGGTATTATTCATTCATAAATCAACAATAAGTTAGCAATTAAAATATGCGCAAACCCGTCATTCAATCTAACACCTTAATAACAAGGAGCTTAGATATATTAGAAAGCAACTAGCAGGGTACACACACGTTGCGGCGGTGGGTAGCATGAAATAAATTTTTTTGGTGAATCATTTATTTTAGTTTATTATGTTCTTTTTGACAATAAATTTACGGATATCAAGAATTTCGTTTAGCCCGTTCCCATTCGGGCTCGAGCCCGTTGGCCCGTGCTCGAGCCCGTTGGCCTGTGTCTGTTCGCGCCCATTCGGGCTCAAGTCCATTTTGCCTGTTGCCCGTTCGGGCTTGATTATTTGTATAATGTGCTTTATTATTTGTATTAGTGTCATTTAATGCAGGGTACCCGCGCGTTGCGGCGGCGGGTACCCTGAAATACAATTTTCCGGTGAATCATGTATTTTAGTTTATTATGTTCTTTTCGACAATAAATTTACGGATATCAAGAATTTCGTATAGCCCATGTCCGTTCGGGCTCGAGCCCGTTTGGCCCGCGCTCGTTCAGGTTCAAGCCTATTGTAGGTGACGTGCAAAGGTGGAAAAAGATTGCTACGAAGTTGAGGTCTTTTTCCTTCAATTGGAACATGTTGTTTCTTAGTCATAGGTCATAGAACGTATCTATACGTACCCACAATGACATATTTATAATTTCTTGTCTAAATTAGTTTACATGACACTGTTATCGATGTATTCATCATTTTTCATCGCAAACGTTCAATAAATTGTTAATGAGAGTTTTGAGGAAATAGGCGACAAGTTTACTTTCTAACTTCTAGTTAAAGATCAATAAAACATGTATTTATTGTTTTGGGGTAGAGCATTGAGGAAGTGGTTAGTCGGCACACATAATATATATATATATATATATATATATATATATATATTATATATATATATATATATATATATATATATATATATATATATATATATATTATATATATATATATATATATATATATTTTGAGAGATTTGTTAATATCAAAATTTCATTTGAATTATTATTATTATTATAAACAACACTTTATTAGAAACTCATAGGATTTACAAGAAGTTAATGGGAAGCCGTGATATTATTATTATTATTATTATTATTATTATTATTATTATTATTATTATGTGCATAACATTAGCAAATGTATATGTGTTTCTAACTTTTTGTTTGTAACTATACAAAGTATTACTCCTTCCATCTTAAAATAATTGTTTATAGACAAAAACACACAAATTTAATAAAAATATCATCTTTTCTACTTTTTACACAATGACAATTTTACTCTTAATTAATTAATTTTTAACCTTTTTAAAATTTGTAATAATAACTTTAAATGTAGGTAATATGATAAAATTAATTTATATTTCTTATTTATTTTTGAAAGTAGATAATTAATTTGAGACGACTAAAAAAATGTGGGTAATAAATATGTAACAACGGAGTTAAAAAGAAAAAAAAAAGGCATTCCATGTAAAATACAAACAGCAAAATGAGCCACGTGTGGGATGCAAAAAAGAAAAGTTGACACCTTCCACTCTCTTCACACGATCTAGTTTTGTCTTATAAAGTCAGTCTTTTCGTCACATTTAGCTGATTTTGTATAAATAGTATACTACGAGTAGTATAAAATAAAAAAATAAACTCTTTTCACAAGAAATACATCTTTGGTTACAAACACTGGGATGTACTCCGTAATATGCTTATGCAAACAGGTTGACTGGTCAACCCTAAACATGTTCAGACCCTAGCTTAACCTGTTTATTTTCATATGGTACTGTTTATCCTTTCAAAACACGTGAGCACATATGTATGGTATTGTTTAAAGTCAATAAAGAATTGTCTGCTATGAAAAGTCACTTCATGCAGAAAGTTATCTCTCTCATTATTTACTCCCCTTAATCTACCCCGCTCAATGCCTGCTTCATTTCACACTCCTGAAATTTTCAACCAACTTGTTTTTGTTTAGTAAACATTTGATCCTTGAGAGCTGCTGAAATTTTCTACATATGTTACTAATTGCAGACCCCATATTTTTACTTTTCTTAGTTTACGAGTTTTGTACTAATCTAAGGAGTAATAGATCTGTTTATTTATAGTCTTATAGATTAAGTTGGTGTTTGGTATTGCTTATTTATTTTTATTTAAAATAAACAAGTTTTTGATATGCATGCTTATGTATTTGAGGTAAAATTAATATTAGCCAGGTTTTTTACTTTCATATTTGACCTTATTATATGTAATTGATAAATTGATTTGAATGAAATTTTGAAACATGCAAGTTTGTTATTTTCATAACCCGAGTGCTTATTTTTAAGTTGCTTATAAGTACTTGTTTATAAGCAGAAAATAATAAGATTCTCAAACCTTTTGTTGGTAGTTCAGTCGTGTTTTGATCACAACAAACCAACCATGTGAACGTAACTAACCCTGTTTTTAGACCCAATCTTAACTTGTTTATTTTCTGGAATTGACACCCCTAATTTTGTTTATATAATTTCTATGTCTCAGGAAAATGGAAGTTGTACCTGCAATCGTTGGTCCTGTTGTGAATGTTTTGACCGGTCATATTAAGAAAAAGCTGGGATATCTCACTTCATACGCTGAACATGTTGAGCGCATGAAAAACAGAATGCAGTTTTTGGAAGGTCGAAGTGCTGATATCGAACGCCTCAAGAGTCAACATCCCAATATGCCTGCTCATGTACCAGTGTGGTTGGAAGATGTTAAAAAGATCAAGGAAGATGTTGACAACATTCCAAGCAACAACATTGGATGCTTTAGTGTTAAAAAGAAGTTTCTAGCAGGAAGAAATGCATTAAGGCTTACCAAGGTTATCGAAGGTCTTATCAGAGATGGTTCTGACATGATCTCTGATGACACCATCTGGCGTGAAGGATGTCTTGGTAGAGTCGATTTCAAAAACCCGGCATCAACATCAACACCAGGTGCAAGTGTGTTCAACTCAAGAGTAAAGGCATTCAATGATGCACTTAAGCTCCTTCAAAAAGATGATGATCATACGGCTCGAGTGATAGCCTTGTGTGGAATGGGTGGCGTGGGGAAAACCACACTGATGAAACAACTGAAAAAGGCTGCACATGATAACAAGATGTTTAATCGGATCGTGGTTGTAGATGTTGGGAAAAGTTCCAACTTGTTTGACATTCAGAGTGCCATAGCAGCGCACACAGGCGGACCTCTAACTAAAACTGATGAAAAACTCGAACCTCCAACTAAAACTGTTGAAAAACTAAGGGCAGATTATCTCTCTGAAAGATTTAAAGGATTCTTGGAGCGTAAAGAAAACACAACAACAACAACAACAAACCCAGCGCACACAGGCGGACCTCTAACTAAAACTGATGAAAAACTCGAACCTCCAACTAAAACTGTTGAAAAACTAAGGGAAGATTATCTCTCTGAAAGATTTAAAGGATTCTTGGAGCGTAAAGAAACACAACAACAACAACAACAACAAACCCAATCCCGCCGGGGCAGGGTATGGGGGAGGTATTGGAGCGTAAAGAAAAGATTCTGGTTATACTGGATGATGTGTGGGAGAAGATTAAACTTGAAGATATCGGATTAGCGAGTCCTTTGCCAAATCAGGTTAAGTTGTTGCTCACATCGCGGGATGTAAAAGTTTGCCAACAGATTGCAGATGATTCTGCTCTTGAAGTAGTTGAGGTTGATGTCTTGAAGGAAAATGAAGCACATGATTTCTTTTGTCAAAAAGCAGAGATTTCAGCCGAACATGATCGTGATCTCTATGAAATAGGATGTCAAATTGTCAAAAAATGTGGTTATTTGCCACTTGCCATCAAAATCATTGCTGCAACTCTCAGAGGTAAAAGAAAAAGCGTATGGAAGCGTACACTCAAGTGTTTGAAGAAAAATATGAATGTGCTAAATTTTGTAGATATAAGCTACGAGAATTTAGAACAAGAGGATAAAGCAATTTTTCTGCTTTGTGGCATGTTTCCCGAGGACTCTAATATCCCCATAGAAGATCTCACAAGATATGCATGGGGATTAACACTTTTAAAACAGCAAGTTTATACCATCGAAGATGCTAGAGAATGCACACAAACAAGTGTGAGCAATCTCAAAAATGCATTTTTGTTGATGGATGGTGATAGTGATGACTATGAGTGTGTGAAAATGCATGATCTTGTGCTTGCATTTGTGGTAAATACTGTTTCTAAAGTTGATGAGGACGGATGTTGGATCATTCACCATGATGATTTCTCAAAGTTGGGTAAAGCTAATAATAGTATGAGTCAGTCTTGCACGCAAATTTCGTTAGCGTGCAAGGGTATGTCGGAGTTTCCCACTGGCTTTAAGTTTCCAAATCTTACATTTTTGAAACTTATGCTAGGAGATGAGTCATTAAGGTTCCCTCAAGACTTTTATGAAGGAATGGAAAAGCTTCAAGTTATAGCATTTGAGAAGTTGGAGTATCCATTAGTTCCCACATCTGTTCAGTTCTCCGCCAACCTTCGAACTCTTTGTCTCCATGAATGCTCGTTGATGTTTGATTTAGCTTGTATAGGAAACCTTTTGCATCTGGAAGTGCTTAGCTTTGCTAATTCTGGCATTACAACCATACCTTCCACATTCAGAAATTTGAAGAAGCTAAGACTACTGGATGTAACAGGTTGTTGCAATCTTGTTATAGATGAAGGTGTTTTAGGAAGCTTAGTGAAACTTGAAGAGCTTTATATGAGAAGTTTTGACGGACGTGCAGTCTGCTTCACAGACAACAACTGCGGTGAACTTGCTGAGCGTTCAAAGAAACTTTGTGCATTAGAATTTGAATTCATTGGTAACAATGATCATATGAAGAACATGTCTTATGAGAATCTTAAAAGATTCAAGCTCTCAGTGGGATGTTATTTTACAGAAGTTCGCTTGCTGCATAGATCTCAAGGTGAAATGCGCTCATATCAAAACAGCTTGAAGTTGATCACCAACAGAGAAGAACTATTACAATCTAAAATCAACAAGCTGTTTAAAATCACAGATGCACTTTATCTACAAGTGAATGATATGAATACTCTTGAAGATGTTGACGTGGAATCCCTGTATCCTCTACATCCTCCACGAAACTCTTCGTTTTATAATTTAAGACTCCTTGTAGTTTCAGAATGTGCAGAGTTGACATACCTCTTCACACCGAGTGTTGCAGCAAGTTTGTCAAAGCTTGAGTATCTGGATATTTCCGGATGCCCTTTAATGGAAGCAGTCATACATACTGTGAATAATGGATCAGATATAATCATGTTTTCCAACTTAAAGTATCTAAGGTTGGCTGGGCTACAAAAGCTGTTGGGTTTCTGCAATAACATCAATGTAATTGAGTTGCCACGTCTCATGGAGTTGCAACTTGAAGGCCTTCCAAAATTTACAAGCATTTATCCCGATAGTGTAACATCTTTTGTGTCGAGTAATATATCCCCCAAACAATCATTCTTGAACAAAGAGGTACGTAAGCATATGCTATGTAATAATATACTGATATTAATAATCTTTTCAACTAAAAGTGTTTTGATAACAGGCGGATATCTAATGAATGAACAAATCTTTTTACTTTGCAGGATGCGGCTCCTAAGCTGGAGAAACTAGTTGTTTCTAATATGGAGAATTTGAAGGAGATATGGCCTCCTCATTTTAGTATTAGTAATATGTGTCTATTGAGAGAGCTTACGGTTGAGGGTTGTGGTTCCATTGAAGTCTTGTTCAACATGGATTTTGGTGAAATCGAGCAACTTAGCAGCAGCTTGAGAAGCATTAAAGTGAAGAGATGTGATAGTCTTGTGAAGCTTTTTTCATGCAATCCATTTCCATTCCTGAATAATCTACAAGAGCTTGAAGTTACAGAATGTGCTTCCATTGAAGTGATATTCAACATCGACATGGGATGTGTTGGTGAAATGGATAAAGTTAGCAGTAGCAGGTTGAGAAGCATTTGGTTGGAGGGGTTAGGGAGGCTTAGAGAGGTGTGGAGGATAAAAGATGCTGGAAATAACTTGGTTCATGGATTTGAAGCTGTTGAAAGCATATGGATTTTTGATTGTGAGAGGTTTGAAAATTTAATCACACCTGCCACCAATATTGATTTAAGAGCACTCAAAGAAGTTAGAATTATAGAAAGAAAGAGAAAGAATGAATTGGTTGAAAGCGATGATATGGTTGAAAGCGATGATATGGTTGAGTGTAACCAAGATCAAGAGGTACGGCTCTTAACTTGTATGTCTAAAACTAATAAATGATTTTCATTTTTGTTTTTATTACTTGAATTTATTTATTATTTTTAAAATAAATAAAAACTAATATTAGGTTCCTTATTATTGTTAAAATAAGATTGATCATATCTCTCCCTACTTTCATGTTTTCATGTTTAATTTCATACTAGCAGGGTACCCGCGCGTTGCGGCGGCGGGTACCCTGAAATAATATTTTCTGGTGAATCATGTATTTTAGTTTATTATGTTTTTTTTAATAATAAATTTACGGATATCAAGAATTTCATGTGACGTATTTCAACTCCTTAACTAAGGAATTTATGTCGTCTTTTTGGGTCTTTTTTAAAGTCATTCGTATAACATGAGCCCGTTTGGCCAGTGCCCGTGCCCGTTTGGCCCGTGTCCGTTCGGGTTCTAGCCCGTTTGGCCCGTGCCCGTTTAGCCCGTGCCCGTTTGACCCGTTTCCGTTCGGGTTCTAGCCCGTTTGGCCCGTGCCCGTTCGGGCTCTAGCCCGTTTGGCCCGTTGCCCGTTCGTGCTTGAATATTTGTATAATGTGCTTTATTATTTGTATTAGTAACATTTAATGTAGGAATTGTGTTTAAGTTGGTTGTACAATATGCTTGATAATTTGTATTTCTTATGTAAGGGGTGTTTTAATAACTAAATTAATTGTATTTATTGACCAATTAATTAATTGACTACATTAAATATCTTGACCAAATTAATAGTGCTTTGTATTTTGTACATTAAGCTTTAAGACTTGTAAGTCTTAAAATTAAGATTGATGAGAAAGATCATTAATAGTGCTTTGTGTATTGTACAATAAGCATTATAGCTTGTAAGTCTTAATTTTAAAACCAAGAGGAGAGAGAGTCATTCATGTTTTATATGTAGTATAGATATACACCGACATTACTATACAATCATTGAGTGCATAATGAACAATGTTTTTAAAGCATGTTTGGGTATATGAAGTTTTCAAATCAAAGAAGGGGAGATATGAAATTGGCCTTTAAAATAAATAGAAAATAATATTAGAACTAAAATTTTGAAGAAATTTTGATAGAACCACTAACATTGTGGCTTTCTTTTCGTGCTCTTTTGGCCTTCTCATATCTTAAATATTGTTACGAATAATATATCGAAAATCATTTATATATAAGAAAAGAGAAGAAAATCCAACTATTTCTATGTTGCTTCTTCTTTCTCATATCCATATATTCCTTGGATTTCTTAAAAAAATTCCAAAATATTTTTTAAAAATTTGTTGCAGTTATATTCAGATTTTGTCAATAGAAATTATAGTACTAATTATAACATATGTGGTTGTGATATATATGCAGATTAATGCAATGACTGTACTCAGGGAAGACTCAAATGATGAGATTTCTAAAACTGCATTCCCATCCTATCTATTACCCACTTTCCATAACCTCCATGAACTTGTTTTGTATAAAGATGTGGAGGTGGTTTTTGAGATGACGATTCCAAGTAGTAGAGAATCACCTCACAATACACAACAACCACTAATACTCCCGTATCTTGAAGAATTGGAGTTATTTGATTTGGAGAGGATGAGTCACGTGTGGAAGTGCAACTGGAATGAATTCTTAATTCTTCCAAAACAACCGTCAGAGTCCTCATTCCATAACCTCACAACAATAAAGATGCTCAGGTGCAACAGCATCAAGTACCTGTTTTCACCTCTCATGGCGAAACTTCTTTCCAACCTAAAGAAAGTTCGTATAGAGTCTTGTGATGCTATTGAAGAGGTTGTTTCAAACAGAGATGATGAAGATACCTCTTTATATTCCCACATAAACACCAGTCTCTTCCCTCATTTAGACATTCTGGAGCTTGTAAGACTCAGAAATTTAAAGTGTATTGGTGGTGGCGCCAATGGTATATCTGGTGACATTCATGACCAGCTTAAGGTATGTTTCCTATATATTTAGTTAATTTTGTAAATATTATTAGCTCTGCTAATTATATAATTAAATTCTCGTTTTTTTTTTCCAGTTATCTCAAGCTTCTTGGTCCTTATGCCAATACGCTAGAGAGATAAGGGTAATAGAATGTGAGGCATTGTCAACTGTGATTCCATGGTATGCTGTAGGGCAAATGCGAAAGCTTCAGGTGCTGGAAATAATAAATTGCTATTCAATGACAGAGGTGTTTGAAACTCAAGCGATCAACAAAAAGAGTGGTACTGGAAAGTCATTTCTCAAACTTCCAAAACTAAAGATCTTGAAAATTCTAGGGTGTGACCATTTGAAACATATATTCACATTTGACACTCTTGAAAGCCTCGCGGAACTCGAAGAGTTAGAGATAGAGTGTTGTGAGGCAATGGAAGTCATTGTTAAGAAAAATAACGGAGAGCAAACAACGGCATCTGATGTGGTGCGCTTTCCTCATTTAAAGTCCCTTTCACTAGTCGAGCTACCAAACTTTGTGGGTTTCTTCTTGGGGAAGAACGAATTCATATGGCCAGCATTGGAAAAGGTTGTGATCGGTGAATGCCCACAAATAACGGTGTTCACTTATGGACGGTCTACAGCTCGTAAGCTTAACTTCATAAATACAAGCTTAGGCAAACATAGTGTTGAATGTGGCCTTGACTTTCGTGTGACCACCACCTCGCATCAGGTATTATTTTTATTTTAAATAAAAAAAAGAAAAAAAGAAAAAGCCTTCCCATGGCAGGTTCTTTACTAGACTCAGGCCTTGGGTGTATAAACTTCTAGCATTAGAGTCAATTAACCCTATTAATAATTGTATTCCTTATCAACAGTTTGGTTATGTATGTGATCCCCAAAACCCAACGGTTGTACAATCATGTAGAGCCTTTTGGCTTATTTTACTCACATATGAAGTTTGTTTGTTTGTTTTTTTTTAATCATTGAACCAACTGATATGTACAATTATCTCTGACATAAGGTTGTGCTTTTTTTGACCTTGTAGGCCCGATTACCGAGTTATGAAAGTACAAGCTCATACCGCACTATTACTATGGAACGGCTGCCTTGGTCTTTTCATAATTTGATCAAAGTGGATATGTACCATTATTATAACCCCAGTGATGGACAGGCTCCTTTTTCATCCGATGAAGTGTCACAACTGCAAAAGCTTGAAACTGTCCATTGTAGTGTATGTTGGAACATTGAGGAGATATTTGATTCACAAACTGATGCTGAAATTCCAAACTTGAGACAAGTGGACTTGAAGCATTTAGATATCAAGTATATATGGAAGAGCAAGCAGGGGACAGTATTAAAGTTTCCAAACCTAACAAGACTGTCTATTTGGGGATGTGATAGTTTAGAATATGTATTTACATGTCCCATGGTTGGTAGTCTATTGCAACTCCAGGAACTACATATACATTTGTGCAACAATATGAAGGTAATTGTGAAGGGAGAAGAAGAAGAATGTGATGCCATAGTGAATGCTATTGTAGTGTTTCCTTATCTAAAGTCCTTAAAACTTGAGAGACTTTATAGTCTCAAGGGATTTTGCTTAGGAAAGGAAGCTTTTGAATTTCCATCATTGGACACCTTGGAAATTGGTTATCGTCGAAAAATGACGGTTTTCACCAAGGGAGACTTGTCTGCTCCAAAGCTACAAACAATTAGTATAGAGGGTAGGAAGTATAATATCCGCCAGAGGCTACTCAACTCCTTTTTTTAAACAACTGAGGGACTGAAGATGTAAAAGTTCTTGTTCTTACGCTTCACAACTCCTTCCTTTATGAAACCTAATTCACAGCCAACTCAATCCATGGCAGAATCAGGATCTACGGCCAACCGCTGATGCTATGCGCACCGGAATTTACTCCTCCGACCAGTCACCGACGCCATTCTATCAAATCACTCTAACACGTGATTTGTTATCAGGCAAGTTGTTCAATTTATGTTTTTTCTTTCGTAATGAACTCAAATTATATATATGATATTGCGTAGTGATTTCGAATTTGGAAGATTTTTGGTTTGGGGTTTATGTTATAGCCTGCTTGATTTGTGTCTGTTTCGTAATTTATAGATTAATTGATGTTAATGACTATATGATCCGATCTCGAAGTAATGAACCAAAATTTCTTTTTGTATAGTTTATCTAAGATTTGTATCGCAATAGGGATAATTGCGTGAGTGATTTGTATACTATGAATTGTATAAGATGTCGTTTTCTAATAAGATGATCTGTATATTGTCACGAAAATCGAATTAAAGAATTATGTATGATTCGGTAAATGCAACGGTTCTTAGTCGATTGGAGCATTTTTGGTGCTGATCATCGGCTAAAACCTGTGTATCTATTGGGTACTTATTTACATGTGTTCGAAAGTAATAGTAAAATCTTGAATTGATCATTGAGCATTGCAATTTGGTAAATGGTGGAAAAAGGATAGGAGATAGCAATAAGGATAGATGGTTTGAAATGGCACATCTGATTTTGGGGTAAATTGGTAATTAAAAGTGTGCCTTTAATCTTTAGGGATATTGCAATTTTATAATGGAACAGAATGACCTTTTGGTTAAATATATAGGCTTTAAACTTCACTGATGGCAATTAAATATTTTCCTAGTACCAGAAACTAGATAATCGGAGCAGGGGACTTACCGAATTAAGTGTACTAAATGCAAGAAAACGTGCATTAAGCACCTATTTTAGCGTCATGTTTTAAGGAAATTTCTATACCTATCACATCTAGTGATTTGGTTATGTTGAACTAGTGAATCAAGGTGTGTTTAAGAACAGATCAACAACACAAGGAACAGTCGACTGCGTAGTCTTAGAATATGCTGTTAAAGTAGTCAAGCGTGATAGTGAGATCAACATGCTCTATTACTTATGTCCCATGAAAGTTGCAGCCTTTTATTTTTCGGGTATCTTTACACAATTGAAACAAATTTAATTGAAAAGATTTCATGTTGGAATGCTTGTTTGGTCATCATCACTAATGAGGTAAGTTTGCTGCTTTGGGTTCACAACATATATTCGAGCAATTTTCCTAAATGAATAGATCAGACATTGCAATTGCATGCGCTAGATGAAATACTTGTTCGAAAATTAGTACTCTCTGCACATTTTTGGATATGTGATATCATATATTCTTATGTGTGAAGCAACTATATGAGTATATTCTACTAACCCCCTTACTTCTATGTAAGGAGTTACGTTGTAGTGCTCAGTATAGGTTCTTAGTCATACAATAGTGCAAGTTTAAGTCACAAGTTTGGGTTATTATACTTCAGTCTCAAGTTCGTCATAGTGGGTTTTCTCCATCAGTAGTCACTACATAAAGCCGTTGTTTTTTATACAGGGGGTTGATAAATAGTTAGACAATTCGAATGGTATTATTAGTAGATTGGATATATCGACATCTTCTCACGGGCTGATATGATTCCTGATAAAAGGCTTCCAGTTTGTATTTCACGTACACATCAGTATGCTGATTCCGATAAATCGTAACCAGCAGGGGAGAGAAATGTACGGGCTGATCTCTCATGGGAAAAATAACTGGGATGCATTTGGTGAGATAAGGATGTTGATACTCTATTCCCCCGAACTGCAGGGCACTTATGACACTTATAAGTATGGTTGTCAGTTTGGGGGAGAGCACTAATTAATTAGGGGAGAGCACTCAGGGCACTATGAATTAAACCCTAATTAGATTTGCTCACGTAGTTCTTCTGCAAGTAAAGAAATGAAAGCTGAGAAGATTCTGCAAGCTGAACGAAGTAATGAAGTTTGAAGATCATTCTGTGCACTTATAGTTTATATTTTACTTGTAGGGAACATTGTAAGCAATTCCCATATGACATCATTTTGGGGAGAGATTGTTAGACTTAAAGTTTTGTCATATTCGGGAATTGCATTTAGTTATGTCGAGTTGGGCTTGTGGACTAAAATAGATAAGTTAGCTTGTATTGTAGAAATGTCCAATGTAAAGCCCATGAGCCTCAAGCCCAACCGAAGCCCATAGATTACATTAGGGCGTCATTTCTTGACTATAAATACCTTCCTTGTGTCAACAAGGAAGGGTGGATGTTCATTGTATCACCAAGGTGTGTGTGGTTTTCTCTTCTTTCTCTCTCTAGAAAACACACACACCTTCCCATTCTTTAATCTAATAAGCCATGTTTAACCTTTATTTTGAGCATCCCCGTCCCCCTGAATATGTGTTTCTTGTTTATTTCGGTATTTACAATAATTGTTAGACTCGCTTTTTTATAAAGATGTCGTCACTCACGTGAATTGGACTAGGTTTGTATTAAGTAGCTCACACATGGACTACTTATGTGTAATAGGCAAACTAGTGATGTAAAAGGGCCTATAAGTACCCACATGACTCTCCATGTGGGTGTGTGGAAAATATTGTGTATTCATTTGCTTCTTTTTAATAAAGTTAAACATTAAACCGGTATTCTCTCCACCCTCTCACTACTCTCTCTCTAAGATGAAGTTCTTCATCTTCCACAGCCAACCAAGGCCACCCGAACCACAAATACGTGATTTCTCGTCATATCAATTGGTATCAAGAGCTAACCAGGAGACGATTCTTGGTGAGTTTACTGATTTTTGTGGTTCGTTTATGTGTTTTTAGGCTGCTTTTTATCCTCTTTTTAGTCATCGAAATTTTTTTTTTGGGTCATCGGAATATTTTTTCCGCTTCATACGATAAAACCAGTCCTATTGCTGGTCTTATGTATCTTTGATGGTAAAAAACATCTCAAATCCATGGTCATACGAGGTTAGATCTGGTAACAGTTCTAGCTTAAAGGTTTGCTTGAGCTCGTTTTTGTCCTTTAATCCGTGAAAATGGTCTGATCTGATGGATATATGGTTGAGTTTTATGCTCAAAATGGGTTTTATGGTCAGTTTTGGGCACAAAAAGGATGGTCGAAAAAGTTGGTCGGAAAAGTGTACCTCAATTATTGGTGGAATTCCGATAAAAAGTCAACTCTCTCGCAATTGTTGATTTTCTCGCAAATGGTGATTTTCTCGCAATTGTGGGCTTTTCGCATTCTTGTATAAGAATTGCGAAATTACGATTTTTTCGAAATTGTGGAGACTTTCGCAATTGTGAAGTCTTTCGCAATTGGTGATTTTTCTCGCAATTCAGGAGTATTTCGCAATTGGCCATTTTTCTCGCAATTGAGGAGTCTTTCGCAATTGGTGATTCTTTCGCAATTGAGGAGTCTTTCGCAATTGCTGCTTCTTTCGCAATTGTGGAGTTTTTTCGCAATTCTATTCCATTGAAATTGAGAAATATGTCCGCTTATAACCCTTCCACTTTGATACCCTTCAACTTAGAATCCCTTCAACAAAAAAAAAAAAAAAGAGTTTTTTGGCGGGAAAATGCGAGTAAAATTTAATTTTTTTCAGGTGATTAAACGTTCAATTTTTACGCGAGATTCAAATTTTGGTATAATAGTGAAAATTTTGGCCCAAAATTCAAAATTTTTGGTCAAAATTCGAATTTTTTAGGTGAAAATTGGCGTCAAAATCTGTTACACTCAAATTTTTCCAGGATCATTATTATTGCATTTCCTAGTGTATTTCAAATTATGAAAAAAAAAAAAAAAAAAAAAAAAAAAAGGGATATAGGGATACCATCGCAACAATCACGGGGATACATCGTTCATGGCTAAAACTCTTATGGTTAAGAACAATGACTACGGGAGAAGAATGGTATTATTGATTTGATTTAGAAGTGACATTTTTCGTGCATGTGTACTTATTTATCTCAAAGTCTAGAGGTTGGTTGGTTGCATGACTTTTCGAGATACTTGTTTGGGCACTCATGGGTGTAGTGATTAAGTCTTGGGTTATCTAGTTTTCATAGGTCAAGGGGTGGATGGACGAAGACCTAGTTAACTATCACTTAAAGGAGATACGTTGTAGTACTCAGTGTCACACAAAGATGTGGATAATTCAAGAGGTGTTCATATACAGTTAAGGAAGGATGGATGGGTATATGAAACGACCTATGCTTTAAGGAGTTACATTGTAGTGCTCAGTATAGGTTCTTAGTCACACTATCGTACAAGATTAAGTCACATTAGAGGGGGGATGTTTACTTCGTTTTCAAATTGGTCATATCGGGTTGTCTCCACATGTGGTTATTTATTTGAACCCGGTGAACTTTAAGGTTGGTTTGAGAGTATTTGTTCAACATATTCTCACGAGCAGTTATGGCATTTCAATTGCATCAAGTAAAAGGTAATCAAAGGCGTGTACACTAATGTATGATGATTTCGATGACTCGCAATCATCAGGAGGGAGAAGTACGGCTTATTACCAACTTGGATGCAAATACTTTGTGAGATATGTTAATGCTCCCGAACGACAACCATTGTGCTTACAGTCTCCGCTGCGTGTTTAAAGGCTAAAGAGAGTTGTCGATTCAGGAGGGAGCAGAAAAGAATAAAGGGCTCACTAGTTAGGAGGGAGTAATAACCTAACTAGTACATTACAGTTGAAGTTCAGAGCTACAAGGATGTGTGCCGTCAGCACCAAAGATCGATGCTGCGATCTTCGGATTAGAGAGAACTTCAAGTCTGCCAAAGGATCTAGTCTACAGAGACTCTGCACTTCAGCAAAAGTTTATTATTGTAATTTACTTTGTATTGTTTATAGGTCTCATTGTAACCATTCACTTGTGACGACATCTTGGAGGGAGATTGTTAGACTCGCTTTTTTATAAAGATGTCGTCACTCACGTGAATTGGACTAGGTTTGTATTAAGTAGCTCACACAGGGACTACTTATGTGTAATAGGCAAACTAGTGATGTAAAAGGGCCTATAAGTACCCACATGACTCTCCATGTGGGTGTGTGGAAAATATTGTGTATTCATTTGCTTCTTTTTAATAAAGTTAAACATTAAACCGGTATTCTCTCCACCCTCTCACTACTCTCTCTCTAAGATGAAGTTCTTCATCTTTCACAGCCAACCAAGGCCACCCGAACCACAAATACGTGATTTCTCGTCATATCAGCTACATAGTTACATGTGTTTGAATTTGGTGAACGTTGGAAAAAAGAGAAAACAAGAAGGATAGATGGTTTGAAAAGGCACATTTGATATAGGGTAACTTGGCGATGGTTGTATCCGTTAGAAATAAAAAGTGTGCCTTTAATCTTTAGTGATAGTTTAATTTTATAACGGAATAATGACCTTTAGTTAAAACATATAGGCTTGAAACTTCACTTATGGTAATTAAACCTTTTCCTAGTAATCGAAACAAGATAACTGGATCAGGGGAGGTGGGGACTCACAAAAGTAAGTCAACTAAAATCAATTAGAAAACGTTGAGTGAGTACCTTAGTTTAGTGTCCTATTTTAGGGATTTTTTTTCTACCAATCTCATCTAGTAACTAAGAAGAGATCACAACAAAAGGATCGGTTAACTGCCTAATCGTAGAATATATTGCTGTAGAAATAGTCGAGCGCGATAGTGAAAATAATATGCTCCACTACTCGTGTCCCATGAATGTTGCGGCCTTTTCTTTTTGGGGTATCTCATTACAAACTGTAACATATTTATCTGATAAGTTTTCGTGTTAAAAAGACTTGTTTGGTCATCAGCACAAATGAAGTGTTTTGATTTGGGTTCACCCAAATATTCAAACAATTTTCTTAAACTAACTAATCAAGTATTGCAATTGCATGCACTAGATGAAGTACTTGTTTCAAAATTAGTGCTCGCATATATTTTTGGATATCACATCATTATTCTTATGTTAGAAAAGTAATTTCCCCCAAATTTTTGTATTGTCAAGAACCAAAATTACCAATATACAGAAACATAGATAGAAGTTATATTTTCATTGTATACCTTCTTTACAGGAACTTCAGAACTCTCAGAGGTTCAACTCGTGTGTTCTTCAATTCATAATGCTATGCCTGAATTCGTGGGAAGTTTGGGCATGAAGCTTTTTTTCGCAATTCTATACAGTTCGTTGGTCTAAAGGAGGTTGAAAGAGGTATGAACAACGAGCCCCAACCGTGGATATCTTTCATGTAAAAATTATGTGCAATAACACGTTTATCACTGTGACAGATTCAGAAGGAAACAAGAAAACGGGAGCCTCGATCTTCTGGATTTTAAGCAATGAAGGAGGAAGGAATTTTCTAAGTATACCGCTGAAGATATAAGAAGAGTTACTAAAAGTATGGGACTGAAGTCGGTTGTGACAAAGGTCAATGGATTTGCTCATTTCAGGAGAAAGAATTGTGATTTTGAGGTTTAATTTAGAGACGCGTAAACAAACTGGACACCTGACCAAAACGCGATTGTGTAATTGAAGCCACGTTAATGGGTGTCAACTCAGGATTGTGTTTGTGCTGTTACAGAATACTAGTTGAAGTGTAGTCAGGAGGCTTGGTTGATGTTGTTATGATTTCACCGTCAATATGTAGCTTTGTTTGTTTGTGGTTTTTTTTTTTTTTTTTTTTTTTTTGGATGTTGCTAGAAGCAAAAATTTACAACCTTTTGTTGAAGGGGTCGTTTAATAGAATATCGTTTGCAATATGTTTTGTACTTGATTGCTTTTACACGTGAATATGAAATAAGCACCAATAATGCTCAACTTGTGGGAATATACATCAAAGTTCTGTCTTGAAGAGAGCAAGAAAGCAAGATATGTAGGTATGTACATTATTTGATAAAAACCATTCCAACTTTACATCCAACATAGGTTAAATAAGCGAAATCTTTCTTGTTTATATACTATAGTGAAAGATGTGCATACACGTCTAGGATATTACTATATTTTCAAACCCAAGTGTGAGATGGAGTATGATTGATCAGACTTCGCTACAAACTTGTATCGGGAAATGAATAAAAAGTTTTTCATTTTTTTAGTATCTCTTGGTACTTGAAAAAAATGGGTACACCAAACTTTGTATTTACAATTCATGTAAGGTCTCTATTAGGGGTGGAAATAAGCCGATCCGTTCGTGAATAGCTTAGTATCGGATCGGTAAAAAGCTTGAACGAGTCAAGCCTCAACGAGCTCGAATCCGAGCGCGAGCCTAAATTGCGTCTCATTTATAAATAGAGCTCGAGCCCGAGCTTTATATACAAAGCTTGATTTGTTTCGCGAACCAAAGCGAGCCTAAATAACTCTAGGATATTTTAAATATTAAACTTACATAAAACATTATGTTGTATTATAGGCGAACTTATTAACGAGCTCAATAACGAGCTTATTAATGAGCTCAATAAATGAGCTCAAAATATATATACTACGAGCCAAGCTCGAGCCAGTATAATATACCGTAAGCAGAGCTCGAGCTTAGAAAAAAAAGCTAAAACCGAGCTGATCTCGATATAAAACTTAAACAAGCCGAGCTCGAGCTCTGTCAGGCTCGGGCTTTGCTCGTTTCCACCCCAAGTCTCTATTAAACACAGATGGTTCTTCAACTTAATCATGCAAAAGGATCTTAAGCTCTAATATGATCAGATCTTACTTTTCACGAACCGCAAACTAAAAAATTGCAAAGTTATGGATTACGTTTTTTAATGTTTGAAAAACTACATGTTAATCTTCTTAAACATTGTTCCATATTCATAATTTAGGACAACGTTTTCAATAAAATATTCATATAATTTTGTATTTATAATATATAATAAATTGTATATTTAAATAATATTACAAAAAGTATTTAGAAAATGATATTATAGTAGGATCTTAGGATCCCGATCTAATCTTACGATTTTGATCTTGCAAATACGAAAATGATCTTTAGTAGAATCCCACTCTTGAAAACTTTATTTCAACTGTACATTGCATCCCACATAGGTTAAGGAAGTGAAATCTTTCTTGGTTATATACTATAGTCTATGGGTATCATACATGTTGAGAATGAACCATTAGGTTTTCAAGTGCATGGTTAATGAAGTTAACTTATAAACTTGAACAATAAAAACCTCATCATCTGTGAACTTGAAAATATAGTATAAATTCTTAACTTTTTAATATCGTTACTCGCTTTAAAAATGGGCACTCCAACCTTTTGATTTACAAAGATAACATAATTAAATTGCATCGTCACTTAATAACAAAATTTAAGCTTTGTCACTGACAATCCGAGTAGCTTCAAAATACACACACTTTATAGTAAGCCGATAACTTGTATTGATAACTTGTATCAACTAATTCTAAAAATATGGTTTTCTGCTTCGGTTGATTCATTTCTTACATAAGTAGATGTTCAAGAGTGTACCAATGGGCTTGTGTCTCGATGGTACCCCATGTTGTGTGAGAAGGGGTTCAAGTCCTGCTTAGAATGAGTGAGATAGATTGTGGTGTATATTGTATGAGATAAATAATTGTCGTTCTAAAAAAAAGATGTTCAAGAATGTATTAGGTTTGATTGGGGAGACGTACAGTTTAGGTGTTTAAAATATCCCTTTCAACTTTTTGATATAATATACTCAAAATTTTACTTTAACTATTACTGATAATCCTTCTACTTACAGGATCCTGTTATGTTTCCAAATCTGTAATTCTTTGACGTTGGTTGCAAAACAAAAAAGACGTCTACAGATTTGAAAATTGATATATATTCTAACTCTTTTTAAAATATGTTGCCATCCCAAAAGAATTAATGCTCCGAATTCTTTTATGAGTTTGTCTACCAAGTGCAGTCGGGGCATTGGTTAAAATGAATTAATTCAACACAAACTTTCCTTGTCAAAAAGAAAATGCATTTAATACATGTTAATTGAATTTGAAAATTACCTTAACTAAATTTGATTTTCAATTTAATGAACCTCAAGTTTTCTTATTTAGTCGTATAAAACAATGCTCTGAGGGCACTTGTTAGATAAACCCTTTGTCCATTTGTTTATCCAATTAAATATCTACTCTTCTTTACTATATATAGAAAGCAAAAATAAATATGCTTAAAACTTGAAAATAAGTAATGTTTAATCCCCAAAATATCAATTTAAAAGCTTGACTAGTACTCCCTCCTTCCCATAATAACTGTCAAGTTTAGTTTTTTTAAGTATTTCTTTCTCAACTTTGACTTTAAATATTTTTGTTTGCGTTATATAATATTTTATGAAAATCATATCAATAAAAATACATTTAAATCTAAATCTATTCATATATTTTTCATCAAGTGTTATATAACTTAAACAAAAATATTTAAGGTTAAAGTTGAAAAAGAAAGACTTAAAAAAGTTAAAGTGGACAATTTTTATAGGACGGAGATAGTACAAAATTTTATTGTGACCGCCTCTGACTAAAAAAGAAAAAATAAGCGACCCAAGGTCTGACCCCGTTTTACTTCGTAAAGAGGTAAGAGGCTTGTAAAACATTAAAAAAAAAAAAAAAAAAAAAAAAAAAAAACCCTAAGTTTTGCCATGCGGATCCACTTCAAGATACTAAGTACACGCACCCGTGATATTCCACTTCAACTTCAAATAAGTAACAATGAATCATCATTCTTGTAGTCACAGTTGATAACAATCAACAATCAATATATAGCCATTGTCATTTGATTGTGAATCTTGATTAGGATCTTTTCGGCTATACGTGGTGATTTTGAAGGTGCAGTCCGATAAGTTCATTTGTGATTTTGATGTGAAATATGCCATAAAATGACATTCTAATGATGCTGGAAAAATTTGAGTTTAAGAAATTTTTACGCCAAAAATTCCCCGAAAAATTCGAATTTTGGCCAAAAAATTTGAATTTTAGGCCAAAATTTTCACCCTTGTACCAGAATTTGAATCTCGCGTAAAAATGGACCGTTAAGTCAATCCTCAAATTTAAAAATGGCCAATTTTTTTTTTTTTTTTTTTTTTTTTTTTTTTTTTTTTTTTTTTTGCAATTGCGAGATGAAGGACCAATTGCGAAAGGTTGCTTGAATTGCGAAATATTGTTGAATTGCGAAGGATGGTGAATTGCGAAATCAGCTCCAATTGCGAGACCAATTGCGAAAAGCAATTGCGAGACCAATTGCGAGAAGCAATTGCGAGACCAATTGCGAGAAGCTAGCCCAATTCCGAAACCAATTCCGAGATGAATTCCGAAATCAATTTCAAAAGTACACCTATCTCAATCTTATACAAGAAAGCGATATTTCTGATTTGCGAGAGGCATGGGAATTGCGAGAGTCAGTGGCAATTGCGAAACCAATTTCGAAGGTCTTGCCAATTTCGAAATTCTTGCCAATTTCGAAACTTTCCAACCACTCTTGACTATTTGTGTCCTTTTCACTGACTTGCCCATGCTAACTGTCAACTTTCACTAGCTTTCACCAACCTTACACATCAATAATTCAAGGACTAAAATAATCAATTATAATCCAAAAACAAATCTTATCCATGATTTATTGATGATTGTCGATCTAGGGACCAAGAACAAACACAAAAGTTTGATCTTCCAAACCAAGATATGAGTGAAAAGCTAGGAAACCTTCACAAACCAAGCTTCAAACCACGAACAAACACAACCTTTTAACCTTGATTTTTGCATACGATTCCAAGATAAACACCAAAAGATCACGTTTTTATGACACAAAAACGCAACAGTTGGGTTCTTTTTAACATAAATCGAACACAAACAAGATAGAACACACCAAAAATCACATTTTTACCTCAAAAACACCTCGTTGGCCAAGAATCTCCCAGGTTTGCTCATGATACCAATTGTAACGAACAAGAAACACGTTTAGGAGGTGGGGGAAACACGATAAACACGATGTAAAGGTTAAACATTGAATATTCGGTTTATTGGATGTCGAGGTGTGTATGTTTTCTAGAGAGAGAAGCTAGAGAAAACACACACACCTCATGTTACAAATGAATCCCCAACCCTCCTAGTGTTGACATAGGAGGGTATTTATTACATGATACAAGTTCTAACTTAGCAATATGTCTAAACTAGTCCTTGTACATTGAATGCTATTGCAATTCCCACATATGACAAAACTTTAAAGCTAACAAAACTACGATACGGAAATGAAAATGAAACTACAACTTAATGGAAGGTATCATCTGAGTCTGGGTAACCATCTTCAGAGGATTCGGAATCAGGTGGGAACCAACCACTTTCCCAGTTCTTCCTACGTTCTTCATCATCCCTGGCTTGCTGCTCCAAACGAGAAGCTTCCTCTTCTCGTTCACGTTGTTCAAACTCTAGGAAGACTTGCATATCTTCCTCCATTTGTCTTAGTTGTTCCTCTGTTAAACCAAACGGATTTAGGTCTTGATGGACAACCGATGGATTATTAACCGGTTCATTTTCTGGTGGATTGTTCACCGGTTCATGTGGTGGATTGAAAACCGGAAACATATGTTTAGGTGGAGTATGGAATTCTTCATGTGATGGACTTGAAAATTGTTGCCCAAAATCCTTTTGGCGAGGTGGACTTGGAAATTGTTGCCCAAAATCCTTTTGGCGAGGTGGACTTGGAAATTGTTGCCCAAAATCTTTTCTGAAAGACATTTGAATGTGTTTGGATGTTGAATATCTTAGCAGTTTGAATGTGTTTGTGTGTGAGATGAGTTTGAGAAGCCTGTGTATTTATAGGCCAGAAATCCACACGTTTTTGAAATTTGAATTTTATATTTTAACTTTGAATTTAAAATTTGAAACGGATATAAAGATATCCCGCCCAAGGTTTTTTACTTTGTATTTGAATTAAAAAAAAAAAAAAAAAAAGGCCAACGTTCTTATTTTTTTCCCCTCCTCTTCCCATGATTCTGCAGTCACAGTGGGTGGTTAACAAAAGGACAAAGAGTTGGTAAATCTGCAGTTTATCGCAATTCAGAAAGTCAGTCGAGTTATCGCAATTCGAAAATTCTATCGGAATTGAAAGCTGTAAGCTTTGTCGAAATTCAAAGATTGAGTTTTATCGAAATTCAAAACTTGGATTTTATCACAATTCGAATTCCGACACTTTTATCGCAAATCGAATTTCGATATTTTTATCGAAATTGGCTCTTCATCAGATATCGCAAATCAGCCTTTATCCGAGATCCTTTCGCAATTCAGATATCGGACAACTAAGCAATTGCGATATCGGACAGAACTAGTTTTCAGATTTGGCAGATTCAGTCCTTGTCTTTTCCAGCAACTTTTGGGAAGTTTCAGAATTGATAGTTTTGGCCCTCGTACTTGTGTGAAACAATTTCAAAGTTAAATAACTTTTAAGGATTTGATTCGAACGCAATTTCGTCAACT
The DNA here is from genome assembly GCA_021014915.2 of Artemisia tridentata subsp. tridentata. Lineage (NCBI taxonomy): Eukaryota > Viridiplantae > Streptophyta > Magnoliopsida > Asterales > Asteraceae > Artemisia > Artemisia tridentata. The sequence continues at coordinate 404,055,518 of CP139505.1, read as the reverse complement.
CAAAAGTGAACTCGGTATTTTCACGCTTGTATAAGAGTGTAAAATACTTCGACAAACGGATATCTACCCTCTTGTATAAGAGAGTTAGATTTTTATATAAATTAACAATTTATATAAATTAGATATATTTCTATCTAAATTGACATTTTGCCATAATTTGTATAAATTTTGGTCAAATTGAAATTTCTATAGAAATTGTCATTTTATCTAAATTGTAATTTACATAACCTTTGTCGAATTTGTAAACTTTTGACTTTGTCTTAATTATACTCTAATCAAATTTTGTAACTTTATTTAAATTTGTTTCGTTTATCTAAACTGCAACTTCAACGATCATCAACAACAAACCAAGGCCTCACATCAACAACCAAGTTTAACCTTCAACAACAACATCTCCTATTTTGTTGAAACGATCCTAAATCTACTTTATCATACAAAATTTCAAAGATGACTACACAACAAGACATTCATGCCGCCGGTGCAGAAAACCGACCTCCAATGTTAGAAAAAGGTGGTTACCTTCCATGGACGAATCGTATGCTTCGATATATGAGAACCAAACCTAATGGACAAGGTAGACTCTTGATTAACTCCATCAACAACGGTCCATTCAAGCCTCGTGAGATTGAAGCAACAGCTGGAAATCCAACTGCAACACCTCCCGTCGCACCAACTTACCAAATCCAAGAGGAATCGGATTATACACCAGAAGATTGGAAGGAAATTGAAGCGGATGACTTGGCAATGCACTTAATCCAACTCGGTTTACCACAACATATATTCTGTGCAGTAGACAGTTGTGAAAGTGCCCATGATATGTGGGAACGAGTTAGACGACTTTGTCATGGCACCGAAATTGGAAAACAAGACATAGAAAACAAACTTCTGACAGAATGGGAGAAGTTCACATCCACTCCAGCTGAACAGATTGAATCTTACTACACACGGTTTTGTACTCTAATGAATGAGTTGATCAGAAACAAGTTGGCACCTGCTCAAATTGTTCAAAACATCAAGTTCATCAACAACCTACCAGAGGAATGGGGACGATATGTCACTATTGTCAACCAAATAAAGAACCTTCACGAGGTGAACTACGATCAACTCTATGACTTTCTAAAACAAAACCAAGAAGAGGCAAATGAAGTTAGAAAAGAGAAGTTAGCAAAACAACATGATCCTCTTGCACTCATTGTCCAAACACCTACACCTGCAACAGTAAATACACAACCATCTTCATCTTCATCCCAACACTTCATGCAACAACAATACAATCCTCAAACACCGTTCTACCCACTACAACAACATGTAATCCCACAACAAAAATACCCACAACACCCAGATCAAGATGATCAGGATGAGTCAACTGCTGCTTTGACTCAAGCTTTTGCTTACCTAACAAAAGCATTCCAAGGATGCTACTCCACACCCACCAACAACAATCAACGAATCTCATCGAACACTCGCAACAAGCAAATTGCACAGCCGAGTTTCAACATGGGACAACAAGGACAGATGGTTGGGGGATATGGAAATCAGCAGGGATATGCTCCAAGATATCAGATGGGTAATTAGATGGGTCAGTATGCAGGGAATCAGATGGGTACAACTATTGGTAATCAAAGGGGACAGAATGCTGGGAATCAGTTTGGGAATGTTGCTGCTCAGGGAGCTGGGAATATGAATCAGGGTAATGTGATGAAGTGCTTCAACTATCAGGGTATTGGTCACATGGCTAGGAACTGTCCCGACAAGCCGAAAAAGAGGGATCCAGCTTACTTGCAGAAAGCATTAATGTTGGCTCAAAAGGAAACGGCTGGGCTACAGTTGAGTGCAGAAGAGAATGACTTCATGGCTCTTATGGAAGATGCAGAAGATCTCGAGGACACCGATGCAAACTGCATTTTTATGGCAAATCTCCAGGAGGCAAAGTACGACACGAATTCGGAAGCACCTCCTGCTTTTAACACTAATGTGGTTTCTGGGGTACAACCCTATGCTACATGTCACAATAATGAAATGTTTGATATGTCACCTCACTGTGAACAACATCCTGTGACTCCTAATCTCATTTACGATACATACATGGACGAACCAAGTTGTAGCAATAATAATTTGGTAACTCCAGACGTGGATCATAATGGAGAATTCGAGTCACAGCATACTGATAATGATGAGGAAACACGTGCTATGTTTGAATCATTATTGCAAAATTGTAGTATGGAAATAGAAAAGGTCAAAAAGATCAATCGCGATGTAAAGGCCGCGAATGAAAAATTGACCGCTGAGCTTAAGAGTTATAAGGTTAATGAAAAAGCTTTTGATTTTCACAACAAACGCCAGTCAGAACTTGAGGTTAGCTTAAGAGATTCTGAGTTAAGAGAAAAACGTTTGCAAATCAAATTTGACACTCTAGATGTCAACTTGAATTTGCAAATCAAATCTCTAAACAAAGAAATTTCTGAACTAACCAACCAGCTTTCAAAACAAAAATCAACTTATTCTAATCTTGAAAAGGAAAAGAAAGAGTTGAATGAAAGGTTTTCAAAACGTGAAAAGGATCTTCTTAAAGAGATCACTGACAAAAAGGAAACCATTGCAAAGTTGGAAGATTTACTTGTAAAAACGGGTCATTCTGCACAAACAATTAATTTGTTAATAAACGATCCAAACCCGATTTTACATACTATAAAGAAAATGGCCATTGGCTGTGAAAACCCTTATAATCTCAAAAAGGCTCAGAAAGACCAGAATGTGTTATATGATGGTACTGTTATAAATGATGTGCATGATCCTCCCAAGGTTCATGATTCTGTTGAGACGTTAGAGCTTGCCGCAGAGAGTCGTGCCAAAATGAGACAGATGAACACAGAATTTAAACCAATTGATTATAATAAACTTAATAAACTTTCTGAAGTTGATCTGGTTCAAAAAGAGTCACCACTGTTTTTTAAAAGACCAGTGGCTGTCACAAAACGAATAGTTGTCTCAAAATATCTGTCTAACATCGAACAAATGGCATCTAAAAACACTTATGATACAAGTGCAGCTAGACTATATTTGGTTGATCTTAAACAGAGAATTGAAACACTTCAACGTATTGTGGCTTCCAAAACAAACAGTCAAAAACTGGAATGGTTTTCAGGTGTTCATACTGAACTGAAAAAGATTTTTGAAAAGGAAATTAATCCACATATTGCTGCAATCTATGCGGTTGTTCAAAATGTGGAACAAAACCTTTTGAAAGAGTCTGCAGAATTCGTTAAGAATCACAAATCCTTAGTGAAGGAAGCCAATGAATACTTGGAATGAATAAAGGTTTTGGAACAAAAAATATGACATGATCTCTGAAGAAGCTCTATCGACCGACATTATGTCTATTATTTACCAAACATATTCTGTGGAAGATGATGAAAGACTTCGGGCTGAGACTTCTAAAATTGTTTTAAAATATGAAAAAGCATTTGCCAAGATTGAAAAACAGAATGTAACATATTTTAAACAACTTGATCAGAAAAAGGAAGAATGCAAATATGACAAATTGTCGTATGAGCGTTCTTACCAAAATTTGCAAGATCAAATTGATCTTTTGAAGTCTCAACTCGAAAGTCAAAAAGGGAAGGGTGAGGAAACAAAGGGTATTGCATCATTAACCCCCTTGCCTAGTGAGAAACAAAAAGGGAAAGATGTTGTCGATCCATCGAATGTACTAGCACCTGGCCTTTATAGGATTAGTCCCACTACTGCATCTGCCTCTACATCTAAAACATATAGGGCGATAGATAAAAGTAAAAAGGATAATCCAAACGAGTCTAGGAATTTTACAACAAAATCTAAAGACAACAACATAAATTCTAATGAGTGTGCCTTGCCTTCTACAGGAGTAGAAAGCAACTCTAGGAGCAGAAGACAGTCTAGGAGCAATAACAAGAAACCTAGTGTCTCGCCTGTTTCTGAGAATGCATGCAAGAAAGTAGAAGAACACCCTAGGAATTTACCGCTTTCCAAGAAGAAACATATGTCATCTAGTTGTAATGTTAAGACTCCTGTTTCTAATGCATGTAATGATTCTGATTGTTTAATGCAAAAGAAATCTTTGTTTAAAAATGCTTGTGATGATAATGTTTCTGATAAAATGAAAAAGAATGATATGCCTGAACAGAAAAAGATTCCTTCAGTAACTAGGGCTAAGTCTAGATATATTCGAAGACTTATTGCAAAAGCTAGGAAAACCACTAGCAGCCTATTGCCTAAGGATCACATTAAGTTTTGTGAATGGAAACCAACGGGTAAAATGTTTGCACTTAAGAATGGCACATTAGAAATAGTTCCCAATGCATCTAAGGAAACCATCTCTAACTGTGATTCACCTGTTACATCTAACCCCTTGGAACCAAATGTTAAACGGTTTCCATATACAAAATCATCTGTTCTTCGCAGATCATTGAAATTTGTCTTTGGATCATCGAGTCGGGTTGCTCCAAGCACATGACCGGGAATCTGAAGCTGCTGATCAATTTTGTATGGCAGTTCATGGGGACTGTATGGTTTGGGAATGATCATGTTGCAGCTATTCTGGGTTATGGAGATCTTCGGTTTGGAAACTACTTAATCACTCGGGTTTACTATGTCGAAGGGTTGGGACACAATCTGTTCTCAGTCGGACAGTTTTGTGATGCTGATTTAGAGGTTGCATTTAGGAGAAACACCTGCTATGTTAGGAATTTGGTTGGGGATGATCTCCTAATTGGGAATCGTGGCTCCAATCTCTATGCTATTGACATAAACCGAATGGCCTCTTCATCACCAATTTGTCTCATGACCAGGATAGGCGAAACAAAATCCTGGTTGTGGCATAGACATTTGTCCCATCTTAACTTTGACACGATCAACAAGCTTGCCAAAGACAACATCGTCACCGGCCTCCCAAAATTCAAATAAAACAAAGAACACTTATGTCCATCCTGTGAGCAAGGAAAAAGTAAAAGGGCAACATATAAACCTAAACCAGTACCAAGTTCGGTTGATAGGTTACATCTGTTGCATATGGACTTATGTGGCCCAATGAGAGTTCAAAGCATAAATGGGAAGAAGTATATTCTTGTAATTGTTGATGACTTTTCAAGATATACGTGGGTAAAGTTTTTGAGGTCAAAAGACGAAGCACCAGGCACCATCATCACCTTTCTGAAGCGTATTCAAGTTCTACCTCAAGCTCCAGTTAGGATTGTAAGAACAGACAATGGCACGGAATTTGTAAATCAGGAGTTAAGATCATTTTTTTAAGAAACTGGTATTACACACCAGACATCAGCTGTTAGAACTCCACAGCAAAATGGGGTGGTTGAAAGAAGAAATCGAACTCTTGTGGAAGCTGCTCGCACAATGCTGATTTATTACAGTGCACCGTTATTCTTATGGGCTGATGCTGTCTCTACTGCTTGTTTTACTCAAAACTGATCCCTAATCCATCCAAGATTCAATAAAACCCCATATGAACTTGTCAACAAACGAAAACCCGATATCTCTTACCTTCATGTATTTGGTGCTTTATGTTATCCAACAAATGACAGAGAAGATCTGGGGAAGTTGAAAGCTAAGGGTGATATTGGAATCTTCATAGGTTATTCGGAAAACTCGAGGGCATTCAGGGTGTATAACAGGAGAATGAAAAAGTTTATGGAGACGATGAATGTGAAGTTTGATGAAATTTCACAAATGGCTTCTGAGAGACTCGCTCTAGAACCCGCGCTTAACCCAATGGCTTCTAATCATACCAGATTAGGACCCGCACCTCAAAGTCAGACTTTTGGACATATCAGTTCAGGACTTGTACCCAAAGGAGCTCAATCAATTCCAACGGATAAACCAACAACTCAAGAACTGGAAAACTTTTTCGAGTTTATGTATGATGAGTACTTTGGTGGCGCTTCGAAGAATGTATCTCAACAACAATCCGCTGCACCCGCTCAACCTCAACAACAACCACAACCACCACCAAATCAAGATGCATCAACAACATTCGAAGCTGACGCACCAACTCCTTCAACATCATCTATATCTACTCCTCAAACTCCATTTATTGAGATTGTGTTACCGAGAATTGATGAGGAAGAACAAATCAATGCTGTGTTAGAAGAAGAAGTCTTTGAAAACCCATTTGCAACAGATTCGGCTGAATCATCTTCTGGGTTACATGAACCATCTAACACACATTCATCAAGTCCATGGTATCCTTCTACGTTACAGTGGACGAAAGACCATCCAATAGAAAAAGTTATTGGTGAACCCTCAAGGCCAATTCAGACGAGAAAACAACTAAACACCGATTATGACTTGTGCATCTATATCTGCTCAGTCAGTCTCATAGAACCTAAGAACATTCGGGAAGCAATGGCAGACAATGCCTGGATTGAAGCGATGCAGGAAGAACTTCTTCAATTTCAAATCCATGACACCTGGGATTTAGTTCCAAGACCAATTGAAAAACTTGTCATTGATCTTAAGTTGTTATGGAAGAACAAAAAGGATGAAGAGATTACTGTAATTCGCAACAAAGCTCGTCTAGTGGCAAAGGGATACAGACAGGAAGAAGGGATAGATTTTGAAGAGTCATTTGCGCCAGTTGCAAGGCTTGAAGCAGTCAGGATTTTCTTAGCTTATGCGGCTCACAAGAACTTCACGGTTTGTTAGATGGACATCAAGACGGCTTTCTTGAAATGAACTCTGAAAGAAGAAGTGTATGTGAGTCAGCCAGACAGTTTCGTTGACAAAGATCATCCGGAATACGTCTACAAGCTAAAGAAAGCAATCTATGGTTTGAAACAAGCCCCACGGTCGTGGTATGACGAGTTATCATCTTTCTTGTTATCGAATAATTTCACCAAAGGAACAATTGATCCGACCCTATTTACAAGAAAATACAAAAATGACATTTTGATTGTTCAGATTTACGTGAACGACATAATATTTGGGTCCACTAATCCGCAACATTCAAAACATTTTGAAAATCTTATGAAAAGCAAATTTGAAATGTCCATGATGGGTGAATTAAAATTCTTTTTAGGCTTACAAATTCATCAATCCCCACGTGAAATTTTTCTTAATCAAGCTAAATATACAATTGAGATTTTAAAAAAACATGGAATGGAAAATTGTGACTCTGTTGGTACTCCAATGGTCACTTCACCTAAAATAGGCGCTGATCTATATGGGAAACCCATGGATCCGAAGAAATATCAGAGCATGATTGGGTCTCTCATGTACTTAACTGCAAGCCGACCAGATATTCATTTTGCTGTTTGTTTACTTGCACGGTTTCAGGCAAGGCCTACCGAACTTCACCTCCAAGAGGTTAAACAGATCTTTCGGTACCTTCGAAGAACCATTAACATGGGTCTTTGGTATCCGAAGGATTCGGAGTTTACGCTAATAGCATTTTCAGATGCAGACCATGCCGGTTGCCAAGTTACAGCAAAGAGTACATCAGGCGGAGCGCAATTTCTGGGAGAAAAACTAGTAGGCTGGTCCTCAAGGAAACAAGACTGCACTGCTTTATCAACAACAGAAGCCGAGTATGTGTCTCTATCTGCGTGTTGTGCTCAAGTTCTTTGGATGAGAACACAACTCACAGATTATGGTTTCTCTTTCAACCGCATACCTTTGTATTGCGATTCAAAAAGTGCCATAGCCATCTCGTGCAATCCAGTGCAACACTCGAAGACCAAGCATATTAGAGTCCGCTATCACTTCATAAAGGAACACGTCGAAGAGGGTACTGTTGAACTATTTTTCGTGAAGACTGAATACCAACTCGCCGATCTATTTACTAAAGCCCTCCCAAAAGAGCGGTTTGAAAACTTAGTTCGTCGAATTGGAATGCGAAGCCTAACTCCCGAAGAGTTAGAAAGTCTTCTCGAATCTTCTTGATTTATATCAACAATCTTCACATGTAAATATTTTTGTAAATATTCTTCTAAAACAAAATACAAAATTTGAATAACCAACAAAAACAAAATATAAAAAATAGAAAATCAACAACAACAAAAAATATTCTTCTCACAACATGTCTCTCGTGTAATCAATATTTTGCACGTATCTAGAAATGTCATTCAACAATGATACGGGCATGTACCGATGCTTGAGAGGGATTTCATTTAAATTTTTTCCAAAACACGTCGTTTCTCAAATTTTCTTCATTAAGGCTTTCGTATATTTCAGTACGAGACCCGTGCTTTATTGTGAAATCTTTTATTGTGGCCTTTATATGAAAGGAAAGTGCTTCATCAAAACTTTTTCAAGCACTTATCTTAAAAGACGGCTTTCGTGCATTTCTGTACGAAACACGCGCTACATTGATGACTTCTGATTATTTCTGATCAGGACTCGTAATGTTAATGGCAAAAAGCTAAAACCGTGAGCACTTAATCAAAATTGTTTCAAAAAGATTTTTCAAAGTCTTTCTATAAATTTTGTGCTCACAAACACCACGATTCGCTCCCGGTTAAATCACTAAATGCTTTTAAACTCAAATGTTTAATCATATGCTTTTTTAAGGGGGAGTATAAAAATAAAAAATGTTCCGATTTCATGCTAAAATCAGTCCGTCTCTCCACGAAAAGTTTCATTTTAATCAACTGTTTTCAAAAATACCACTTCATGCTATTTTTAAGGGGGAGATTAAGTGTTAATTAGATATAAGGGGGAGAGGACGTGATTAAAATGTGATCAAAAAGTTTTGTGGTTTGAATCTCAAACGAGCTCTTCAAAAAGACTCAGAACAACCCTCGAATTGACGAAACTAAATGTCCGTTATCGAAAAGACATGTCCTGGATGGGTAATAATTTCAAGCTGGTTTACTAGTAATGTAAACGTGTCTCGCAAAGGACTTGTCTGAGTAGACTGTACCAATTCGAGAGATGATCATTGAATATGACCAGGACGGGTAATAACTTCAAGCTAGTTTAACTAGTGATGTAAGCGTGTCTCGCGAAGGTCATGTTCATTGAAAATTGATCATTTCAAAATGTGTGAACTCTAACCAACATGTGCAATTTATTTAAAAATGCATGAGCACATGTGCAGGGGGAGTATTTCAAAAATGTAAAACTCTCAATGTGTTAACTAAATGTGTTTTCTCATAAACACTTTGAGAGATTTTCATAAAAGGTTTTATGGAAAGTGATCTAATCTAAGATAATCATGGAGTAATAAGGTGATTATGGTTAGGTTATGTCCAATGATCCGCCAGAACCGGAGGGATCTACCCAAGGACAATTCCAATAGCTTAGAATTAGAAGTCCTTAGGTAAGATTGAAAAAAGGAGTAAATGAGAAAGGAGAAAGAAGGGGTTGAAGAATGAAAAAGAAAAGTTTAATGAAAGGGTGAAAAGAAATAGCCCTCCATGAAAACTTAGGTCAGAAACCTGGTCAATACATCTGCTATCGGTACTCACTAAGGTGATACTGGTATTGAAGACAAGACGTCATGGACTCAGTGACGCATTGCACCACCCCTCCTGTCCACTCAGATATCTCTCAAAAGATATTTGTTTCATTTCTCATGAAGAACACTACATAATCTATCGACCTCTCACTCCGAGATGTGTTGATATTGAAAAGGTGGCACTCTGCTCCATGCCTCCGATGACTAAAACCAAAACGAACATTATTGAGTCTAGAGACATGAGATTCATCAAAGATCTCTTAGGAACACTCCCTATGCAATATACTTGTGTTCATAAAAAAGGATACAAGTTGTATGAGTCTTAATGAGATCTAAAAGATCTTGCCCTATGTCATGATGGTTACTCGCTTCAAACGGTCTACTGTCTTGAAGTGATACCTCGGTATACTTCAGAGGCTCTCAATGGCCTTGGTTAAGATTAGAGAAAGTTTTCACACTATGCTGATAACTATCTCGAAATCTGAACCAATAAGCGCTGGACGATTTATTGCTAACTGTCTTATGCAGGTACCGACGAAAGTCCATCTACCATCATCATCTACATCGACGACGCATCTGGACAGAAGAAGTAGATCAAGGCAAGAACTACCAAAAGACGATTCTTTGAAGATCACAGTGCAAGAAGGAACATTAAATGAAGACTATTATACATTGACACACAAAGTTCAAGACATTGAAGGCAAAAGACCAATCACGGGAGCATCATTGAAATGACCATCCCTTAGGGGGAGATTGTTAGCAATTAATTTAGTTAATTGAAAAGTGATGGTCATTTGTTAGTTGAACTTAAGTGTCAAATGTATAAAATAGTTTAAATAGTGGGCTAGTAGTATTAGTATTTCTTGTAGTTTAAATGTATATGTGTGATACATATACTAGCCCACATCAAGCCCAAAGAAAAGCCCATCAAACTCTTGATGTGGCTGTGTCGAACCATATTTAACACACGCACTCTCATTCTCACAAGTGTGCCTCATTATCTATTGTAAAAGAGAGTATGTGTGTGTTTCCATTTGTCTTTGTATTATTTCTTCTCAAAGTAATAATCATTCGACTAGATTTTATACCATATACGATCCACACTACTCTTTTTGTTCTATATATGATCTTGTGAGTGTCATCATCAAAGTCTTGTCGTGTTTGTGTGATAAAGAGAAAGGGTTCGGTCCTTACAGATTACTTTGTTAAGCACAATATAAACTAACAATGTTAGTAGTCATTAACTGTTTTTTTACTGCAAGAAGTTAGTTGCACAATAAATTTGAGACTATTAAGGTAACCGTTGTCCCTTCAAAAGAATTCAAAGTGAACGTCAAAGTCATTAGTTTGTCTAATTGTGAATACTTAACTAGTAAATTCGAAAGACCAAGTCCAAGGTTGAATTAAATTTAGATTGACTATATGAAACAAATATAAATAAAATATAATCTAACAGAATTGTTTAAATAAAATGCTTATCATGAGATCATAAAAAACAGATTTAGCAAATATAAACTTAAGCCATTTCTAGAAAGGGAGATAAGTGTTTCCGTTCCATCACTAAAAGTTGCTAAGTTTTCAAATCTCATAAGCTCGGCGGTCATAAGCATCATTTGTGTCTAAATTTTGGTTCATAATGAAAACCCAACTCTGCTTTCAGATATTCTTGTTACCCTTTTACCTGATCGTGTTTGGGGTTGATAGAATTTTGCCTCTTCCTTTAACCTCATCTGCACTCACATCAATAGCAGCTTCATTCTCATCAACCAATACATCCTCATCCACATCAGAATCCTCTTCCTTTCTTTTAACTTCCTTACACCTTAAACTTGTAATACTACAACATATCATACGACCAATCTTTAGTATCTTCATCTGTAACTTGTTTCCTTTCTTTGACTAACTTCTCAACCATAAGCCTTTTATCCAAAACATCCTCTTTACATCCATCAGCATCATCTTCTCTCAGTACATCAAATTTATTGCCACTCTTCTTAAATGCTTCAACAGTCTCTTTATTCACATTCCAAATCTTCTCAAGTGATGGAGGCTCCTCATTATCATTGTTACTCTTGCTTGATTCACCTTGTGTCTCAACATTTCCTTTACCATTCTTATCATCAGTTTTTGATTAGCCTTAAACACAGACTTAAAATTACCAAGCATTCTATCTTTTCTCCCATTCTGCCCAACCACATTTCCATCACTTTTGCCATTATTAACATTGTTCTGCATCCCTTGTTTATTATTTCCAACTTTCCTGTTCCTTACCTCTATAAACCCTTCATTACCACTGCCCTGCATTTTTCCTTTTGGATTCTTGTTAATAGTATGAGTATGTATCCCATGTCCAAACACCTTACATTTAGTACATATAGGTGGTTTCCAAGAATTCGCAACATTAACAAATTTTGAATTCTTCATGTTCTTAAGTGCATTAACATATTGAGTTTCTATCTTATCCTGAAAACCATCTTCTGCAATAATCTCAACCAAGACTCTAACATACCCCAACCTTCCAACACCTTTGAAGCAATGAAGCACATACTAAGAGCGAAGGGAGCGATAACGTTTCAACGCCAAATCGCCCTAGCTGGCTAATTTTTAACGCCGTTATGGCGTTATTACCACTCCGAGTATACGAACGTTGGCAAGGCGTTATGATCTACGTTGCTAGAGCAACGCACATTGCAACGCTGGACATTTACAAAACTAGCCCTCCAACGGCTAGTTGATTCAAATAAAAAAAATTACAAAAGACCCCCCCCCCCCCCCCCCAAAACGTTTATATTTGGCAGTTCTCAAGATAGTATATATATGTGTGTGTGTGTGTGTCTATATCTATATATATATATATATATATATATATATATATATATATATAATATATATATATATATATATATATATATATATATATATATATATATATATATATATATATATAAAGATACTAGCCTAACGGCTTGTTTTATTTAACAAAATTTTTTATTTTTTATTTTTTCAAAAAACCACCTATATTAACCCCTATTATCGATCCATTTTTCAAACACAAAATTAAAACCATCTTTATATACAATAAAAAAAAAAAAAAACAAAAAAACAAAAAAAAAATCTTTCGCAATGAATCCACGTCCAACTTACGCCGCATATGTTACCCTTTCCGATATCGAAGATGAAACTGACGCTTTAACAATTATGGCCACCTATGAGTACCAACGAATACAAGAAGAAGAATCCCAATCATCTTTTCGGTTAACCCGTAACCCAATTCTCCGTGAACGTGAGGTTGCTGAGGAGCGTTTGATGGCCGACTATTTTAATCCAGGTTGTAAGTATCTTGATAGAGACTTTCGTAGAAGATTTCGTATGAGCGGAAACTATTTCTGGAAATAGTTTCCGGTATTGCATCATATACTACTGATCCTCTTCCAGATCATTTTGCATACTTTAGCCAAGCACCCGATTGTACGGGTCGGATGAGTATTAGTGTTATCATGAAATGCACTATGGCCATACGCCAATTGGCATACGACAACTCACCCGATGCGTTTGATGAATATTTGCAAATGAGTGCATGTACCGGACGTCCTTGTGTGGATAATTTCAATATGTGCGTTATTGATTTGTTTAGTCCAGAGTTTTTAAGAAAACCAAATATGCATGACATTCAAAACCTATATGCAACACATGAGCGTGAACATGGTTTTCCGGGAATGCTTGGTAGCATCGACTGTATGCATTGGGAATGGAAAAATTGTCCGGTGTCATGGCAAGGGCAATATGGTAGGGGTGATAAAAAATACCCGACTATAATGCTTGAAGCTGTTGCGTCGCATGATTTGTGGATTTGGCATGCATTTTTTGGTGTAGCGGGTGCGAATAATGATATCAATGTTTTAGATAATTCGCCGTTATTCGACGACATTCTTGATGATGTCGCCCCTTCAGCTCCGTATGAGGTAAATGGAGTTGCGTTTGATAAGGGGTATTACTTAGCCGATGGAATTTACCCACAGTGGGCTACTTTCGTCAAATCGTTCACAAATACCGTAGACGATAAACACACTTTCTTTAAAAGGCAACAAGAAAGTGCAAGAAAGGATGTCGAACGTGCTTTTGGTGTTCTCCAAGGACGATGGGGAATAATACAACAACCAGCACGAGCTTACCAGGTTAACAGGATACGTAGAATCATGTATTCTTGCATCATATTGCATAACATGATTTTAAAAGATCAAAAGTTTGCACTAAGTGAATACAAAGAAGTGTGGAGGAATCCGGCTAGACAAATGCAAGACAGATGGATTGACAGATGTGATAAGCATCGTCGAAAGGCAAAAGAAATACTTGACAAAGATGTTCATCTTAATCTCCAACACCACCTTACGGAGCATATTTGGCGTGAACGTGACAATTTTATGGAAGTAGATGACAATTAGTCATGTTTATTTAGTTTATGTATTAGTTTTTAAATTTGCGCATGTTTTTTTTTTTTTTTTTTTTTTTTTTTTTTTTTTAAATGTAAGTATGTTTCTTTTAAGTATTTTGTAATTTGTATTAGTTTTTAATGAATAAAATATTAGTGAAGGGTTGATTTAATGATTGAAATATTAGTTAAGGGGTTAATTTGTAAATTGTATTTTTGTTAAAAATGGTGGGTCCCAAAAGGCGGTGTGTTATGATTACGAGGTGTTTTTTGGTGTTATGTTATTTGGTGTTGAAATGATGTGGTGTTGACGTGGCACAAAAACTAGGGTGTTAACATGTTATCACTCCCTTCGCTCTAAATTGGCCTACCCAACCTGCTTGCTAAAGCACTAATGCCCCTCATACCCCAAGTTTCCAAAGGGACATTAAAGGGATTTGATCAATCACATAGTTCATACCCTCATCATCCTTGAAGTTGAAAAACTAGACGTCATTTCCATTGTACAACATATCAATAAGCCCATATCTCCCCCACATCCTCCTAATGTTGTATCTAACTTAAGCAGCGTGCATAGAATATCCAACAAACTACCCACATACAATATGCTGCCATTTCTTACTTCCTTTTAACACCAATTCCTCATCAAAGATAACCACAACACTTCCATCAATCTTAAACTCTTAATACTAGCAGGAGTAAAACATAAACTTCTATCAAATTCTTCCATCTTTGATTCATGATCAACAACTTTAGCATAAGAACACACATTACTCATATCACTAGTACTTTCATTTATTTCATTAGTTACGGTATTGGACATTTCTTTTTGCTTATCTACAACAGTTTCAACCATATTTCCTTCATTGACATTTTTAACAGGGCTCAAAGTAGAACTTACGTTGCATTCATAGATTACAACCTTCTTTGAAACTCCATCCTCACTAATTTTAGTTTCATGCAACAGTTTGCCTTATTCCAAATAAATATTATTCCCATTGTGTAATGATCAAAAACACGTATTCAGGAGGTCGGGGAAGCTCGAAATAAAGGTTAAATATGATAAGATTAGATTAAAGAATGGGGAAGGTGTGTGTATTCTAGAGAGAGAAAGAAGAAAAAACACACACCCTTCTTACTACAATGAGACTTCCAACCTTCCTTATTGAGACAAGGAAGGTATTTATACTAAAAATACAAGCCTAACTTAGCTATAATGACTAAACTAGTCCTTGTACATATAAAGAGATGCAATTCCCGACTATGACATAACTGTAAGGCTAACAATCTCTCCCCAAAGTGATGTCATACGGGAATTGCTTACAATGTTGCCTACAAGTAAAATTCAATACAAAACATGAGTGCATCGAGTCTGAGAATGGTCTTCAAACTTCATTACTTCGTTCAGCTTGCAGAATCTTCTCAGCTGCCATTTCTTTACTTGCAGAAGAACAATGTGAGCAAATCTAATTAGGGATTAATTATGACTTTTTCACTCTCCCCTAATTAGTGCTCTCCCCCAAACTGACAACCTTTCTTATGAGTGCCCTGAGTGCCCTGAATCTGTTCGGGGAATAGAGTATCAACATCTTCATCTCACCAAATGCATCCCAGTTATCTTCATTTCTCTCCCCTGCTGGTTCTGATTTTTCTCTCCCCTGCTGGTTATGATTTATCAGAATCAGCATATTGATGTGTACGTGAAGTATTAACTGGAAGCACTTTATCATTAAACATATAGCCCGTGAGAAGATGTAGATAAACCCAATCTACTAATAATACCATTTGAAATGTCTAACTCTTTATCAACCCCTGTATCAAAATCCAACTAGCTAGTAAATGACCACTGTATGGAGACAACCCAATATGACCAATCTGAGAATGAAGTAAACACCCCTTAGATATGTGACTTAATCTTGTACAAAAGTGTGACTAAGAACCTATACTGAGCACTACAACGTAACTCCTTAAAGCATATGTCGTTTCATATACCCATCCAACCTTCCTTAACTGTATATGAACCTCTCTCGAATTATCCACATCTTCGTGTGACACTAAGTACTATAATGTATCTCCTTTAAGTGATAGTTAACTAGGTCTTCGTCCATCCACCCCTTGACCAATGAAAACTAGATAAACCAAGACTTAATCACTATACCCATGAGTGCCCAAAAAAGTATCTCTGAAAGTCATGCATCCATCCAACCTATAGACTTTGAGATAAATAAGTACACAAGCCCATGAAATGAACTTTAAACCCAGATAAACAATATTGTACAAAAACTCCGTACTCACAAAAATCCGATACTAGCCGTTGTCATTTTATTGTGATTCTTGATCAGGATCTTTTAAGCTATAGGTGGTTGTTTTAAGAATGTATACCAGTAAAATTATTAGTGATTTTAGTGTGAAATATGCCATAAAATACAATTATAAGAATACAGGAAAATTTTGAGTTTTAGAAATTTTTACGCCAAATTTCACCTAAAAAAAATCGAATTTTGACCTAAAAATTTGAATTTGGGGCAAAAAATTTCACCATTGTACCAGAATTTGAATTTAGCATAAAAATTGACCGTTTAGTCATTCCTCAAAATTAAATTTGACTCAAATTTTCCTGCCAAAATTTGAATTTGGGGCCTTTTTTTTTAATAGAGTTGCGATAGAAAACCAAATGCACAATTGCGATCGAATTCCAATCCCACAATTGCGATAAGAGTCCTTGGTCAGAATTGCAATAGAATCCAAGTCAACAATTGCGATAAAATTCAGTCCAGAATTGCGATAAACAATTGCGATAGAGTTCCAGAATTGCGATAAGATACAAAATTGCGATAGTCCTCAGAATTGCGATAAACCTAGATTTGCGATAGAATCCAAATTCCACAATTTCGATAGAAGCTCACAATTGAGATAAACCCTTAATGTTCAGAATTTTGATAGAATTCCACAATTCCTATAAACCCTCTTTTATCGCAATTCTTATACAATTTCGATAAACCCTCTTTTACCGCAATTCATATACAAGAATTCGATAAACTAGCAATTCGATGAAGATACAAAATGTGTCACTGATGCGCGTGATGTGTCATTGCGGTTTAGCAGTATTAATGCCTACTCAAGTTTTAAATTTATATTTAGCCGACTTATCAATAACACACACACTTAACGAGCAGTGTACCCGGTCAGTATGAATATAATGGTAAGTAAAGTGTCGATCACTAAGAGTGGAACGTATTATCTAGTTATTCTAATCAGTATTTTAATATCCTAAGTTAGCTATACAACCTAATCTAACGCAAGGGGGTTCAGCCTGAGAGACTGGCACGATTTGGTTATAATTAAATAGTAAACTAAACTAATGAGCACGAATCAGCGATAGCACACACGTACACAGATAGATACTCGAGACAATAAGAAGACCTGTCCTGATAATTAAGTAGCTTGTCACTTGTTTTATTGCTAGTTTTATATGAAGTGTATATAATTAAACCTTTCTCGTTGGCTCTAATCTTATCGGCGAGTAAACCCTTAATGATTACTTATGTCTATCCTATTTATTTAAGAGACGCTAAAACAAATAGGCGAGGAAGGGGCATGGCGACCCAAGCAATGCTCAGCTAGACACAAAGGTTATCAATGCACTAATAAAAGTCACCAAAGACATCAACATATAAACTTTAATTGATGGGAAAACAATTTTAAGGGGTGCGCATGATCTTCCGTAGTCACATGACATCAGCCCATCAATCCTGATGAATTAAAGTGTACTATTACAATAAAACAAAACTACTTAATGAATTGAATACATGCAGGACCTTCTTACAGCTCTTGTATCTTCGTTTCTGGTGTGTCTTGTGCTGCTAAATCGTCTGAATTCGGCTGTGGTTTGGTACTTTCACGTATGGGATTTTTGCACTGTCCAACCTCTCAAATTCGTCTGACTTTGGGGTATTTATAGTTTCTGTCTGAGGGTTAGATGCGGCGCATATGATAAGTAAATGTGGCGCATTGACTTAACTTCGCGTGGGGTCCAAGATTAATATATTCAGGGAATATTCGTACACCGCCTTAAGATGCGGCGTATCTTGATTTCTCTATGCGGCGCATGTCCTTCCTGTATCTTGGATTGTATCTTGTGAAATCTTGATAGTGATACGCCGTATGTAAGAAGTATGTTGCGGCGTATCTGGAGCAGAATGATCTTGATCTTGTACATTTCAGTAGACTCTTAACATCTTGCTTGTTTTGCTCCATAATTAGTCCAAAATCGCCAAGTTTCACATAATACTTGTTTTTACCTGAGAATTACAAAAGTAAACATTAATGCACCAATTCTCATACATAATATAATTAAACAAGTCAAATAAATAGGACAAATGATGATAATAAAATGTACTTATTTGAGTTCATCAAATATCCCCTCACTTGAACTTTACTTGTCCTCAAGTAAACCTTAGAATAAATCTTATGAAAATGTATCCTAAAAGATATTATGATTTATTTTTATATTTAAGCATGTATTCGTTTTGTCATAATTGCACAACCAAACACTTAACGAATTAGAAATAAAATAAAATATTTTGATACAAACAAATCTAATCGTTTAACTGTCCAGTCGTGACGAATATTCTATCATAAGCTTGGCAAGTATACGCATCTCCCCCACTAAAGCCTAGGAATAACAAGTCTAAAGCGGTAAAAAGGGTTTGTTGGTTAAGGGTTGATCATCCTTTTTAATCTCTATCGATCTCATATTCCAGAAAAGGCGACAAAATCACAAATACATGATCGAATCCACGACCACGATACTTGCAATTGCTCAAATCCTTAACTCGAATAGGCTAAAGATAGGACCAAGTAATCTTTACCAACAATATTATATCAAAAAGGGCGACAAAATCATAAATACATAGCCGAATCCACGACTACGATACTTAAGATTGCTCAAATCCCTAATCTCAATAAATCAAAGGTTTGGATGAAGAATGATATAGGGTATGGATAATATTTGGGATACAAATTGGTGTAAAATAAAAAATAAACAAAACAGATAAATTAAAATCCTCAGTGTGGTAAATTACTTTCCCAACCATCCCATGAATAAGACTCATATCATTGAATAAATCACGCTTTAACACTTGAAACACACGCTTTAGGTAGACACGAATTATGCTCAACAATATCTTAATCAAAGAATAATCCTAGTTGGCGTTCCCATAACGGCCAACTCCCATTCAATCCATAAATATAATATACAACAAATAGTGGTGATATCTCCCACTTAATACAAAACTTTACATAAGTTGGTTAAAACAAACTTCCAACTTTTCCTTTTTCTTTTTCTTTTCTATTTTTTTTCGATTTTTTTTTTTTTTTTGAACATATAAATGTGTAAAATTTCACAACTTTTCTATCACTATTTTTTCGGATAATTTTTTCATACTCTTCATACTTTCAGAAATAACTGTAATAGTGAAAGTAGTAAACACACGAAAAATAAACTCAAAGTTATACAATATTTACTTTCATACCAATTGCATTGTGCAATTTCCCGACCTAACCAAAGATAATGAATTACGCACGCGAACACAGGTAATGTAAGGAAACACACTTTGCCTAAAGCAATTAACCACGGATTTTAATCTACAGGGTAGGCTAAGGTGTAAGGGTGTATCGAAACATTATAACAAAGGTGTAAGAAACGAAAGGAATGGCTCTGAGTGTTTTTCTAGGGGTATCTTACTCTAAAAGTGAGAGTAACAAAAGGGTTTATACGGGAGTTAACTAACCAGTGTAGTTAGTTAATATCACATAACATATAAAGGCTATTTGGGTGTAATCCTAGAAATTTACCAATTTTAGACAAGTCACTCCAATTATATAAATAATACTTATTATGGTGGTCTCGAATAGTATACAAGCCAAGTTCTAAAGTTTACAATTCACCGACACACTAAAGTTTTAATATTTTTGAAAGAATAGCGTTATGTGTGCGGTTATGTAATTTAGACTTTAAACAAAAACATGCTAAAAAATTTTAAATTTTGATATATTAAGCGCATTTTTAAGCATATTTTGAAAAAGTTTAGGACAAGTAAGTGTTCTAATTCTCCATCCCCCCACTTAAGTTAAACAACGTCCTCGTTGTTTGTGTCAAAGGTTAAAAACTGGAAAATAAAAGAATTAGAACAGAAAAACTCCCCTGAGATTTGCTCGGTATGATCCTCCATTATTCGTATAAGAGCAAAAATCAACTTTCTTGTGGATGAGAACGTTTAAGCTCCATAGATGATGTATCCACAAAAATTGCAGGAATCTATAATACCATTCAGACTTTAACACACCTTAGTTAAGAAGGTTCAAACTTGCATAATACATTAGTAGTTAGTAAAAAAAAATTAAAATGTAAATCATCAGGTCAGTCGATACGCCGTATCTTATGGAAGAAGATACGCCGTATCGAGCCTGGAATAAATACGAATCAGAATAAAAGATGCGTCGCATCCTTAACCAGGGATGCGCCGCATTAAAATACTGACAGAAAGTTTTAAAGTCAAAAATAAAAATGCAGAAAATTAAATAAGATATGACCAGTGCAGGCGATGCGTCGCATCTTAGGATTGAGATGCGCCGTATCTTCTGCAGGTCTGACAGACTCGATACAAAATAGAAAATAAAAGATAAGCATGGGTTGCCTCCCACGAAGCGCTTGTTTTTGTTCGAGTCACGAGCCTGACTCCACCCTTATTTACTGTATAATAGGTGTTGTTCCCCCCACTTGGGATCAAGTGCGGGTGATAGTAGCAATAAACACGAAAAGAGTGTAAATTTGCTAGTAAAGATGGAAGAAATAAATAAAGATCATACCTTGGCAATATATGTACATCTTCCCTATTCTTACCCGGTTTGGTTGATAAATTGGATGACTTGACCACTTCATCTGAAAGAGTAGTGTGTTGAGGAAAAATGAGTCTCCTTTCTTCTTGGTTAGTCTCTTTGGTAGTAAGGCGTCCCTTGACTTCCGCAGAAGATGAGAAAGGGTCTTTAACAAGTAAAAGTTCGAGTTCCTCTATATCCTTCATAGGGTCGAAATCATCATCTTCATCAATCATAGCAATGTTTAAGAGCTCATCACCAAATTCTTCCTCGAGCTCCACCAAAAACGGGTTGATCACAGGTGCTTCATGTGCTTCAATAGGTTGTGTAATAAATTTGACCTCATCATTCTTTTGTTTTGCAACCTGTTTAGGAAAACTAGCAAGATTATTAGTAACGGGATTAATAATATTAAATAAATTTGTACCACTTTGTGTTGTAAGTGACTCCAATTCATCTTGTGAATCTCCATCTTCAACTAGTGGTCTTGCAATTTCATAATCGTCCCGAATTTCATCCTTAAATAAGTCATCCCATATTTCTTCAAAATCCCTCGTTGGGTCAAAATCTGGCTTATCCGTTCCACACCTAAATACTTCCGTTTGTTGTGGTAATTGCGGTATGCTATCGTACGCAATAGCATCAAACTTTTTAATATCAGAATACTCATTATCTTCATCCGAGGGAATATTATCATGGTATTTTTGATATGATGAGAATATATCTTCCACCTTGGGTGGAAAATCACAAGTAATAGCACTATACACCATTGTCCCACATTCATCTTCATTTTCATCATAAGCAGTTTCGGATGAAGAAGCTTCTTTGAAAACAATTGCCGGATATTCATTCAAATCAAACACTTGTGACTCTTCTTCAACTTGTGCAATTTTCGGAGAAATAACATCATCAATAACTATTGCCAGAATCCTAATTGCATCAAAATCATATGACTCTTCTTCATCATCATCATTTGATAAAGTCCAAGTGTGTCGAAATGGCAATTTGTTTCTTTCTCTCCCTGACTTTTCCTGCTTCAATAACAAGTATTCTTCCATCGTGGGTTCTTTATCCTCGATGACTTGTGCACCATATCTTGCTCTTTCCCAATCGTAGATCCCATTATTGCTCAAGGCTCTTTCCTCTTCAAGTCTGATATATTCTTCCATTGTAATATCCGGATCGTCCATCTTCCTGAAATAAAACTTACTCGTGCAAAAGAAGAGTGAAACAATCAAAGTAAAATAAAAGCTGCTGATATCTGCTGATGATGCGCCGTATCCTATAAATGGGATACGCCGTATCTTAGTACGTTAAAACTAGTCAGACTTTTATTCAGAAAGCAAATATGCCGCTTATGAATTAGAATGCGCCGTATCAGGTTTAAATTATCAAAAATCGATTATATTTATTAAAATTAAATGCGTCGTATTAACAAAAGCTAATGCGCCGTATTTTCGTTACGTTTCAAAATACAAGATTTTTGATTTACTAGATGCGCCGTATCGATAAAAATCGATGCGTCGTATCTGTTTAAAAATTCGAAAAACTGTTTTTAATTTAAATAATAAATACGCCGTATCTGCAAAAACAGATGCGACGTATGGCGTTAGGGTTTAAATTATCAAAAATCGTATTTAAATACGTCGTTACGATTTTTTTTAGCAAATGCGCCGTATCGATAAGGTTCGATGCGTCGCTTATGTTTAATAATTCGAAAACTGTTTTTAATTTTAAATATCAAATACGCCGTATCTGCAAAAACAGATGCGCCGTATGGCGTTAGCGTTTAGAAAAATTTCTTATTAAAAACAGAATACGCCGTATCTTGGGGAAAGATGCGTCGTACTCGAATTTATTAAACGCGTTGTATTTTATAAAAATTAAACGCAATACGCCGTATCTGTGAAAACAGATGCGCCGTATCGTTTGTATCAGCACAATACAACGACAGCAGAATGCAGAAAAATACAAAAATAATAAAAACAAACAAAAACACAAGAAACAAAAATCACACAAAAACAGAAATATGCAAATTATACAATGAATGCAATCTATCTAATATACAACGGGTTAGATGTTAGAATCTAAAAAGAAAAACCTAATTAAAATACTAATCAAATTAACAGATAATAACAATTCACTCCCCGGCAGCGGCGCCAAAAACTTGATGCGCGTGATGTGTCGTTGCGGTTTAGCAGTATTAATGCCTACTCAAGTTTTAAATTTATATTTAGCCGACTTATCAATAACACACACACTTAACGAGCAGTGTCGGTCAGTAAGAGTGGAACGTATTATCTAGTTATTCTAATCAGTATTTTAATATCCTAAGTTAGCTATACAACCTAATCTAACGCAAGGGGGTTCAGCCTGAGAGACTGGCACGATTTGGTTATAATTAAATAGTAAACTAAACTAATGAGCACGAATCAGCGATTAGCACACACGTACACAGATAGATACTTGAGACAATAAGAAGACCTGTCCTGATAATTAAGTAGCTTGTCACTTGTTTTATTGCTAGTTTTATATGAAGTGTATATAATTAACCCTTTCTCGTTGGCTCTAATCTTATCGGCGAGTAAACCCTTAATGATTACTTATGTCTATCCTATTTATTTAAGAGACGCTAAAACAAATAGGCGAGGAAGGGGCATGGCGACCCAAGCAATGCTCAGCTAGACACAGAGGTTATCAATGCACTAATAAAAGTCACCAAAGACATCAACATATAAACTTTAATTGATGGGAAAGCAATTTTAAGGGGTGCGCATGATCTTTCGTAGTCACATGACATCAGCCCATCAATCCTGATGAATTAAAGTGTACTATTACAATAAAACAAAACTACTTAATGAATTGAATACATGCAGGACCTTCTTACAGCTCTTGTATCTTCGTTTCTGGTGTGTCTTGTGCTGCTAAATCGTCTGAATTCGGCTGTGGTTTGGTACTTTCACGTATGGGATTTTTGCACTGTCCAACCTCTCAAATTCGTCTGACTTTGGGGTATTTATAGTTTCTGTCTGAGGGTTAGATGCGGCGCATAGGATAAGTAGATGCGGCGCATTGACTTAACTTCGCGTGGGGTCCAAGATTAATATATTCAGGGAATATTCGTACACCGCCTTAAGATGCGGCGTATCTTGATTTCTTTATGCGGCGCATGTCCTTCCTGTATCTTGGATTGTATCTTGTGAAATCTTGATAGTGATACGCCGTATGTAAGAAGTATGTTGCGGCGTATCTGGAGAAGAATGATCTTGATCTTGTACATTTCAGTAGACTCTTAACATCTTGCTTGTTTTGCTCCATAATTAGTCCAAAATCGCCAAGTTTCACATAATACTTGTTTTTACCTGAGAATTACAAAAGTAAACATTAATGCACCAACTCTCATACATAATATAATAAAACAAGTCAAATAAATAGGACAAATGATGATAATAAAATGTACTTATTTGAGTTCATCAGTCACAAACACACTTCGAATCCCTTTTTCATGAACAAATTACCTCAAAAACCCGTGAAAACTTATAAAGATCAAACATTTATCGCCTATTTTACTTATCCACTATATTTCGATACAAGATCTAACCGTTTAACGATATAACACTAGACTTTTGAAGATAAGATTCGATGAAATAGTACTACAACTCACGTTTTTTATGGCTGATGAACAGTAACCGAGATAAAACACACCACAAATCACACTTTTTCACCTCAAAACACCACGGTTCGCTCCTGGTTAGCTCTTGATACCAATTGTAATGATCAAAAACACTATTCAGGAGGTCGGGGAAGCTCGAAATAAATGTTAAACATGGTAAGATTAGATTAAAGAATGGGGAAGGTGTTTGTGTATTCTAGAGAGAGAAAGAAGAAAAACACACACACCTTCTTATTACAATGAGACTTCCAACCTTCCTTGTTGAGACAAGGAAGGTATTTATACTAAGAATACAGGCCTAACTTAGCTATAATGACTAAACTAGTCCTTGTACATATAAAGAGATGCAATTCCCGACTATGACATAACTTTAAGGTTAACACATTGTATTCCATGCTAACACCCTGGCTATTACTCTTCTGTCCAGATACATTCTCTACATATGGTCCCTAACACCATCAACTACCTCAATTTCCCCATCCAAAGACCCCTTATTTTCCCCAGCTACCTTATAATGACTTTTATAATTGACATCATTCTTTTTACTGTTGGTAAATCAAAGACGAAACAAACAAACAAAAACAAAATCAAACAAACGAAGCGAACAAAGTGGAAGCTTTATTCAAATTACAAAACCAAATTCAAAGGTACCAAACCCAAAAATGAATTCAAAAGGTACAAAGAAAACTAATGCTAATAATCTCTATTTATAGGCAAACTAACCGTCATAGGATAGTTTCCTAATTTCAAACAAACTTGTAGAACAAGTCAAACAAATTACCAAAGTTACCAAACAACCCTTAAAGTTTAAGTCACCTTCTAACATTTACCATTCAAAAAGTAAATTGAATCATCAAATTTACTTGGTACTTTCAATTTACGCTTAGATGCTCTACGAGAATTAGACATATTACTAATCATAATTAAGCTAATTACTAAAATGAAAAAGTACCAATTCGAAAATTACGGTTTCAAAATATTCAACAAAAATCAAAAATCAAACCGATAGAAGTATGTATAATGGAAAAGAGAATCGATTGTATGGTTTAAAAATGAAACTTAAGAAAAAATTGAGGAAGAAATTAAGCTTTTATTGAATTTTAATGGGGAAAAATATGGCGGGAGAGTTTGTTACGGGAAAGTTTGTTAAAGGTCATTACGTGCTATTAAACATGTAAATGCTTAGAATATGATATGAATAGTTAAATTTAAATATCAAACTCAACAACATGCCTGGCAAACAAAATTAAATTTTATGTCCAACAAAAATTTAAACAAAATATCAATTGATATTAATACATAATGGAAAATTCATGTATTACTCGTGCATGCACGGGCATTATAACTATATAAATATAAATTTTTTTAACATATTTTTATAAAAAAAAATCTTATTTAAAAACGCGGGGTACAAAACTAGATTTGTGAAACATGAAAAAAAAAAACAGGGAATTTTTTTTAAAAGGGCCCGTGTATATGAGTAGTTTACCAAAATGAACTTCGCCTATATTTTTTACGAAAATAAACTTTTACATATTATCAATTAGATTGATTCCAAGACACCCTTTTTAACCGTACACGTGTCTCAGATTGTTCTAGGTGACCTTCTACACGACTAAAAAGTAAAACTGCGACCTCTTACACGACTAAATCACTTTACGCGACCTCCTAGGCGACTAAGCACCCTAGACGACTAAATAGGCGACCTGTATCACACCCCGGGCGAATCTTGGCTTTTATATCAGCTTTTGCGTGGAATTTAGAATGAACGAGTAAAATAGCCCGCGCGATGCTGCGGTGCGGGCATTTTATTGGTTTATTTTTATTTAGTTAAATGTTTCGCGATGCTGTGGTGTGGGCATTTTATTGGTATATTTTTATTTACTTAAATGTTTAATATTATGTTATTTATGTATTTTTTTAGAGTAGTAATTTTATTTTATTAAGCAAAAAAAAAAAAAAAAAAAGAAAAAAAACAATTGGAAAGGGTAATGGGCCTAACTTAAGTTGTAAGGCTACTTCATTAAGTGTAATTGGACTGTACTTAATTTGTAAGGGTGTTCCATCTTTTAAGTCCATACGAAATCAGTTGTATAAGAAAATAGGTTTTCCTTTATTGTGTTTCTTAAGGCGCCGTTTTTTAATTGGTATTGAATGTTTTAGTTTTACTTTAACATTGGCGGTAAATTCATTATTGTCGAAAGAATTGGAAGATGGCATGGATGTTATGAAATGTATTTGATGGGGTTGTGCAAGGTAGACTGATGGGTTAAGGTGTTTGGTGAATGTCGTTGAAGGTAAGAAATTTTAAAGGCAAGTTTAGAATCTTTTAAGTTGTGGTTAGGATGTAGTTATACTTTTTGTTATATAAATACTGAGTATGAGTGCACAATATTGTTATATGTTATAAGTTTTGTCTGGAAAAAAGAAGTAAGGAGAAATGGGTTCTAGGTCGAATTTTGATTTCCTAAAAGAAATGTGTGATTTTAATGATGTTAAAGACTGTTTGAAGTTAAGGTTTTGCATAAGAAAATAAGAAAATAGGAACATGTAGAGTTGGTGCACCAAATATGAAGGTTATTAGCCATACAGTTGAGTTATATTACATGATGTTGTGCATTTGTTAAACAAAAGGGTGGCCTAACACATATGCTGAATGGCAAACCAACATAAGTGTGGGTGGTAGTAGTAGTTCTAGATATATACATCAGTCATTCATCATGACTGTTGGTAGTAGCCATAGGTATTAACATAGGTGATTGTTTTTAGGATGCATTTAGGAAGTTTGCATCTAACTAACAAAAGATGATAGTTGCACATAGCAGATTAGTTTCTTGTTCTTTTGGTGTCTGATGGTTCCTCTGTGAAGAGTGGTCGTTTGGCTGTTTTCTGACCAACATTGGAGGTTGTGTCTGTCTTTGATCTGGTCTGCATACCTGTATAGGATGTTGCTGGTGTTGTTTTTTCTGCAAGAAAATGTAAAAAATTATGGTACTATGTTAGACTAAATTGTAAAGTCTGTTGTTTTTTTGTAAAGTATTCCAAGTTTGTTACCTGCTGTTTTTTCTATGTCTTGTGGGTTTTCTTGTTGTTTTTCTTTTAAAACTTCAGCACCTTGGGAATGTTGAGGCTGGATGATAGGGTTGGTAAATGTTTCTATTGTCTGTGTTGTTGTCGCTGTTGGTATGTAGGTGGTAGGAGGCAATAGTTTTGGATGTGATTCAGTACCTGTATTATTAAAGTTAGTATATGTAAGTATTAGTATATATATAATGTCAGTGATATTTGTAAATGGTTTTGATAGTTATGTTTGTTTACCTGAAAGTTGTCCTTCAATCTGTTTGACTTGGTCTGTTATGCCAAATACTTCATCAATTACAAATTCAGTGTATCCTGGATTGCAAGTTGGATTGTAATGAAACTGAAATGTATGTTTTGTTCCAACAATTGCTTCGATTGCACTTGGAAAGTGGCCAGGCTGAACAGATTCATTTGATGTAACTAACTCTGCGCAATCGACATTGATAAATTGATCTGCTTTAGGTGTAAAAAATATGAATTGTGCCGATTTTGTGCCATCTGTTATAGTAGCTCTGAAATTGTACCTGCATGAATTGAAGGATTATGTAATTAAGTGTAAATTAAGAAAAATCCATATGTTTTTTTTGTCTACCGATAGTTAGGAGCTGGTATGAATCCGTGTTTCTTGCATTCGTAGTTCTCATCAATCTTTGTTGCTTTACTGGTGCATACACAACATGAAGTATAGTACCATCCTCTGGTAGTATTGAGATTTGTTATTGTTCCTTCGCAAGTAAACCGTACTCCCTATTAAAATACGAAAAAAATGTATGTCAGATATGGGTTTTGAATTTGTGACAGTTAGAATATAAATGTACATTAGTAGTTGTATCTTACCTTGTAGGTATCTGGATTATGTTCAAGAAGTGTTGCAATTGGGATACGGTTTTTCTGTTGTTCCTGTTCACTGCTGTTTAATCGTTATCTAGTGACACACAGTGGTGCTTTTTGGGCGTAGAGGGCTCTGTATCTGTTATATGTAGAAACAATGTCGGCAAACATATTTATACATAAAAGTGTAGGATAATGAATAAGGATAACGAAACTTACGCTGCTTTATACTGTTCCAGCTCTGGTATGTTAGGGTTTATGTAATAGTATGTTGCTGCTGTTGATGAAAGTTGAAGCTCTGTATAAACCAAATAGTTGTTTTTATAATGTTTATTCTGTTTATGCATATATAAGATATGTTTTTTACTGTGAATAATATTAAACGTACGTCTGTTTTGAAACTTTGAAACCCTGCATGAGCTTAGAGCTATTATGATAGGCCTTTCAAGTGTCTCAATAGTTTCTTTTGGAAAATTGTCCGCAAGCTGATCCCACAATGTCAATTCAATAGAATTTCGGCTGTTGGAGTAAAAAAATTTTAAATAATGAGCATGAGGTTAATGTGCACTATAGTTTGTTTGTTTGTGTTGTAGCCGTTTTTTTTAAGTAACTTACTTTAGATTTTGTATCTCGATTTTTCTGATTGTGGATTGATTCTTGTTAGGATCACCAATATCGCCAGCGTCTCCTGATGTAATGTAACATCCAATGTAATATGCAATTATTAAGTTATGTAGAGTCATATGTGGTTATTTAATTATAGTAAATAAAAGTATTATAATTTGTTATTAGAATTTGTTATTCGTCACCTGTAAGTACTGGATATTCTTTCTTTTCTTTTGCGCGCGGGTCATATAGTTTTGTAGGTAATTGATTGTAGGAAGTAAAGTTGAAGTAGTGGTTAGGGAACGATTCTGCTGGTATTGGATCCAGTTTTGTGAGTGTCGTAAATGAGAGTGATGTTTTGTTTTCAAGAGTTTGTTGCCAATTTTCGGTTGGAACACAATGGAAACCTGATATACGAAACGCTATTCCAGGTATAAGAATAGGTCTGAAATGATGAATGTCTTCGGCAAGCATGTTTGCCTGTATGGCATCGCCCTGGTTGTATTAAGAAGATTAATTAGGCAGCAAGTATAATGAATTTTGTATATTGTTATTTGTTTAACTTACATGTCTGTCTAATAAGATTGCACGGTAGCCTTTTTCTGTTGTATCTGGAGGGTTTCGAGTTGCCCATGCACGGTATACTTTAGCCTCGATCAATTTGTCTCTGTCTCCAGGTTTCAGTTCCCGAATTGAGGTTAATGCCATAGGGTTTAACTCCATTCTGTGATAACAACATTGGAAAGAATTATTAGGAACCATACATGTTAACTGAAAAAAAAAAAAAGTAGTTAAATGAGTTCATACCTTCTGTATTATATTTTATCAAAGAGGATGCAAAAAAAAAAAAAAGAAACAAAATAAAAATAATAATAATAATAATAAAGAGTAAATGTATAGAAATTTGAAGTTATGCAATTGGCAGTGATCGTTATTTTGTGGAATTTTTTGTTAAGTGTCTAAATTTCTGTTGTGGTAATTGAGGCAAGGAAATCTTTGTAGACTATGTTTTTAGTTGTGTTGTGGGGTTGTGGTTCTTGTTTTTTATGAGGATTTTCAGACCATTTGGGGTTGTTGCTCGTGATAATGCAACATAAAGTTGACCGTGTGCGAAAACAGGTTCTGGAAGATAAACACCAATTTTGCTAAGAGATTGCCCTTGACTTTTGTTTATTGTCATTGCGTAGCAGACCTTCACTGAGAACTGTTTTCATTTGAATGTGAAAGGCATGGCAGCATCTATTTTTTTCAAAATAATTCTTGGGATGTAAACTTTTTCGCCAATCCTGTTGCCTGTAATAATTTCTGCTTGTATTAAATTGGAGAATAGCTGTGTGACAATCATTCTTGTTCCATTGCAGAGGCCACCTCCTAGGTTTAGATTGCGTAGCAGCATAATTGGGGTTCCAATTTTAAGCTCAAGCTTGCTTGGAGGGAATCCTTGGATTTTGAGTGTGTTCAGAAACTCTGGTGGATAGAGAAGCTCATTTGCAGCACCATCATTTGTAAGAGGAATAGCTTCATCACAACTTATGTAAGTTGTTGTTTCGCCTTTTACTGATGATAGAACTTTTGTGTTTATTGTATCGGCTGTCTCGTTCTTAGGACACACAATGGCTTTTTGCTGTAAGATTTCTGCACTTGGTGACTCTAATGTGTCTTTGTCATAAATGAAATTGATAAGTGTATGTAGGCCTTCATCGTTGTCTGGAATTAAATAGTCTTGAGGAACTGTAATCCAACTCCCGTTGTGTGGGTCTTCCATATCACGATCGTCTATTTTGCCATCTCCTATATCTAACAACCATGAAGCAAATGTTTCCGTCTTTTTTTTTGAATGGCATCAATGTCGGTCTGCAGTAACCTCATATTTTGTTTGAGTCTACATACTTTAAAATGCTGCCATAGATACGAAGCGGTTATTGATGCATTCACTATGTCTGCTTTTGTACCTTCTTTTTTTTTTTACCGGTAATGTTTGTCTAAAATCACCACCAAGCATTACTGATTTTCCCCCGAACAATCTATCCGGACTGCTGAGAACATCTTTAAGTGTTCGATCCAGTGTCTCAAAGCATCTTCGGTCATTCATAGGAGCTTCATCCCAAACAATCAAATCTGTTTGTGAAAACAGTTCTGCAAGCATTGTTTTTTTTTGAACATGACACATTGATTCATCTGTTAAATCAAGTGGCAATTTGAACCGCGAATGTGCTGTCCGCCCACATGGAAGTAACAATGATGCAATTCCAGATGATGCGACTGCTAGAACTATTTTTCCTTGTGAGCGTAACTTGTTGATTATTGTCTTCCATAAAAATGTTTTACCTGTGCCTCCATGGCCATAAACGAAGACCAATTGTTGCTCACTTCTTTCTGAAGACTGGACAATAAGGTTATAAATAACCTGCTGCTCATTGTTGAGTTTGGTGACAGCAATATCTGCCTGATTTTTTAGTTCATCGCGATTGTAATTTTTCTCTTCCATTAGCAACCTGTTATCTAAGTCGTCTAGCAACTGTTGAGGAGGAGGTTGTAGGCCAAAATCAGTAACTGATTTTGAACTACTGTTTAGTATCACCTCTAACTCATACAGAACATAGCCTTTCATTTGTGGATGATTGATATGAAGATTTCTGATGTGAGTCATAGCAGATGCTCTTGCCGGAATATCATCAGTCATGAGGGACCAGTGATTTTCCCAGAGCCTTACTGTGTCTCCAACATCACAATAAAGCAAGATATGAGCAAAAAGTGTACGCAATTCTGCTGCTGTTGCCGAAATAGCTGCTTCTTGTAAAGCTGTTTCCCATTCTCGGTCATCTTTAAGTAATCCCATGGCTTGACATGCTGCTCGATAAGTAGGAAAAATTGTGTTGTTTACTTTTCTAACTTCTGTGAATGATCTGCAACCTTTTTGGTGACACAGCAACATTCTGAAATAGAATAATTCCCCTGCAGCAGGATGCACATATGCAAGCCTTCCAATCGACGCCTTTGTTTTGCGTTTTCTAGGCTTCCAGGTTTTCTCATTTTCATACCATACGAAACCTGAAGGGAAATCGACGTATGTGAGATTGTGCCCTTCTTCATATAAACTGTTGAATTCAAACCATTGGGTAAGTGTTGTCAGTGTTCTTCCGTCATCACTGATAACATATCCCAAAGGTTCTTTATCACGGAAACTTATCCGTTGCATGCCTTCAAGATGAACTGCAAGAATTTGGACAGCTGGTTCTCGGTGATGTATCGGGAAGTTTAGTATCCTCCAGCAGGCTTCGTGTGGACATATAAAACGGCCATCTATGAAGTTCTGGATTTCATCTACATGTACTGTTGGATTGTTGGATGATGTTGACGCTTCACCAATGGGTCTTGTGATTCGGGCTGCAATTCTATCAGTTCCTTTGGATATGTATTTGAATAAGTATTTTATGAGCATACTCCAGCCACAATATTCCACATTTATGTGCGCGTGAAACATTAGGCAGAGTATCCTATTGTATGGAACAACGCACGTATTATCTAGCTTGACTTTGTTTTTTGTTGCATAATGTCTGCTCTTTCTTCTACGGTAATGCACATGGCCATTGTTATCAAAGAATGTTTTCTCTTGATATTTTTGAGGGAATTTTTTTGTGCACACATCTTGCTGCATACATGGGGCTTTTGGATTAATAGCTCCACATGGTCCATGCAACATCATTTCGGTTACAACTTTGTACCCTTCTGGATCAGTTGTTCTGTCAGGTAGCTCTGCACAGATGAACTTGTCCACATCTTCAGGTGACCGTATCTTGTGAGTTGATTTTAGCCATAGCAATGTGTGACAGTGTGGCAAACCCCGTTTTTGAAATTCAATTGTGTATAAAACTGCATTCATAATCAAACGGAAGAAAATATGAGTTACTTATATGTTGTATTTATAATTTTTATTATGTATTATTTGTTAAATTTACTAATAAGATATATATTAAAGAGATACCTCCTGTTGCAGGTCCAAATATGGTGCCTTCTTTCAGAATTTTCAGAAAATCATTGACCTTTTGTTCAAACACGCGAACAACAATGTCAGCTCTATCATTTGGTGAAAGATGTTGGCGAGACTGCATATATCTGCGGATTTCTGGCCAATTGACATTGCATGTGAACGTGATGAAAAATTGAGGATTGCCAAGAACTCGACAGATAGCAAGAGCATCTAGATAATGACTGTACATGTATCTTGGGCCGCCAGTAAAACTTGAAGGTAAAATTATTCTTTTACATATATCTGCACCGGAACGATCTCCCCTTGAAATAGCATCATAGATGCCTGACAAATACTCACTTCTAATGTTATTTTGCTTGGCTCTTACAAAGTCAAGACGATCTTGTTCTAGTACACAATAGACAGACACCACGTATTGTTGAAACAACCTTCCACCTTTAAAAAGCAAACCATAAAGATGACGCCTTCCATGTAATTAGTAAATGTAATAGGTGTTCATAGACATCTTAGGTTTTTCACCGTGTGCATTACGGATTTCCAATATTAATTTTGTAGTATAGCATGGCTGACCATACACAAAAAGAAGTGGAAACTGTAATGACATATAGGTTGAATGCAGCTTGTTAATTCTTTGAGGACGTTCACCCTTTTTTTGTATTATTACATCATAATCTGTCTTTGTTTCAGGCCCATTTTCAAACACGATAGCACCAACGATGTCTGCAGATGGCAACTCATATTGCCGAGCTCCATCTACATTGTAAAGCCGAATGCTGAAATCAGGTACATTTTCTTGCTCGCAGATGTCTCTAGCTTTCCTAAACAATGCGACCAACTCATTATGAGTATCCAAAATGTCTATCAGACGTTGGATAATTTCAGGCTTCAATGAAGATGATTGTGTTCCACCAAACCTTCTCAACCTATTTTCGACTTCATTTCTGGTGTCGTATATGTAAAGTTGCAAAAACTTTGGTTTTTCATTTTCTGGAGGACATAATGCCCCTAACCAATGACACACCTGACCACAAATTCTGAACACATACGGTGCTCGTCCATCATTAATTTTTTTCATCTATGTGTGCACCAAATGATGTCATACTAAACATTTGGTTGTATGCTCTAATGTTTTCCATGAAGTGCCTGTCCTTGAATAATTGTTTTATACAATCCGGCGGATCTCTTTCTTGTTGAATACACACCTTCCCTTCCCCACAGCATCGACTATAACGAATGTGTGACAGTGTTGAATTTTTGAGCCTTTCACCATACCAAAATGCAGCCCCGCAGTGGTTGCATGTCCAATCAGCATCGCCAATATCAATATATAGATTAGAAACATCTGATAGAAAATGCAACGAATTTAGTTATGTAAGGTGAATTTACAGTAGCTGTTTAAGTAAAGTTAACCTGAATAAGGTAAACGAATATACTTACCTTGGGAATTAAGAGCGCGGGTACGGGTCTGGCGAAATGTATTAGGAGCATGAGTCAAGCTTGTAGTGGGTTGTTGTTCTGTAAATTTTTTCCAAATGAGTCAAGGTTAGTTCATTTAAAACTTAAAATAAAAATATATATAAATGAGATTGTAATCTTTACCTGAATGAGACGGAAGGGAATTAAGAGCGCGGGTACGGGTCTGGCGAAATGTATTAGGAGCATGAGTGAAGCTTGTAGTGGGTTGTTGTTCTGTAAATTTTTGCCAAATGAGTCAAGGTTAGTTCATTTAAAACTTAAAATAAAAAAATGTATAAATGAGATTGTAATCTTTACCTGAATGAGACGGAAGCCGTTGCATGTTGCTGATAGATGCAGGATTGTCAGTTTCATTTTCTAACACATATGCATCATCTGACGAATTTGTAGGAATATAATCTGACAAAAATCGCGTGAAAGTTCATGGGTATTAACTGACTAAAGTTTATTTTGTTTATAATTTAAAATAACCACATGTATAAATGTGCGTATAATTAAGACTGCAATATTTACCTGAATAAGCCGAAGGCCCTTCCATATTACTGATAGGTCCAGCATTGTTTGTCTCATTTTGTAATGTGCATACATTATTTGAGGAACTTGTAGAAGTATTTTCTGAAAGGAATTTTGTCCAAGTTAATGGCCATTAACTTTTGTAAATCATAAGTGTTTCATTCAATATTGGACCAAACAAACCTGAACTATTATCCATGTGAGTCTGGAAATGGAGTGACGGTGGTTGGATTTGAGAGGTATTACACAGATTCTCTTGTGGCAGTTCCATTTTTGCAGCTGCAGAAGTGAAATATGTGTAAATCAAATGATAACCAACAAAGTTTTTATGAGTTTATAGAATAATTTCATTACTTTTTGTCCGTCTCGTATGTAACATATTAGTTTTTTCATTTATGGTTGACCCTCTCTTCTGTATATTAATATTGGTACTATTTTGCTGCAGATTGTTTTCTGTGTGTACGCTGTGAATATCAGAAGCGCAGAGAAAAGTGGGTATATGAAGGTTTGTATCAAAAGGCCTGTTACTCATATCTGAAAAAATTAATGATGGACACATAGATGTTTAGAAACAATCAATTCAGAATTTATAAGGATAAATATTAGAGTAACTATTTTCACCTGTGGCATAATCTAGTGTATCCCAAGTATGATGTAAACTCGTATATGTTGATTGAGGTTCCCCAAAGTGGCTGGTAAATCGCGTTTCTTCCAACATATGTTCCTTTTTTTTTCGGTGTCATATTTGTGTGACATGAAATCAGTTTGCAGGTAGCTTTTCTTTTGAGGATAATGTATATGCTCAAAGGTGGGTTCATTTGATTGATACAGGTTGAATGAAGATCCCCTTGACACATCTTTACTTTGCCTTTTAGTTGGGCCAGAAGTTTGCCTTGCACTTGGGCCAGTGTTTTTTGAGGTTTTAACATCCCCAAATGGTCTGTGTATTTTTGTGTGTGCAACATCCTCATTTGCAACATATACAGCAGTGTTTGTTTCATTTTCTTTTAAAAATCCATAAACCATTGAAAAGCATCCATTTGTATATTTATTTTTTTCACCTTCCATTATATTGTATTATAACTAATGTGTTTATTTTATATTTTTTGTTTGGTTAGCAGGTATGATATGATGCAGTTAATGATAATGATGATGCATGCCTACATGAAAGCAGAACATAAGAAAGCTTTTACAAAACATACCTTTACAAAGATTTGTTGCTAAGAATTGTTTCTTCCTGATACGTTGTTTTGGTTTTTTTTGCAATTTTTCTTTTCTTCTTTCCTTTTTTTTTTGTTTTTCTTCAAAAGTTCCGGTTGTTTTGGTTGTAAGAAGTGTTTGTTTGCAGTATTGTTTATGTTTTCAATCTTTTGGTCACTTGTATTCCAGAAGCTTAGAGAATAATTATGGGTATGGTGATGGTCAAGGGCAGCCATGCCTTAGTACAATAGTTGTTAACACATGGCAATGCAATATCAAATTCTTGAATGGTTAGGTCTGCACATTGTCATTAGTATATTAGTATAGTTAGTAAGTGGAATAAAGAGTGTTAGTGAGTATTAGAGTTACACAATAGACTTGGAAATGTTTCACATCCAATGAGCTACTTCCAACACATAAAAAAAAATGTTACGTTTATAATATGGACTTTCCAAACAATAGGGATGAGAATTATCAAATGATCAAGCATTTAAGAATACTCATTATTGTCACATCAAAAACCATCCATAGTATATATATAATGAATCGGTAAAACTTAAACTCTTAAAAAGTTGTAATTGACTTTTACATGACTATAATTGTTTGGTTTAGGTTGGTTGTGCTGTGAAGAGTTGTAGATTGTTTCTATGGAGTTGTAATGCGGTTTGTAGATTTGAATCTTGAGTTTGGTGATAGAGTTGGGTTTCCTAGAATCATGGGTTGAGAATTTCCTTTTGAATAGTGTAGTCACTATCCTATGAAAAAGTTATCTACCGTATATAAATAGGGAATTGATTTGCACACATTAAAAACTGATTTGAGATACTCAAATACATGCATTAAATACTTGTACAGTTTTGACATCCTGCTTTAACTGTTCGTACATTTGAATGTGCAAATAAAAAATTAGAGTATATAGTAAAAACTACTCAATCTGCCGGCATAAAATTATACTATAATTTTGGTAAGAAGACAAGAAAAAGTCATAAGTGCATTGGAGTTGAGATCAATATAGATCTCATATTTGTCATAGATCCAAATAACAAATCTTAGCCATCCATTATTCATCTAAATTAATAAAACCATTTTTCACATTTAAAAAAAAAAAAAACAAAAAAACAACATATCTTGCAAACGGTAAGTCTTCAAGCTACAAAAAATACACCATCGCGATGAGAATTAAATTATCTATCTATAGATATGAATTTCTCTATATTTTCGACGAACCTTTTCTTTTTTCAAAATTTCCGCCCAGAAAAATCACATATGATTTGTAAAAATCACACGTGATTTGTAAAAATCACATGTGATTTATACAAATGAAAGATAATTTAATTCTCGTCGTGATGATGTAATTTTTTTCGCGTAACGATTAACGGTTTGCGAGATATTTAATTTTTAAAAAAAATGGTGAAAGTTTATATTTTTTGTTTTGATAAAAAAAAATGAGTGACCAGGATTGGTTTAATAGATCTATGACAAATATGAGATATATATTGAACTTTTGCCAAGTGCATTATTGGTTAAGTCTTGTAATTTGGTTAAAAAAAGGTCATGTTATAGGGACCCTCCCTATGGGTCAATCGTACAAACCGCGAATCACACAGTACAACACCACGATACACACAGTACAACCGCCCGATGCGTGCAATAATTGGAAACCTTCCCTATAGGGGGTCCGGATAAACTGCCCCTAAATAAACCTTAAACAAAGTGTCACTCCCGTAATATCAGGACAAGTTGTTCCATATCATCATATTATAGGCTATGTTTGGCGCGGAGCTTTTTGCGGCGATTAACGGTGGACAATGAGCTTTTTGATTTTTATTATTCGTTTGGCAAATGAGCTGTGAACTTTGCTATTTTTTTACGGAATCTCATTTTTTCAATGCT
This sequence comes from Artemisia tridentata subsp. tridentata, assembly GCA_021014915.2. Classification (NCBI taxonomy): domain Eukaryota; kingdom Viridiplantae; phylum Streptophyta; class Magnoliopsida; order Asterales; family Asteraceae; genus Artemisia; species Artemisia tridentata. Next base: position 404,017,501 of record CP139505.1, on the reverse strand, counting down.
TCTTTAAGAAGTTGTGAGCGGTGAGCTGTGAGTTGTGGCTACTGCTCACAGCTCACTGCTACTTTTACCAAACATAGCCATAATCAGTTGAATAATATTTTCTTTAGACAATTCCTCACCCTCCTCCCATACGTTGAAAAAATTACATGTGCCACCTACTCCGGGTAATGACTTGTAATTTGGTTGAACAAAAACCTTAAACAAAGAGTCTCTCCCGTAATATCAGGACAAGTTGTTCTAGATCATCATATTATAATCAGTTGAATAATATTTTGTTCAGACAACTCCTCACCCACTCCTCCCATACGTTGAATAAATTACATGTGCCACCTCCTCCGGGTAATGAAGGGCCAGGTAGATCAAGATTCCCTCCTCATTTCTGGTTATTAATAATCATCTGGAGCTCAACCAACTTATTCTTTTTTTGATATAGCAGTTCCTTCAATAATCAGTGTGGTTTTCTTCTCTATCCTCCTTCACAACTGGTGACATCTGTATAAGCTGTATTGGTAAGCATTAAGATATTTGTTGATAATTAAACTGTATTTCTATTTTACAAGCTAGTTATGTACTAATTCCGTCTTAAATAATTCGCCTTGCTTTTTTTTTTTTTTTTTTTTTTTTTACTAATCGAGCAACTGTTTACTTACAATTTTGATGTGTTTAATTGTTAATCATCTGGAGCTCAACCAATTATTATTTTTTGTATCTTTGATATAGCAGTTCCTTCAATAATCAGTTTGGTTTTGTTCTCTATCCTCCTTCACAACCGGTGACATCTTTGCAATCTGTATTGGTAAGCATTAAGATCTTTGATATATTAACTGCAGACCTTTTACTTTCTTATTTTATAGAGCTTCTTCAAAGACGTTTTGCTATTAACTACTCAACTTTTAATTATATTGTTTTCATTGCAAAGTCGTTTACAAGGCATAATTACACAACGGTAGCACATCTTTGTAAAGCTTTTGTCATGAACAAACAAGTATAATAAAGAATGAAAGAGGGGGAAAGCTTTTTGAAATAGCTTAAAGTTTATCAAATCATTACCAAAAACCTTTTAAAAGACTTTTACTCTAATACTTCAAACTTTTTCCAAAAGATTGACAGAATAGTAAAATGTCTGAAGACTTGAACATTTTAAATAAGTTACGTACTGCTTTTGTCACGTATTAAATACTCACATTGCCTTTCTGGACGGAATAAGTGTTCATGTTAAAAAGGTAGAAATGATAATTTTTCATTAGTGCTAATTAACGCTATGTGCACATAAAAAGTGAATATTTAATTTATAATGAAAAAAGTACGTTATTTTTAGTTTGAGGTCCCAAAACTATGGTTATGTTTGGCAAAAGTAGATATGAGCAGTAAGCAGTGAGCTGTGAGCTGTGAGCAGTAGCTGTGAACTGTAGCCACAACTCATAGCTCACCGCTCACAGTTTCTTAAAGAAGCATTGGAAAAATGAGCTTTCCTAAAAAATAGCAAAGCTCGCCGCTCTTTTGCCAAACGAACACTAAAAATCAAAAAGCTCAATGCTCACCGCTAATCGTCTCAAAAAGCTCCAAAAAGCTCTGCGCCAAACATAGATATATGCTAGATTAAGTAGGCTAGAGAATTGCACACCAAAAAAATTGATGAGGACACCAAAATAAATTGAAAAATTAGTCTTCCTAAAAAATAGGCACAACTCACTGCATTATTGCTAAATGACCACTAAAAATCAAAATATTTATTGCTTACCACTCCAAAATGTTCCACACCGCTCTACGCCAAACATACCCTATAAAATCTAAATTTGAAATGTAGTGAAATAAATATGCCTTTAAAAAAAAAAATCAAAGGGGGTGTTTGGTATTGTTTATATATTTTTAGGTAATCATGTAGAAGCCGTTTTTCCTCAAGTGCTTATTTAGATCAAAATAAATTCCAAATTGCTTTTCTTGATAGCTTAAATGTATTTGTTAATTTGATTTGTTCAAAATTTTCAATATAAGCAAATCCAAATGCTGTAACCCATAGTGCTCATTTTTAAGTAGCTTATAAGTATTTATTATAGGCAATCACAATCACCCCTTAATATAGAATATTATGAATAAATATAATTATTTAACTACAATAACATTATCATCCCTTTCTTTAGTAGTTCAGGTCGGGTTTCAGTCACAACAACCCAACCATGTAACATAATTTTGTTACACATCACCCAAACACAACGAATGTAATTTGTTTATCTCAACATGTTGGCCGTTCAACCCAGTTAACTAACCTATAACCAGCATGTAAACTGTTTAATTTATGGGTCGACTCAGTACTTGTTCAGACCCAAGCTTACCAGTTTATTTTTGTATGGTGTCTTGAATTCCCACCCAGTTATGTTTACATGATTCATTATTTTCATGTGGTGAGAGACGACCGTAGAGGTTAACCGCTCTCAGTCCTAACTAGATGGGGTACGAGCAAGGGAGGTAAGTTTACTACCTGGCTTCCCCCATCCTCTATTATCCTATTTTGTTCCCTTGATACCCTTCCGCCTGATTCCTTTTCGGATGTGCTCGTATCCATGTCGTGAACATCTTCAAATCCTACCACCCTTCTCCCAGACCTTCGAGCACGTGGAGAGCCAATCCTTAGGATCGAGGTGGTATGTTGGTTACGTGTTGGCCTAGGTTTCATTCTATCTCATCATCGTATTATTCGCTCTAGTATTTCCAACTCTTCTCGGACCCCTTCATTACGCGCTTGTCTCCTTCATTCCCTCATGAGGGACTCCAGGGCTTCGAAGTTAGCCTCCAAAAGGCAGGGCTAATCACGGGTTCTGGAATAGCTGAAGTAGAGGCTCGATTAGCGAGGGGGTTTCATGTTGTGATGTGGCGTTAAATGTGGAGGTAGTTATGGGTGGTAAGTGACCATGTTTGGAACGTGTAGTGGGGTTATGGTCGAGAAACTCGGGGTTGGAGTATCTCCTCTTCCTTCAATCATGCTGGAAAAGTAGGACAAGTCATTTAACGGTTACAAACTTAGAAATGAACATGACTAATAGTAGCGGTCCCACGATGGCCCCGCTGATTGTACAAATAAACGCACTATCAGGCCTTCAATGGTGATCAAAGGATATGAGGATAAATGGTGACTTGCCCAGATGTGTGTAACCTGTGACAAATCAAATGAAGACACTACGTTAAGTGAAGCGCAGGAGTTAGAACATGCGAATCGCCTCCGGCGTGAGAGTAAGTATGTGTTTGTGATTGCAATAAGTGCTAAGGTGTTGCAATAAGTGCTAAGGTATGTAAAGTAGGTGCTAAGAGCGTAGTATCCGATTAAGCTCGAAGGGAGTCCTTCGAGCTGCTCGAAGGGTACATCATCAATCACCAAAAATATAAAGAGATAATTACTAAGTTTAAAAGATTTGATATTATCTCATAATATATAAATCTTATTAAACAGGTAAAAGATCAAAGCCCGACCCGCACACCGTAGGGGTGGCAGGCCGCATGTGGGCCCCACAAGGGGTTCGTCCCTTTTAGGTTTAAGCCCAATCCTGTTCCTCCTTAATTAAGTCCAAACTAATTAAGCCCAATGTGTCATCGTATAATTAGATCATTTATATATTTACAATAAATATATAAATTCGCAATCTCGAGCTATTATGTGTGACCCCGTAGATCATATATTAATGGTTGTATTTAATTCCGTTATATCATACACATAAATCCTGCAAAACCCGACACCAATATAAGTCATCCTCGGTCTAAGTCAAGTGACAAGAAACAAGTAGTAAAAAGAAAAAGTCAATGACTCATGAACTGTAACTAGAACAATCAACAACAATTCCATCTCCTCACGTCAACAAACATATCACAACATCCACTCATCAAGATTCGAAAATAAAAAGAAATAGCATACAACTATACAAGATATTGGATTGTTGGTGTTCTTAAAAGATCTAAACACTCAACCCATCATCGATCCATTATCAAGAAATCAAGGACCCATGTTTTAATCTTACCCGGGATTTTATCAAGAAATCAAAATCCAACAATAATGTGTCGTATTTTATCAAGAAATCAAAATACAACTATACAAGATAGTCACAATGTTGAACATTCAATGGGGAACAATTACAGGTAAAACAATTTCGAGCTGATCTAACATAAGTCAGAGCACACAAACACGTATGGTTTAACGATACTTAGGTCGGGACTAGCAAGGGATTTAACGACAAGTAGTACATTGATTTGGAAAAAGATTTTGTGTCTAACTTATGTGTCATTATCTCATTAGATTGTGAAGAAGTGGGTCCGGTTGATAGAACCAATGAATTGTTGCAACACATGAGGCATAAGATTTAGGTGTGCCAATCATTTCTCCATAGATTTTTGATGTTCTATATCTTGTGTTGCGTCATCAACATGAGTAATGACGTGTCCTAATTATACATGAACAATTTTGAAGGCTTTTTTTATAACATTTTTTTTCGTCATAAAATTATTGTCCAAACACAATTTTAAAAAATTGGATCATTATACTCTTCAATCAATCAAATATTATATCCACTTATTGAATTTATTTCATTGGTTAACACAAGAAGAATACTATTATTGTGAGACATCCTAAAATAAAAATGAGGATTATAATTTGAGACGAAAGGAGTAATAACCAATAAGGTACGAGATTGTGCACACGCACAACCCACGCCAACGATCGGAACTTCTTTTGATCAAATTTAGTAGAAGGTATATTGTTTTATCAAAAGTTCATTGACATAAAAGTTATAAGATAAAGGGAAAAAAATGACCAAAAGTTTATCACAACATTTTTTTTAAAGAAGAGAGTGACCGGAAAGAAAGGTTTTTTTTATATAATTTATTTAGGAAGCCCTTAACCATTCGTATCATATCATGAATGAGATATTGTAATTTTTTTGGCAACATGTATATCGAAAGAGGTTAAACGTGTTGGTTATGAAGGACCTATATTGAAATAAGTTAAGATAGTCTAAAATACTAATCGGTATTCGTGCATTGCAGCGGCGGGTACATTATAAATAAAGATATGAGTAAATTCCAAAAATCGTCCCTGTGGTTTGGCCAAATTGCACGTTTGGTCCGTACTGTTCATTAAGTGCAAAAAACATCCGGATTTAGCACTGTTACATTCAGTTTTGGTCCCCATGTTAACGCCGGTTAAGTGAGTTCCGTTAAGTGGCACTGTTTAATTCACTTTAGGTCCCCAATGTTACACGTTAGCCCCTTAAGGCAGAAATTGTTGCAGCGCCCATCCTTTTATTGGAAAATAATTTTTTTTTTAATTTGAAATTTTTTTTAAAAATTCAAAAAAATTTATATAAATTCGAAAAAACTTATAAAAATTCGAAAAATATAAAAATTCAAAAAAAATTATAAAAATCAGAAAAAATTTATAAAAATTCGAAAAACTTATAAAAATTTGAAAAAAATAATAAAAATTCGAAAAATATAAAAATTTGAAAAATTTTATAAAAATCCGAAAAAAATTATAAAAATTCAAAAAATTTATAAAAATCCGAAAAATTTTATAAAAACTCGAAAAAAATAAAAATTCGAAAAAATTTATAAAAATTCGAAAAAATTTATAAAAATTCAAAAACACTTATAAAAATTCGAAAAACATAAAAATTCGAAAAAATTTATCAAAATTCAAAAAATCTATATAAAATCGAAAAAACTTATAAAAATTCAAAAAATATAAAAATTCGAAAAAATTTATAAAAATTCGAAAAAGCTTATAAAAATCCAAAAAAACTTATAAAAATTCAAAAAATTCAAAAAATTTAAAAAAATTTGAAAAGATTTATAAAATTTACATGAAGATTACATATGGTTCATACACAAATTTTGAACTTTTGGTTTCACTTGCGTTTATTTGCCACACTATTTATCTAGCGAAAAGACATTTCATATTTATCTAGATGTACTAATTTCAAACTACTATTGTAACTAAAAAAACGTAATAAACGTGAACTAGTTTATAAATAAACCAAGCTTCTATATCAAACTCAATTCTTGTAGCATATGTGTATATCTCACAAACGTGTAACTATATACGTTTATTGTTGTTTTATGCATATTGTAGAGAGCTCAACTCGATGCATGGCTACACCTCTAGACAGTTCTTTTAAAACCTCAAGATTTTTCTAATTTGCTGTTGGTAATCATGTCACTATATACGTTTATTTTTCTAATTTGCTGTTGGTAATCATGTCACTATATACGTTTATTGTTGTTTTATGCATATTGTAGAGAGCTCAACTCAATGCATGGCTACACCATCTCTAATAGAGTAAACGTTTTAGGATAAATTTTCTAGTTCTTACTTTACATGCTACTTGGAGTGCAAGAAATTAATATATATAAAAGAATCTATAAGTATATAATTCGATAAATACTTCAAATTAATGTGAAGGGGTTTAGTTACTTTTTATATTTTTCGAATTTTTATAAGTTTTTTCGAATTTTTATAAATTTTTTCGGATTTTTATAAATTTTTTCGAATTTTTATATTTTTGGAATTTTTATAAGTTTTTTTGAATTTTTATATATTTTTTGAATTTTTATAAATTTTTTCGGATTTTTATAAATTTTTTCGAATTTTTATATTTTTTGAAATTTTACAATTTTTTTCGAATTTTTAAAAGTTTTTCAAATTTTTATAAGTTTTTTCGAATTTTTATAAATTTTTTCGAATTTTTATATTTTTCTAATTTTTATAAATTTTTTGAATTTTTATAAATTTTTTCTAGTTTTTATAATTTTTTTGGATTCTTTTAAATTTTTTTCGAATTTTTAAAAAAATGTTCGAATTCAAAAAAAAAATTATTTTCCAAAAAAAGGACGGGCGCTGCAACAATTTCTGCCTTAAGGGGCTAACGTGTAACATTGGGGACCTAAAGTGAATTAAACAGTGCCACTTAACGGAACTCACTTAACCAACGTTAACATGGGGGACCAAAACTGAATGTAACAGTGCCAAATCCAGACGTTTTTTGCACTTAATGAACAATACGGACCAAACGTGCAATTTGGCCAAACCACATGGAAGATTTTTGCAATTTACTCTAAAGATATTGTCGAAAAAGGTTACTTCATCCGTCCCATATTTGTTGTCCACATTTCTTTTATCGGTTGTCTCAAATTAATTGTCCACTTTCATAAATAGGTAAGGAATATAGATCAAGTTAGAAATTAATTGGTTAAGGATAAAACTATCTTTGTGCAATAAGTAAGAAAGAAAAAGCTGTAATGACAATGTTTATCTTAAATTGTGTTTTTTTTGTCTGTGAACAATAATTTTGTGACGGAGGGAGTATAAAAAAAATTGTTACACTATAATATTAAAATATAATAACAAAATAAGTATCACTATTCAAATATGTACTAAATATGATGCTCGCTCAATCTGAGAATGAAAGACAACGTGATGATTGATAATTTTATTACTAGTAGTTGGATACTTTATAAGATCAAAAACATTATGCAATTATAGTAAAATAATTCAAATATATCATATCGTTTATCATATACAATCATAAATTATTACGAATATCATTTATCATTCAATAAATTACATTAAAATCGTGAACATTAAAAATATTAAGTAATACTTTATATATTTAAAGATAGATATTAAGCCTTATTAAAGTTTGTTTTATAAAACAATTAGTGCAAAGTGTGCGTGAAGATTAACAATATTGTTGCATATTAATAAACAATAATATTTGTCATGTTTTATTAAAAGTTTTAGGGTGCATTTTGTTAATAGGTTTTTACGATCAACTTTGGACTCAAAGTAAAAAAGTGTTGTTTGGAATAATAAAGTGAGCCCAAGGATTGAAATTCAATCCTTTATATACTCTGTATACAAAAGTCTAGTAGTAAGGTGGCATTTGTTAACTTCAATAAATATGTGGGCCATCTTTTAATCACAATCACATATTCTCATTTTATTATTTTGTTTAATAATAAATTTTGATTTTATATAACTTAATCAATTATGAATAATTATTTATATATTTTATACTCCCTCCGTCTCAATTTATTTGTCAGGAGAGAGAAAACACAAAGTTTAATAAAAGTGGGGCCACTTTAATTTTCAACCACTAAAACGGAATATTCCTCCATTAGATTCTTTAGTTTTTACTAAATAAGGAAAGTGGACAATTAATTTGAGACATCCATAAAAGGAAATATGGACAATTAAATTGAGACGGAGGGAGTAATTTATTTTCTCTCTCATCAGTTAAATTCAAATCCAAATTCAAATCTTAATCTAAATCCAAATCTTAATCCTAAACCTATTTACAAACCAAACGGGCCCTTAATACTTTGGGTTTAAAAAGGTGTCCTAATGTGTCATCAACATAAGTAATGACATGTCCTAATTGTAGATGAACAATTTTGAAAGCTTTCTCCTTTTAATAGCACTAGCAGGGTATCCGCGCGTTGCGGTGACAGATACCATACTTTTTTGATAAATCATGTATTCTAATTTATTATTTTATTTTTGACAATAAATTTACGAATATCAAGAATTAAATGTGACGTATTTCAACTCTTTAACTAATAGCACTGTTTTTTCATTATACAATTGTGATAATAAATAGTTTATTGAGCAATGTCTTTTCGTCGTTCAAAATATTTATTTGATTTATATAAAGCTATGTTTTATGGATACGAGTGTTAAAAAAACTGTGAAACCGACAAACTGAGCCGACCCACTCAATCCAAAACCGCAAAAAACGATAACTAAGAAATCAAATCCGAGAAAACGAGTGTTATGACTAGAAATATAACCTTAACACACAACTAATAACTAAATATGTGACATCAAACTAGAATAATATAGATGAAGAGTAATATGGATCATATGTAATATCTTAGAACCGAATGTTTATTATCTTGTGGAGAAAGAAAACAAACACACACATAAAGCACATACACACTCTCACCTATACTAGACAATGAGGCACTCTAAAAATGAGGGTCACAGTGTGTTTATATAGTTTCATGGGATGCCCTAAAGAGGCTTTCTTTGGGCTTGGTGGGCTTTGTGTTGGACTTGGGCTTTTACATATTACTTGAACTTATCTAATACAAAGTCCAACACAAAGCCTTTTTATACTTAGACATCTACATGACACACATATTTCTAATATTACAAATGACCATCACTTCACTAATAATTTAAATGCTAACAACCAGAAATCGATAAACCCTATTATCGCGGTTCGATTTCGGTTTTTATTTTTAAATATCAGTGATTACCCGAATCGAACCATGTTTTATATAAATGTAATTTTAAACAAATTGAGACAGGATTAGAAATATGCGCAGTATGATAAAATATAGAGAAAAATATTTTGTTATTTTATCTTTATTATTTGTATTTCTTAAATTGTAGTTTTTGTGTTTGAATAGTTTTTATAATATGCTTTATTTATTTTTTATTTTTTTATTTTAGTGACATCTAATGCAGAAATTGTGTTTAAGTTGTTTGTACAATATGCTTGATAATTTGTATTTCTTATGTAGGGGTGTTTTAATAATTCTATTAATGGTTTTTATTTACCACATTAACTGCTCACTGAAAATGTAATTTATAAAGTTTAAGTGTTGTAAAGTTTTGTACAATAAGCTTGTAGTTGTAAATCTTAAATTTAAGATTGAAGATTAAGTGTTGTAAAGGTTTGTATAAAGTTGTAAATCTTAAAATTAAGATCAAGGAGAGAGAGTGTGTTTTGTGTTTTATACATATGTAGTATAGATGACAAGGTGAATCATAAGTTGTGAGTACGTACAGCTCATTGCAACTTTCGATAGATAGGTGACGTGCAAAGGTGGAAAAAGATTGTTACGAAGTTGAGGTCTTTTTCCTTTAATCGGAACATGTTGTTCTTAGTCGTAGCTCATAGAACGTATCTATACGTACCCACGATGACCTAAATTTGTTTACATCAAACTGTTATCGATGTATTCATCATTTTTCATCGCAAACGTTTAATTAATTGTTAATGAGTTTTGAAGAAATAGTTGACGAGTCTAGTTTCAACTTCTAGTTAAAAATCAATAAGACATGTATTATTGTTTTGGGGTAGAGTATTGAAGAAGAGGTTAGTCGTCGCAAAAGAAAAAAAAAAAAGTACGATGTCAAGACTTTCCCGTTAATTTAATTTTTGAGAGATTTGTTAAAATCAAAACTCTCATTTGAATCATTATCATTGTCATTAGAAATTCATAGAGTTTACAAAAAATTAGTGGGAAGCCTATTTACTATTACTATTACTATTACTATATGACGACCAATTATCCTAAAGATATGTGTAACATGTTCAACAAATGTATATGTGTTTCTAACTTTGTATCTGTAATTATATAAAGTATTACTCTCTCCATCTTAAAATAATTGGTCATAGCTAAAAACACACAATTTAAAAATATATCATCAGGATAACTTTTTTTTTTCTTCTTACTTTTTGCACAATAACAGTTTTACCTTTAATTAATTGATCTCCAAACTTTTTTAAAATTTGTAACAATAACCTTAAATGAAGCTAATATGATAAACTTAATTTACATTCCTTATCCATTTTTGAAATAGACCATTAATTTGAGACAACTGAATAAGAAAATACAAAGTAAAAAAAGAAAAAAAGTATTTCATGTAAAATACAAACAACAAAATGAGCCACGTGTGGGATGCAAAAAAAGAAGGGTACGTTAACACCTTCATCTCTCTTCACACAATCTAGTTTTGTATATAAAACATCTGCATGTCGTCGGAAACAATAAGTTTTGTCTTCTCCGTCAGATAACGAAGTCAGTCTTTTCCTCACAGTAAGCTGATTTTGTATAAATCTATACTATATATAATAGAGAGATGACTCTCTCTCCAAATTCTAAGACTTACAAGAAAAGAAGCATAGTGTACAACACCTTAATGCACATAATTGCAGACACCAAGATCTTACTTTTTTTAGTTCACAAGTACGTTATGTAACGTTTATAAGTTTGATAGTATCATTATTTTGGTATGTATTAATCTTAAAATGAAACTTAGTGAAATAAATATGTTTATTTCTAGAAAAATGGATGTTGTATCTGCAATCCCGAAGTGCTTATTTCTAAGTAGCTTATCAGGACTTATGGATATACAATAAAAATAAGCAATCCCACGCAGCCCTTAATAAGTTAATATACAAAAGTATGGATACTGAAATAACATTTTCATCCCTTTTGTTGGTAGTTCGGTCAGTTTCGGTTACGAACACTACCCATGTAATCTGTTTATGCAAACAGGTTGACGGGTCAACCCGAAACCTGCTTAGACCCAAGCTTAACCTGTTTATTTTCGTGTCGTTTCAGTAATTGCCACATCCTTGGTTTTGATTATATGATTTCTTATGTCTCAGGAATATGGAAGTTGCATCTGCAATCGTTGGTCCTGTGGTGAATCTTTTGACGGTTCATATTACGCAAAAGCTGAGATACCTCACTTCCTCCGCTGAACATGTTAAGCGCATGAAAACCAGAATGAAGGTTTTGGAGGGTCAAAGTGCGGATATTGAAGAGCACATGAAAGAAAACAATGTAAGCAATCGAAAGATACCTGCTCGTGTACCAGGGTGGTTGGAAGATGTTAAAAAGATCAAGGAAGAGGTCGACAAAATCTCAAGTAATGACATTGGATGCTTTAATGTCAAAAAGAAGTATCTAGCAGGAAGAAACGCATTAAGGGTAACCGAGGATATCGAAGGTCTAATTAAAGAGAGTTCTGACATCATCTGGAGTGATGCCCAAATCCCTTTAGGAAGAGTCGATTCCAAACGCCCGGCATCAACATCAACATCAGGTGGAAATACACAAAATGTGTTCGACTCAAGAGTAAAGACATTCAATGATGCACTTAAGCTCCTTCAACAAAACGATGCGGCTCGAGTGATAGCCTTGTGTGGAATGGGTGGTGTTGGGAAAACCACGCTGATGAAACAACTGAAAGAGGCTTCACATGATAACAAGATGTTTAATTGGATTGTGGATGTAGTTATTGGGAAAGCTTCCAACTTGTCTGCAATTCAGAAGGCAATAGCAGCACACACAGGCGAACCTCTAACTGAAACCGATGAAACACTAAGGGCAACTTATCTTTCTAAAAGATTTAAAGGATTTTCAGAGCGTAAAGAAAAGATTCTGGTAATATTGGACGACGTGTGGGAGAAGATTAAACTTGAAGATATCGGATTAGCGAGTCCTTTGCCTAATGGGTTCAAGTTGCTGCTCACATCACGAGATGCAAATATTTGCCGACAGATTGCAGTTGATGCTGATTCTGTTCTTGAAGTTGTTAGAGTTGATGTCTTGGAGGAAGGGGAAGCACGGGATTTCTTTTCTCGAATCGCAGGAATTTCAGATGAACGTGATCGTGATCTCTATAAAATAGGATGTGGTATTGTTAAAAAATGTGGTTGTTTGCCCCTTGCCATCAAACTCATAGCCGCAACTCTTAACAGTCAAAATGAATTTGTATGGAGACGTACGCTCAAGTGTCTGAAGAATAATGATCTTGATAAGAACATACAAGAAATTATTGAGATAAGCTACAAGAATTTAAAACGAGAAGAGGATAAAGCGATTTTTCTGCTTTGTGGCTTGTTCCCCGAGGACTCTAATATCCCCATAGAAGATCTCACAAGATATGCATGGGGATTAAAACTTTTAAAACAAGTTTCTACCATGGAAGATGCTAGAGACAGCACACAAACGAGTGTTAGCAATCTCAAAAATGCATATTTGTTAATGGATGGTGATAGGCGTCACACTGACTGTGTGAAATTGCATGATCTTGTGCTTGCATTTGTGGTAGGTACTGTTTCTAAAGGTGGCAAGGATGGATGTTGGATCATTCACCATGATGATTTCTCAAAGTGGAGTGAAGCTGATAATAAGAGCCAGTCTTGCAAGCAAATTTCGTCAGCATGTAATGGTATGTCTAAGTTTCCTAGTGACGTACTTTAGGTTTCCAAACCTTTCACTTTTGAAACTTATGCACGGAGATGAGTCGCTAAGGGCTCCTCAAGACTTTTATGCAACAATGGAAAAGCTTCAAGTTATAGCATTTGAGAGAATGGAGTATCCATTAGTTCCCACATCATTTCAGTGCTCCACCAACCTTCAAACGCTTTGTCTCCATGAATGCTCCTTGATGTTTGATTTAGCTTGTATTGGAAATCTTTTGAATCTGGAAGTGCTTAGCTTTGCTAATTCTCGCATTACAACCATACCTTCCACATTCAAAAATTTGAAGAAGCTAAGACTACTGGATGTAACAGGTTGTTACAATCTTGTTATAGATGACGGTGTCTTGAAAAGCTTAGTGAAACTTGAAGAGCTTTATATGATACCTGATGATGAAATAGCATGCTTCTTCACAGACAACAACTGTAGTGAACTTGTTGAGCGTTCTGAGAACCTTCGTGCATTAGAATTTGAATTTATTGGTGACAATGCTCATATGAAGAACATGTCTTATGAGAAACTTAAAAGATTCAAGCTCTCAGTGGGATGTTCTTTTATAGAAGTTAGAGACCACGTGCAGACAGATCAAGTTGACATGCACTCATATGAAAACAGCTTGAAGCTGATCACCAACAGAGAAGAACTGCTGAAATCTAAAATGAACGAGCTGTTTAAGATCACAGATGCACTTTATCTACAAGTGAATGATATGAATACTCTTGAAGATGTTGATGTGGAACACCCGCATCCTCAACATCCTCCTCAAAACTCTTCATTTTACAATTTAAGACTCCTTGTAATTTCAGAATGTGCAGAGTTGAAATACCTTTTCATACCGAGTGTTGCAACAAAGTTGTCAAAGCTTGAGTATCTGGATATTTCCGGATGCCCTATTATGGAAGCAGTCATACGTACTGAGAATAATGGATCCAGTATAATCAAGTTTTCCAACTTAAGGTATCTGAGGTTGGCTGAGCTACCAAAGTTATTGCATTTCAGCAATAACGTTGATGTAATTGAGCTGCCACGTCTCATGGAGTTGCGACTTGAAGGTCTTCCAAAATTTACAAGCATTTATCCCGATAGTGCAACATCTTTTGTGTCGAGTAATATATACCCCATGCAATCTTTCTTGAACGCACAGGTAAGTATTTGCTTTGTATTAATATACTTATTTAAACAATCTTTTCAACTTAAAGTGTTTTAATAATGGGCAGGTATCTAATGAATGAACAAATCTTTTTACTTTGCAGGATGCGGCTCCTAAGCTGGAGAAGTTGTTTGTTTCTGACATGGAGAAGTTGAAGAAGATATGGCCTCCTCAGTTTAGTATTAGTAATCTTTGCCCATTGGGAGAGCTTACGGTCGAGGGTTGTGATTCCATTGAAGTCTTGTTCAACATGGATTTTGGAGAAATCGAGCAACTTAGCAGCAACTTGAGAAGCATTGAAGTGAAGAGATGTGATAGTCTTGTGAAGCTTTTTTCATGCAATCCATTTCCATTCCTGAATAATCTACAAGAGCTTAAAGTTGAAAGGTGTGATTCTGTTGAAGTGATATTCGACATCGACATGGGATGTGTTGGTGAAATGGATAAAGTTAGCAGTAGCAGGTTGAGAAGCATTCGTTTGGAGGATTTAGGGAAGCTTAGAGAGGTGTGGAGGATAAAAGATGCTGGAAATAACATGATTCTTGGCTTTGAAGCTGTTGAAAGCATATGGATTCAAGATTGTGGGAGGTTTGAAAATTTAATCACACCTGCCACAACCACTTTTGATATGAGAGCACTCAAAGAAGTTCAAATTATCAGATGCGGCAGAGAAAGTGGGAGAAACAATGAATTGGCTGAGAGTACTAACCAAGATCAAGAGGTACTATCTTTAAATTGAATGCTTAAAACTAACATAAATGACTTGAATGTAATTTATTATTTTTTCATAGAAAAAAATAATATAATTTTAAAAATAAAGTTTACCAAACATCTTCAATAAACCACTATTTTGGTTGTCGCTTTTTTACTTGATTTTTATAACCTTAAAAAACTATTTATCTAAAGTAAAGAAAAGTAGCATATTACTATCAAACTATTTCTCATTTGTTATTAAGTTAAAAAAATGGTCCCTGTGGTTTGCTAAAAACTAATTTTGAAACTAGTTACACTTTTGTTCCTTCACTCAAGCATGCGTTAAAATATACCACTAACATGGTGCATCTGTTGTCCACGTAAGGACAAAATAGTGATTTTAGATATTTTTATTTTTTTCATTTTTATGACCGGCCGGCGCCCACCCGACTAGAGGGACTGAGAAATTAATTTCAGTACGTGCATACCCTGTAATTGTGTGCAACAATGTAAAATTTTCTACAAGGTGCAAACATCTAAAAACTCTTGTGAAACCCGCAATATCTTGCTTACTTTTACTGAGAAAATGAGTTTTTACGAATTACATGTTTTGTAGCTACGTCTAAATTAAGATTAAAATTGTGTGTATTTTTGCCAACATGTGTGAAATTGTGTTATTATTTTTGTCATAATATTGGGACCATTTTAGTAATTTACTCTTGTTTTTTTATTTCTCTTATCAAGATATTCCTTTTTCTTAGATAGGTTATTTTTTATTTTTTATTTTTAATCAAAAATTATAACATTTGTGGTTGCAATGTACAGATTAATGTTATACCCACATCGAGGGAGGAAGTAAATGATGGTATTTCTGAAGTTGCATTCCCATCCTATCTATTACACACTTTCCATCACCTTCATAAACTCTCATTGAATAACTATAAAGGCGTGGAGGTGATCTTTGAGATAATGAGTCCAAGTAGTAGAGAATCAGCTCACAATGCTCAACAACCACTCATACTCCCCTTTCTTGAAGAACTAGATTTAAGCTATTTGGAGAGGACAAGACATGTGTGGAAGTGCCATTGGAATGAATTCTTAATTCTTCAAAAACCGCAGTCACAGTCCTCATTCCATAACCTCACAACAATAAGAATGAAACATTGCCATAGCATCAAATACTTGTTTTCACCTCTCATGGCGAAACTTCTTTTCAACCTAAAGGAAGTTTTTATATCGTACTGTGGTGGTATTGAAGTGATTGTTTCAAACAGAGATGATGAAGATGCGTTTGTATATTCCCACACAGTTACCACTTTCTTCCCTCATTTAGACAGTCTTAATCTTGCATACCTCAGAAGGTTCAAGTGTATTGCTGGTGGTGCCAATGGTATATCTACTGATATTCATGACCAGCTTAAGGTATTTTTCCTATATATTCAGCGACTAAAATATAGGTTGGTTAATGTTGTTAATATCAACTCTCTGTTGATTATATAATTAAGTTCTCGTTTTTTTTTTTTTTTTTTTTTTTTTTTTTTTTTTTTTTTTTTTTTTTTTCATTTAGTTATCTCAAACTTCTTGGTCCTTATGCGAATACGCTAGAGAGATAATTATAACAGGTTGTGATGCATTGTCAAGTGTGGTTCCATGGTATGCTGTAGGACAAATGCAAAAGCTTCAGGTGCTGAAAATAATAAATTGCAAATCAATGACAGAGGTGTTTGAAACTCAAGAGATCAACAAGAGTGGTACTGATACTGGAAAGTCACTTCCAAGGCTAGAATACATTACGATGCTCAAACTTCCAAAACTAAAGATCTTGAAAATTCAAGAGTGTAACCTTTTGGAACATATATTCACATTTTCCACTCTTCAAAGCCTCACGCAACTCGAAGAGTTAGAGGTAAAGGATTGCAAGGCAATGGAAGTCATTGTTAGGAAAGAAAATGAAGAGCAAAAAACAGCATCTGATGTTGTTGTCTTTCCTCATTTGAAGTCCCTTATACTAGTCAATCTACCAAACTTTGTGGGTTTCTTCTTGGGAAAGAATGAATTCATATGGCCAGCATTGGAAAAGGTTGTGATTGGTGAATGCCCACAAATAACGGTGTTCACTTATGGACGGTCTACAGCTCCAAAGCTTAACTTCATAAATACAAGCTTAGGCAAACATAGTTTTGAATGTGACCTTAACTTTCATGTGACGACCACCTCGCATCAGGTATATTTTCTATTTAAAAAATTAGAAAAGAAAAAACCTGCACACCTCGCATAAGGCCTTGCTTTAAATTATGATTTTCATCAAAATTACAACGTCTTTATTGAATCGAAAGTAATAAAATAGCAAATACAAACGGTTCGGTTATGTATGTGATCCACAAAACCCAAAATTGTAATAAAATGGGGTCGTATTAGAACCGTATTGTACTCACATCTGGCGTTTTATCATTTAACCAACTTATACGTACAATTATCTCTGACTTAAGCTTGTGGTGCTTTTTTTTTTTTTTTTTTTTTTTTTTTTTTTTTTTTTTACCTTGTAGGCCCGATTACCGAGTTATGAAAGTACAAGCTCATACCGCCCGACTACTATGGAACGGTTGCCTTGGTCTTATCATAATTTGATCGAAGTGGATACGGTTAACACCAGTGTTGGACAAACTCTTTTTTCATCCGATAAGCTGCTACAACTGCAAAAGCTTGAAACTGTCCATTGTAGTTATTGTGACATTGAGAAGATATTTGATTCACAAACTGTTGCTGAAATTCCAAACTTGAGACAAGTGGAGTTGTGGTGTTTAGATAGTCTCAAGTATATATGGAAGAGCAAGCAGGGGACACTATTAAAGTTTCCAAACCTAACAAGACTGTCAATTGGGGAATGTGATAGTTTAGAATATGTATTTACATGTTCGATGGTTGGTAGTCTATTGCAACTCCAGGAACTACAAATAAATGGTTGTAGTATGAAGGTAATTGTGAAGGGAGAAGAAGAAGAAAGTGATGCCATAGTGAATGCTATTGTGGTGTTTCCTTGTCTGAAGTCCTTAATACTTGGTAATCTTGATAGTCTCGAGGGATTTTGCTTAGGAAATGAAGCTTTTGAATTTCCATCATTGGATACCTTGGAAATTTATTTTTGTCCAGAAATGACGGTTTTCACCAAGGGAGATTTGTCTGCTCCAAAGCTATATGTAATGGGGTTTGTGAAGCATAATATACACAACAGGCTGAACTCCTTTTTGAACACCTTAAATAAGAGGAGGGACTAAAGATGTAAAAGTTCATGTTCTTACACTTGACAACTCCTTCATCTTCAATCCAATGGTCATTCAACGAATCTCATCTCGATTCACCAGCAGAATCAGGATCTCCAGCCAATCATTCACATGTGTTTGAAAAAGTGTGCCTATTATCTTTTGTGATAGTTTAAGGGTGTGTTTGGTATAAGGGTTTGGGAATCAAGGAATGAGTTTGATATCCATTGTTATTGTTTTCTAAAAGTGAGTTTGAAACCCATAGTTTCTTTCATGGGTGGAGAGGGTGGTTTGATAGTATTTCTATCTAGGGCAATATTTTATGCATTAAAATTTTCATTTCTACAATTTTTTCTACAAAAAGTTTTTGGTAAATGAGACCCAAAACAATGTGATACCCATAACTCAAACTTTATACTATACCTATTGTGATTGAGTAGCAAACCAAACGCGCCCTTAATTTAATAATGAATTGGAATGACCTTTAGTTAAAACTAACATAGGCTTGAAACTTCACTTATGGTAATCAAACCTTTTCCTGGTAATAAGAAACAAGATAACTGGAGCAGGCAGAGTAAATCAACTGAAATCTAATAAATCGTGCAGTAAGTACCTAGTTTAGCGTCCTATTTTAGGGAATTTTTTTTATACCAATCTCATCTAGTGACTAAGAAGAGATTAACAACAAAAGGATCAGTCAACTGCCTAATCTTAGAATATATTGCTGTAGAAATAGTCGAGCGCGATAGTGAAATCAATATGCTCCAGTACTAGTGTCCCATGAATGTTGCAGCCTTTTCTTTTTGGGGTATCTCATTAAAAACTGTAAAATAGTAAATTGATAAGTTTTCGTGCTAAAATGACTTGTTTGGTCATCATTACAAATAGTGTGTTGCTTTGGGTTCACTGCAAATATTCAAACAATTTACATAAACTAACAAATCAAACATTGCAATTAACACTAGATGAAGTACTTTATTTGAAAATTAGTGCCCTGTACACTTATTCTTATGTGTGCAGTCACTGCAGCGTTTATAGGAATCTATTATCTGATAACCTATTTGCAGCTTTGCAATCAGTGTAAATGATTAGACTTCAGATGTTAAGTAATTTCATTCTAAAGGTATAGATTTATGACAATGTATGACAATGTCAGTATGCAAATTCGACACATTCATTAGTTAAAGGAGTTTTTTTAGAGATATTAACAACGGGCCCAAACTGCAGATTGTTGGTTTTAAATATATTGACATTCAAATAAATAAATAAACCTAAACATCAAATCACACAATACGCGGAAGCAAGGATCATATTAACATGTATAAAGTAATACCGAAAATAAATAGGAACGTACCTTGATCTTAGCTAAACAAAGATCAAATCTTCTCTTGAACAATCAAACGGATTAACGTGGAACCCCTTACAATTTTGTTCCACAATCCAAGATCAATATCTAAAGTAAGATATTAACGAGCTCTCGAACACACGTACTATTACTCGGATAACGAATGATGCTAGTAATTGAACACGAATTAAACCAAAACAAGTTTTGTTTAATTAAATCAATTGACCCTACTTTTAAAAATAAAAGCAATAGCCTGTACTTGGAAAAGTAAAACAATCGAGTGGTACTATTGGAACAGGAGAAAGAATATGAATTATATGGTTATATTAAATTTTACTCTAGTCAAAGTCTACCCATGTCTTTGTATTTATAGTGAACAGTTGCTTGGAGGACAAGAAGTCGACAAGGGTTAGGATACCCTTGCCATCCGATCAACCAAGCCCAATCATGGGGTTCTAGATCCTTCTTGAGCTCCTAATTTCACTAACGGTCCTTCCTTTATTCCTTAACGACGGTTTAGTCAATTCCGTTAATTACTTAACGTCCGTTAGTCCCCATTTCGTGTCCAAATAATTAAAATACATAACTATTATATATATTAATTATTTACGTTAGTCATTCATACGTAAAGTGTGCAATCCCTCGCTCCCGAGTTCGAATCTAGTCATACACGATAATATTTTTTCATTAAAACTCTAACAGCTCCCACTTGGAAATATATTAAAAGTGTAATGACATTGGTTAGCGTCTAGCAACACGCCAATGCCCCCAGAACAACTCGGGTGGTGGTTCTCCTGGAAAAAACCATTCGATGATAAATCATCATACTCATCCTTTTGCTTCTAATACTACATTAATATAGATATGGATCTAAGTCATTCTTTATTAATAATTTTGTTTCTCGTTGTTTATGATTAAATAAGATTACCAAATCTTCTGAACTATTCAGGGGAGATCTTGGATGTGGCCACACAAACATCTTACCAATCCTACGAGGGGCCCAGCAGTATTAAACTCCAAACAGTTTGAAGGAACAAATTCTATCTTGACTACGAGCATAACACATGCACTTCGCAATGCTTCCCAAAACAATCCGTATAGCTACCAGTTACGTATAGCGTTAAATTGAATCAAAGAAATGCACTACATGCATGACAGTTATCTGGCATCTCAAGTCTGAGGATAACTATATACTCATGATTTACTTGATGACAAGATCCATAAAGTAAACTCATGTGGCGGGATTAAGTCCTATATTCAAACAATTTGAATATCATGTGAAATCGGTATGACAACGCATCAATATACTTTCAAGTATATTATACCAATACTCAGATTTACCTTAATTTAATGATATTCCCATATCATTAACCGGCAACGGACAGTTTAGAATATATAAATATATTAAAGGATGTAAACATGCAAATATATGATACATTATTAAGACAATGATAAATAAAACATAACCATTATTTCATTCCATTAAATTAATAACTGTTTTACAACATCCCATTATCCAAATACTATTCACAGATATGCATGAAACTATCAGCTAAACGAAGTCCTATGCCATCGGAAATTTCTTTAAGCTTTCCTCCGGGTAGAGCTTTCGTTAATGGATCTGCTAAGTTGTCATCTGTGTGAACTTTGAGTAGTTCGATTTCGCCTATCTCTACTTGTTCCCTAACATAGTGATATCGAATCGGGAAATGTCTGGTGCCCTTCATGATTCCAGGTTCATTGGCAAATGTAATTGCGGCAGAGTTGTCACAATACATTTTTATAGGTCTTTCGATTGAAGGCATAACTCCAAGGCCTGAAACGAATTTCCTAATCCAGACTGCTTCCATTGCAGCTTCTGAGGCAGTAATATACTCACTTTCTGAAGTAGACATAGCAATAGTGCCCTGCTTCTTGCTCTTCCAATCCACCGCTCATCCATTGATGACAAAGACGTAACCCGTCTGAAACTTCGTATCATTTTTATCACACTTCCAGGATGCGTCGCAGTAACCTGTAACACACAGCTCTGCTTCTTGGATTCCCCCATACACTAAAAACATATCACTTGTAGATCTCAAATACTTGAGAATATGTTTCACAGCCGTCCAGTGGAGTTCACCTGGATTATTCTAATATTGACTGGTAATGTTCTGAGCAAACGCCACATCGGGCCTTGTACATCGCACCGCATACATTATAGATCCCACAGCCGAAGCATACGGGACTCTCTTCATGCGTGCCACCTCTTCAGGTGTTGAAGCACAAGCTTTGCTACTCAAGCCATGTTCTACTTGCATTGGCAAAAATCCTTTTTAGAATTTTGCATACTGAATCTCTTCAGTATCTTGTCAATGTAAACACTTTGACTTAAACCAATTAATCGCCTTGATCTATCCCTATAGATCTTGATTCCTAGAATGTATGTTGCTTCCCCTAGATCTTTTATGGAAAAACATTTCCCAAGATAGGCTTTCACCTCATTCAAGCTTGGAATGTCTTTACCCATGATCAATATGTCATCAACATACAGAACTAGAAAAATAACACCACTCCCACTGGCTTTGTGATATACACATGGCTCATCGTGATTTTGAGTAAATCCAAACTTTTTGATTTCCTCGTTAAATCGCTTATTCCATTGTCGTGATGCTTGCTTCAATCCATAAATGGATATTTGAAGTTTGCATTCACGGTTTGGAAACTTTGGATTCACAAACCCTTCAGGCTGCACCATATAGATGTCTTCATCAAGACGACCGTTCAAGAAAGTGGTTTTTACATCCATTTGCCAAATCTCATAGTCATAGTATGCTGCTATGGCTATGAGAATCCTAATAGCCCTAATGTCAGCTATAGGAGAAAAGGTCTCCTCGTAGTCAACGTCATATGTTTGGGTAAAGCCTTTAGCTACCAAACGGGCCTTATAGGTGTGTACATTGCCATCCATGTCAGTCTTCTTCTTGAAGAGCCACTTACTCCCAACTACCTTGGCATTGGGAGGAAGGTCTACTTCAATCCAGACTTCATTTCCCTTCATGGATTGCATTCCCCATTCATAGCAATCTGCCATTTTTCCTTTTCAGGATCATTCATGGCAGCTCTATAATTAGCAGGCTCTCCAAGGTCCCCTAATATAGTTTCCTCAACCTCCATGTTAAGACATAGATGCTCAGGTGCTTTAACAGTCCTTACGGATCTACGAATGGGAATCACTTCAACTTCAGGTGGAGGACCCAGACTATCCGGTTCCACAGGAAGTTCGCCAGTTTTTTCAGAAGGTAATGTATCCTCTTGATCATCTTCCAGATCATAGAGCCTCCCACTGAATTCTTGAGATATCAGATCTGTAATACCCAAAATTTCAAAACATGTAAAATGACCAAAATGCCCCTGTAACTTTAAAATTTAATTAATAAGTGTTTAAAACGCCAAATAAAGCCCAAACCTCTGTAAATGAGCAACATATGAAGTAAAATAATTTTTATTGCAACACTTTAATATTTTACATGTTCTAAAAATATTTGTCACACCTTTAAACTTATAAATGGGCCGAATACATTTTATATATATACTTTTATATTCTTGTTAATTAAATTAAAATAGAGGGACTAAAAGTGTAAATTCTGGAAACTTGAAGGTGATTCGTATAAATAATGATATAAAGGGTGTAATGTGTAATTTTGGATATTTAAAGGCTTAATGTGTAATTATTAATAAATTGGGTTTCGAATTGTAAATTATGAAATTAAGGGACTAGTTTTGTAAATTATGAAACTTGAGGGATAAAATTCGTACCATATATTAAATGGTTGGGTAATTCTGTAATTTTGTAAAATTAAGGGCTTGATGTGTAAATATAATTATGGTAAGGATTAAAATGTGATTTATGTAATTATAGGGTTTATTTTGTAAATAAATTAACTAACGGGGTATAAATTGTAAATTGAGGAACTTAAAGGGTTAAAAGTATAATTTTGAATAACTTATATATTTAAATGAGTAACTTGAGGTATTTTTATTTTAAACCTTTCACTTTGGTGTAATTACAATTAAAACCCTAAAATCTGGAAAGTGGTCATATTTGACCCTAGACTTTTATAACTTGTTAAAATAAACCCTAATGTCCATAATACTGAGTTACTGATAACTTCACCTACTCTAAAATATTTGAATTTTGCTAATTCGGGAAACCTGCTAAATATGAAAAGTTGCTAATTCTGGAAAGTCATCTAAAAAGGAAAGTTACTAAAAATGGAAAGCCGACTAAAATAAGTAATCTGAATTGAACAAGCTATTAATAAAACAAATCATGAATTCATGTAGATCCGTTGAAGATGCAGTTGTTTCCGACCTGGTTGTTCTGTTGTGTTTTCATTTGCGGTATAAGGTACAGATATTCTGACCTTCCTTATAAGGTTTCTCATGATCTCTTTCATTTTTCTGATCTGTCAGTTTCTGTATTAATGCCATTGCTATGATCCCCTTTACTTGAACCTTTCATATGATTCCCCTGTTTATAAATCCCTGATTAGGACCTTGTTATAAGAATTTGATTATGAACCTTTCTGATATGGTATCTGATTCTGAGTTCCCTTGATAAACTGAACCCTATTTTATTCCTTTGATACTTGACATGATTCGTTCTTCACCTTGTGACCTGAATATACAAACCTCTGAATACCCTGAAGATTCATTTTGACATTATAACTGAAATTGGAAACTTTCCTTGATGATATGAAAATGTTTTTGAGAAAAGCTTTTGAAAACGATGTTATACCAATTTTGAATTGAAACTGCACTAAGGGTTTTATGAAAATCTCTTTTAAAGACTATCTTTATAAAAAGGTTTTACTAAACATCATTTTATGAAAGTCACTGAAAGATTATTTTAAATACAAGTTTAATATGAAACCTTTGAATTAAAATCTTTTCTATGAACCTATAAACTTTCTGATATTGACCTTCTGATATTGAACCTTCTGGTATTGAACCTTCTGATATTGAACCTTTCTGATATTGACCTGCTGATATTGAACCCTCTGATATGAAATTCTGATTTGGACTTTCTGATATAACTGAACTGGATACTTGGACTTTTGATACTTGACCATTGACCTACAGTTTGAGACTACGAGCCACTTCACTAGGCATGAGGGTTTCATGTCCTTGTCATTGATGCACCGATGACTTGACTCTAGGGCAGGAGAGTGATGACCTGTCCCGTCCCTGATCTGACTTGTTAT
This sequence comes from Artemisia tridentata subsp. tridentata, assembly GCA_021014915.2. Taxonomy (NCBI): domain Eukaryota; kingdom Viridiplantae; phylum Streptophyta; class Magnoliopsida; order Asterales; family Asteraceae; genus Artemisia; species Artemisia tridentata. The sequence continues at coordinate 403,992,760 of CP139505.1, read as the reverse complement.
GTAGGAGAAGAATCTGGCCTACTGGGGCGCATGGATGCATCCTAGATTTGTTCTGTTTCTGTTATCTGTTTATATTATCTGTTATATCTCTGGTGACTGATGGTGTGTGCGATACACGTCTTTCACAACCTCTGGGAGCTAGCTACTCCATTTGATACATGAGGACACCCCTCATATTATCTGGTTACTGAGAGGACACCCCTCTGATTGATGATGATGGCATGGTTATATATATTATATCTCTGTTTCTGGGCTCGTGGTGGATTACTACTTTCCTTTACCATATACATTTACTTACCTTGACCCTTATTAGACCTTGCACTGTTTCCCTTTACCTTTATCTATTTATTATTTCCCTATCCCTTATCCTTACTCCTTATTTATCCTTTAACTCTGATTATATCTGTATGATCTATGTTTCTGACACTCTGTACTATTCTTTATTACTGCTTTGTTACCGTTATATCTGTCTACTGAGCTCTCGTAGCTCAGCCGCATTTCTTTTCATGCGGCAGGTTTTAGTAAGAAGCTGAATTTGAGTGGAGAGTACCATTGGACTTAGAAGACTACACTGTGATAGTTATTTTATTATAGAGATGACTAGAAGAATTTATATTTTCAGACTTAGTATTTATTCCTTTGTAAATTTTGTATTTCCTTGTAATTTCTTGTAACCTTTGTATTCCTTTGTATTATTGAAGATGTATGCTTGTGTATGTTTCTGATATGTCACCATTGTTGTGACATCTCTACCCTTGTCGGGTCGGGGTGTTACAATTTATGGTATCAGAGCGACCGGCTGCGACTCGTAATACATTTACCTTTTACCTGTGAGTTCTGGACCATTAGGCTTCCACGGTAAGAACATAGGAGAAACACCCTGAGAACTTGCTTTAGGATTTCTTGATATGAACTTAAGTTTTGACCAGTGAGGAATGGGTAGACTATAAGGCATTTGTTTAAGTATTTTTGCTTCCGCATCACTCTGGTTCGTGCTTTGCTTTGGATTTAAGTCTGTTAAGATCACTTTTGGAAAATTGCAAGCTTATGCTTTGCACTACCTAAGTTTTGAACCTAAATAAATCTCGAAGGCATTAAGAACTGCATAGTAATTGCCTGACACTATTTGATCCTTGTCTGCAGAGTCTGACTCTGACCTCTGATCCTTCTGTTAATCATTTTGATGCCTCTTCGGGCATTCTGAAAATCTCCTTGGCGATGACGTACTTGACACCTTCTGTTATTTGTCTTTTGCTTTTGATAAGCATTTGATACCTTCTGTTAATTGTCTCTTGTTTTGATAAGCATCTATGAATTTTCTGACACTTTTTTTTTGTTTTATTTCGTCGTACCCATCTCTGTCCTTATGAAAAGCCTTGTGGTGTTTAACCACGAGTATAAGAATGTTTCCCTCTCATTTTGGACGATAAGATTTGCCTTGTTGATCTGTCTTTCTGTGGACTGTTAACTCCGATGTTATTATGATAAAGGATTGGTTGTTTGACAACTATCCTTCTATGTCTCACCTTTGACGTTTAAAACAATTTTGAACTCCCTACCACGATTACCGATTGTTAAACTTTCTGCTATCGCTATTACTCTGGAGACTCGTGTGTTACTTTCGCGGTTATGAAGTTTTCCTTAAACCCATTTCGTACACCCATGAATGAACCTCACCTTGAGAAATACTTGGCACCCGGAATTTTCTGAAACACGATTTCTGATTGAACCACCAAGTTTTCCACTGGAGTGTGAAGTAAGTTTGCTTAAGTGTATTTTCTTGGCGTATTTCAGTTTTGTTCGCGATAAAGAAGAATGATGACAGGAGATATGTATTGATTTCTGGAAGCTGAACCGTATTGCTATTTGGAACCCTTATTTCTCCACCCTGAAACGACTTTATATCTATTCAATATCAGAGCACGAAGTTTCCTTCAGATGGAAATATGAATTGAGGTTATTCTTGAGATCGCTTTCCGTATTTGTAACGACTGATATGACGGTTTGTGACGCTCATACTATTAGCTAAAGCTCTGACTATTCTGTAAATTTGATAAATGAATGTTTTCTCGTGAGTACTTGGGCAAATGGTCATTGTATGACTTAATAGTACATTCGGAGACGAAGAAGAACCTGAGAATCATTCTTGCACTTGTAAGAAAATTGACGATCACTTGTGCATTCTAGGAGATTGATATCTGTTGAGACAACGGTTTTTCTTGATTGAGAATATCTCTTTAAATCCCGCAAATTTTGAAACTATCACCGAATGGTCAAGACCGATAACAAAATGGTAAACTGAAATCTTTTGAACCTTGCATCAGAATTCTGAAAGACGTTTACAACTTGCGTTACCCTTGATAAATTTCGTGACCAGAGAGAAACAGCTTAGTCTGATTGAGAACGGAGTTTTGGAAAGCTGAAATAGAAATTTGTTTCCATACCTTCAGACGGAACAAATTTTGAGACATTTCAGAAAGAGACTCGGTTATGCTCCCTTGCAACACAGAAGGTTTTGCGTATGCATCAAGACAACTAGAAACGCATCAGAAGAATTACTTCGCTACCTGACCTGGAGTTGACAACATCGGTGACTACCCTGAATAGTGAAGACATTCCTTACAAGGCAGAAGTGTTGGCGATACAGAAGGAAGATGGCGACCCTGGAGCTGACGAAGACGTACAGTCTCACTTCCCTATTCATCTTGGTTGTACTAAGATGAATTGAGAGCGGAAGCAGACTGGATGACGAAGGAACTTAAAGATCATGCCAGAAATTCACATTACTCCATCACATTCCAAGAAGAACTGCAGGAGGCTTGATGAACCAGACACAAGATCACGATTTTGCTTCACTTCCAGATGGATGGAAAAACGAAGACAGATTAACCGGACTTGAAGAGATTTGATGTTTTGAATGAACGGATTTCTGAAACAGACCTTTTATGTTTGGAAGAATTGATTCTGTGAAGACCGAAGTTATTGACGATTAGTTTTCATTTCCGTTGACTCCCTTAAGCTTCGTTATATCGTGATAAGATCCTCTAATGATTTAAGTTCCCTAGAAGCATTTCAGTTCCGTGTTTATTTTTCATATGTTCGATGATGGCCTTGTTCTGAGGAAATTTGGCAAATTGTGGAAAATCTGATGCTTGTGACGGCGTACTTTATTTTGCTAGGCAATCTGGAATTCCGATACTCTTGCGAACGGTTGCTTTCTCTCTTGACTATGACATTGATTTTGTTGACTCTGAGATTGTAGAAGTACTAGGTGGATTAAGATAGGTTGTTATACTCACGACTCGAGATAAAGTATGATCATCATGAAGGCATAATTATGTGGTGCTAGTATTATGACGCCTGATCAACGTGATAATACTTACACCATATAACGTGCACTCATTGTGGCCATAGGATATCTTGGGGGAGTACCTAAGAAGTTTAGAATCTGTTCTCCGTTGGATTACCGTGATTAGTGAGTCGTTAGGTTCAGTCTACCCATGCGAATACCCTGCTTTCGTTCATTAGATATTTGGATGAGTTGAGACTCTCGTTTTGCATTCTGTTGACCTCAGTTATAAATCTTAAACTCTTTGTGGAGCTCTCCACTGATGATACAGTTAATCTGATTTGAAATTATGTTCGTATTTCATATAAGCTTTTCAGAAGATTCACCTATCATCCATTTTATGTTGAATGGTTCTTTTGATCAAAATCAAACTAATTTGTCTCCTTCTGAGGAATCTGAACCCATCTTGTTTTGATCGAGTCATGAGAAACCCTTGTTGTGAAGATCCTTTTGGAAGAACCTCCGAGGGCGTGAGGATGTTCGTGACGATCTTTTGCGAATTGCTACGACTTTGTTTAACCTTGCGACTTCAAATTTCGAGGACGAAAATTTTCTTTTAGAGGGGAAGAAGTTGTAATACCCGAAATTTCAAAACATGTAAAATGACCAAAATGCCCCTGTAACTTTAAAATTTAATTAATAAGTGTTTAAAACGTCAAATAAAGCCCAAACCTCTGTAAATGAGCAACATATGAAGTAAAATAATTTTTATTGCAACACTTTAATATTTTACATGTTCTAAAAATATTTGTCACACCTTTAAACTTATAAATGGGCCGAATACATTTTATATATATACTTTTATATTCTTGTTAATTAAATTAAAATAGAGGGACTAAAAGTGTAAATTCTGGAAACTTGAAGGTGATTCGTATAAATAATGATATAAAGGGTGTAATGTGTAATTTTGGATATTTAAAGGCTTAATGTGTAATTATTAATAAATTGGGTTTCGAATTGTAAATTATGAAATTAAGGGACTAGTTTTGTAAATTATGAAACTTGAGGGATAAAATTTGTACCATTTATTAAATTGTTGGGTAATTCTGTAATTTTGTAAAATTAAGGGCTTGATGTGTAAATATAATTATGGTAAGGATTAAAATGTGATTTATGTAATTATAGGGTTTATTTTGTAAATAAATTAACTAAAAGGGTATAAATTGTAAATTGAGGAACTTAAAGGGTTAAAAGTGTAATTCTGAATAACTTATATATTTAAATGAGTAACTTAAGGTATTTTCATTTTAAACCTTTCACTTTGGTGTAATTACAATTAAAAACCTAAAATCTGGAAAGTGGTCATATTTGACCCTAGACTTTTATAACTTGTTAAAATAAACCCTAATGTCCATAATACTGAGTTACTGATAACTTCACTACTCTAAAATATTTGAATTTTGCTAATTCGGGAAACCTGCTAAATATGAAAAGTTGCTAATTCTGGAAAGTCATCTAAAAAGGAAAGTTACTAAAAATGGAAAGCCGACTAAAATAAGTAATCTGAATTGAACAAGCTATTAATAAAACAAATCATGAATTCATGTAGATCCGTTGAAGATGCAGTTGTTTCCGACCTGGTTGTTCTGTTGTGTTTTCATTTGCGGTATAAGGTACAGATATTCTGACCTTCCTTATAAGGTTTCTCATGATCTCTTTCATTTTTCTGATCTGTCAGTTTCTGTATTAATGCCATTGCTATGATCCCCTTTACTTGAACCTTTCATATGATTCCCTTATTTATAAATCCCTGATTAGGACCTTGTTATAAGAATTTGATTATGAACCTTTCTGATATGGTATCTGATTCTGAGTTCCCTTGATAAACTGAACCCTGTTTTATTCCTTTGATACTTGACATGATTCGTTCTTCACCTTGTGACCTGAATATGCAAACCTCTGAATACCCTGAAGATTCATTTTGACATTATAACTAAAATTGGAAACTTTCCTTGATGATATGAAAATGTTTTTGAGAAAAGCTTTTGAAAACGATGTTATACCAATTTTGAATTGAAACTGCACTAAGGGTTTTATGAAAATCTCTTTTAAAGACTATCTTTATAAAAAGGTTTTACTAAACATCATTTTATGAAAGTCACTGAAAGATTATTTTAAATACAAGTTTGATATGAAACCTTTGAATTAAAATCTTTTCTATGAACCTATAAACTTTCTGATATTGACCTTCTGATATTGAACCTTCTGGTATTGAACCTACTGATATTGAACCTTTCTGATATTGACCTTCTGATATTGAACCCTCTGATATGAACTTCTGATATGGACTTTCTGATATAACTGAACTGGATACTCGGACCTTTGATACTTGACCATTGACCTACAGTTTGAGACTACGAGCCATTTCACTAGGCATGAGGGTTTCATGTCCTTGTCATTGATGCACCGATGACTTGACTCTAGGGCAGGAGAGTGATGACCTGTCCCGTCCCTGATCTGACTTGTTATGTAGGAGAAGAATCTGGCCTACTGGGGCGCATGGATGCATCCTAGATTTGTTATGTTTCTGTTATCTGTTTATATTATCTGTTATATCTCTGGTGACTAATGGTGTGTGCGATACACGTCTTTCACAACCTCTGGGAGCTAGCTACTCCATTTGATACATGAGGACACCCCTCATATTATCTGGTTACTGAGAGGACACCCCTCTGATTGATGATGATGGCATGGTTATATATATTATATCTCTGTTTCTGGGCTCGTGGTGGATTACTGTTTTCCTTTACCATATACATTTACTTACCTTGACCCTTATTAGACCTTGCACTATTTCCCTTTACCTTTATCTATTTATTATTTCCCTATCCCTTATCCTTACTCCTTATTTATCCTTTAACTCTGATTATATCTGTATGATCTATGTTTCTGACACTCTGTACTATTCTTTATTACTGCTTTGTTACCGTTATATCTGTTCACTGAGCTCTCGTAGCTCAGCCGCATTTCTTTTCCTGCGGCAGGTTTTAGTAGGAAGCTGAATTTGAGTGGAGAGTACCATTGGACTTAGAAGACTACACTTTGATAGTTATTTTATTATAGAGATGACTAGAAGAATTTATATTTTCAGACTTAGTATTTATTCCTTTGTAAATTTTGTATTTCCTTGTAATTTCTTGTAACCTTTGTATTCCTTTGTATTATTGAAGATATATGCTTGTGTATGTTTCTGATATGTCACCATTGTTGTGACATCTCTACCCTTGTCGGGTCGAGGTGTTACAAGATCCTTTTCAAGAAAGTCTGCATACCTAACAACAATTACCTTTTGTTCAGGTGGAAAGTAAAAGTAGTATCCCATTGTTTCCTTTGGGTATCCTACGAAGATACACTTCACAGATCTTTGTTGGAGTTTATCTGCTGAGTCACGTTTAATAAACGCCTCGCAACCCCAGACCTTAAGATAAGACAAGTTAGGCGTTTTCTTAAACCATAACTCATAAGGTGTCTTATCTACCTTATTAGTTGGAACCATGTTTAATATACGAATCGCATATTCCAAGGCATAATCCCAAAAGGATAACGGCAGAGTAGTAAGATTAAACATAGAACGTACCATATCCAATAATGTACGATTCCTTCTCTCAGATACTCCATTTTGTTGTGGAGTATATGGAGATGTGAGATGTTGAACAATTCCATTCTCACTTAGATAATCTTTAAACTCCTGGCTAAGGTATTCACCACCTCTATCGGATCGAAGAGCTTTAATCTTCTTTCCTAGTTGCAGTTCTACTTCAGCTTTGAAAACCTTAAATGTTTTAAAAACCTCATGTTTACGTTTAAGTAAATAAACATAACCATAACGGCTGAAATCATCCGTGAAGGTTAGGAAGTAGGCAGCACCTCTCTTTGACGTATGTCTAAGTGGTCCACACACATCAGTATGTATTAAACTAAGTAGATCATCAGCCTTTTCAATACTGTTATTAAAAGGTTTCTTAGTCATCTTCCCAGATATACAAGATTCGAACTTATCAAATGACCCATCATTGATATCTTGCAAAAGCCCATCACGTTGCAGCTTTTGCATGCGAGTCTTGCCTATGTGGGCAAGTCGACAATGCCAAAGATAAGACGAATCCAAGACATTCTTGACTCTCTTATTGTTGATGCTATACATCGAATTATAATCATTATGTTCATCCATATTGATTTCAAACACACCATTTACAGCAACAGCATCAAAATAAAAAAAATCATTTAATGAAACAGAAATTTTATTGCCAGAAATAGTATGATGAAATCCCATGTTCAATAAACAAGCAAAAGAAATAACACCTCTAACAATAGATGGTGAATAATGACAATTATTTAAATTCAGTATCAAGCCCGAAGGCAAAACTAATTCAAATGTTCCTATGGCTTCAACTACTGCTTGTGCACCATTGCCCACTTGCAGAAATTGCTCCCCATAGGCGAGTCTCCTTTGCAAAATCCCTGTAGCGTATTACAAATGTGAATACCGCATCCAGTATCATATACCCAGGAATTTAATTTACGAGTTAATGAAAATAATTCAATCATAAAGAAATTACCTGAAGTACTGGCTTGCCCAGTCTCACCCTTCAGCTTTTTCTTTCGCAACTCCTCGAGATAAAGAGGACAATTCCTCTTCCAATGTCCAGTCTCGTGGCAGTGATGACAACCTTGATCCTTCTTGTTGGGATTAGGCTTGTTCTTCTTAGGGGCCTTCTTAGGTTCAGGCTGATAAGACATAACTTGTTTACCCTTATCAGCATCTTTACCTTTCCCCTTATTCTGCGGTTTTGGTTTCTGAATCCTACCTCCACTTATAGCTAATGCCTCAGGAGTAGGAACCTTGGCAGGTAAACCCTTTTCATAGTCAACGAGCATTGTGAGCAATCCCGTTACTGTCTTCCCCGAGTAATGCATGTTGTATGTCGGAACAAAACCCATAAAATCCTTGTTTAAGGATTGGATGATTAGGTTCACACATGTATCCTCAGGAACAACATAGTTGATCTGTGATAGTTGGTCCATGTAACTCTTCATGACCAACACATGATCAGCTACTGGTTTACCATCCCCTTGCCTACAGCAATTCAATTTTCTGATCAAAACCAAAATTGCTTCAGGCCAGTCGATTTTTCTCCTTCAAAGATAACTTTGAAGGCAGAACTTGCAGAAGTGTTGTCAGGTTGAGCCATTTCTACATAAATAAGTTCAAATATTAGTATTTTCGATAATACATTTTTCAAGAAAAGAAAATTACCCAGGAAATATAAAATAACCATTTAATTTTCTTGAAAACTAGGATCCATCTTTCCATAGTTCCACCACATCAGTTGATCTGCTAGCAGTGGAAGTACAAAAGATGGTAACTTGTCGTACAATAATCGCGAAACAATTTTCCGACTCCTAAATTTATGGGAATTACATTTGCCAAACAATTTGCAATGTAAGCATGTTTCTTCCCATCTCATGCTTTAAGTCTCAAGGTCTCACTTATAACTTAATTAAGTCGTCTAATTTAGAAACATGTAAATTCACATATTCTTATTACACTCAGTTGATCAGCTGGCAATAATAGTATGTAATTTACCTTGTTATTAATATCTGTGTCAAGGTCTCACTTACGCCAGATATTAATTCCAAGTGTCTCTTATAATTAGATAGCACGTGACTTAAATTTTAGGGTATTTATTTTGATGTGACAATCAAAATATGTACGAAGAAGCATGCACTCATCTTCGTATCATAAAGTTTTCAAAACAATTTTTTAATTACTTTTTCATAAGCTTAAATCAACAAAATTTTAATCGATGGCGTTGAGAAACTTACAACACTGCCTTAAGATGCTCCGTACATATTAATGGTGTACTTGGTAAGTCTAATTTTGATGCACAGGCGAGCGGAGGGGCAAACGTCCGCCGAAGCTGGTTAAAAACGCGCCCCTTTCGAATGAAAATTTAATGTCAACCTCCTTATACCCACTTTATAGTTTGTCAAAAATTAGGTCAGCCGCTTCGACTATTATGTACAGTTGCATCAATCAATTAACAATTTATGATTTTAAAGCTTAAAATTAATGTAGTAAATTATTAAATTGCTAGTCTCGCCTGGGAGCAAATTACCGTGCGAAGCGAACCACTATCGGCACATAAGACTTGGCAATAAATAATTTTCCACAATAAGGTTTCATAGTTATTAGGTCCATTTATTTTATTCCAAAAAACTACCCTCTTTTTGCTTACAATTCAATAATAATTTAAACAAATAAGAACAAGTAATTTTTTAACAAAAATAAATAACCACAAATAACACATATATGATCTTAACTATTAAAACATATAGCCACATGCAAACCCTTTTGATAAATCCTATTAATAATCTATATGTGAATAATTATGTATATAATTAATAAAACTCCCATTGGTTTTCGAGCTCATTGTACCCAATGGACCACAGTCACCAATAATTGGCCGCGTAAGTTTTAATAATAATATACCACGTTGCACATAACTTGATTCATTAATTTAATATATTAGGTCTTCCCTAATTATAGATCTATCTAAAACATGTAGCACATAAATAAACCCTAATCCATGATTTCTTTGCATGAAAAAATCAAGGATCAAACAGGAACGTAACCCTATTCAAATAAACACATAAACTCATGTTCCTAATTGAGGGTTACAAAACTATCTTTTTATTAAAGAGGGTCAAACCCCCCCCCCCCCCTAAATTATGGTTCGAATTAGTTTTTAGATCTAGTAATAAAATCCTAAAAAAAATCGACTAATGAACATGTAAATCCAAACAAGATTTGATTTTTAATTATGTGTTTCGATAATTACAATTACATGTTAAATTGGCTCGAGATGCCACTGTTGGTTTAAAATATATTGACATTCAAATAAATAAATAAACCTAAACATCAAAGCACACAATACGCGTAAGCAAGGATCATATTAACATGTATAAAGTAATACCGAAAATAAATAGGAACGTACCTTGATCTTAGCTAAACAAAGATCAAATCTTCTCTTGAACAATCAAACGGATTAACGTGGAACCCCTTATAATTTTGTTCCACAATCCAAGATCAATATCTAAAGTAAGATATTAACGAGCTCTCGAACACACGTACTATTACTCGGCTAACGAATGATGCTAGTAATTGAACACGAATTAAACCAAAACAAGTTTTGTTTAATTAAATCAATTGACCCTACTTTTAAAAATAAAAGCAATAGCCTGTACTTGGAAAAGTAAAACAATCGAGTGGTACTATTGGAACAGGAGAAAGAATATGAATTATATGGTTATATTAAATTTTACTCTAGTCAAAGTCTACCCATATCTTTGTATTTATAGTGAACAGTTGCTTGGAGGACAAGAAGTCGACAAGGGTTAGGATACCCTTGCCATCCGATCAGCCAAGCCCAATCATGGGGTTCTAGATCCTTCTTGAGCTCCTAATTTCACTAACAGTCCTTCCTTTATTCCCTAACGATCGTTTAGTCAATTCCGTTAATTACTTAACGTCCGTTAGTCCCCATTTCGTGTCCAAATAATTAAAATACATAACTATTATAAATATATTAATTATTTACGTTAGTCATTCATACGTAAAGTGTGCAATCCCTCGCTCCCGAGTTCGAATCTAGTCATACACGATAATATTTTTCCATTAAAACTCTAACACAGATACCATTCATGTTAATATTCTTCTAAAAACACGTTTGTGATGCGTGGGTTTTGCAACCTTACAACAGGTTTTACCTCTCGAGGGATCTCAAGAGGCTTACAACCCCACCAGGCAGTGTACCTGACCGATGTAGTATAGTGTAGTGGTAAGTACGGGGGATTGATCGTTCTCCACAGGGAATAGTGTTCGTTAGGTGTGAAAGACTACTCTAATTAGGTCTAAGGGTTGAGGAAGATTCTTTTTATGTTTTTATATTTTTATGAAAGCAAGTAAAATCTCGGTTTTGAAAGAGTGGGCGGAATTAGTTGCTAGTCAACTAACCCAAATTACTACGAATGCAAATAAAATAAATAACTGAAAATAAAATGTTGTGAGAAACTTATGTGTAGAGAAATGTGTTTACTTAGATTTCCTTACTCCCTAACTATCTTTTACCGGTTAATTAGTGTGTATTAGTCGCGTGGATGACGGGTGTATTCCTTAATACCATTTGTGGGGTGGCGTACGTACTTCCCCAACTCTACAAGCTCCTACTTCACTCCTATGTCGAGCCGGCTAGGAAGCTCCTAACATGGGATCACTAGAATTCGCTTGTGCATTAAATACAACCATAAAAACCTTTAGTACGCATTTGGTTCATGTTTCTTAAGACGTTCAAGCAAGTTACCGAATAGGAAGTTAGCCAGTTTTCTTAAGCCTAACATAGATAAACAATCATCCAATACAACTAATAACACACTAACAACCAATAATCAATAGCTAGGTTTCATTAGATCTAAGCAAACACAAGATAAATTTAGCCTAACATGTTAATCAAAAGACAAGAATAAGATAAAATCAAACAACACATAGACATATTGAATGATTAATTGATAACTTATCTTCAATGTAACATGGAAGATCTCAAGGCAAAAAGCCTTGAAAAAGAAGCTGAATTCGTCTTAGGGTTTTCTCCCAAAATTCCACACACTAAGCTCTCCCTTAATGACAAAAAATTAGAAAACTATATATAGATTTTTGGATCTGACGGCGTCACGTTATGGAGTGTGACGCCGTCACCTCGCCGCTTTTAGGGTTCCCGGATGACCTTCTCGACGCCGTCCCTCTTTAGCTCTTCAAAAATCCATTCTGGCTTATCAAGGCTTGACGCCGTCTAAACTTGAACGTGACGCCGTCCCTCTTTGATTTAAGCCGTGACGCCCTTGATCAAGTTAAAGCATGACGCCGTCAGAATTCACATGGTATTTTCACTGGCTTATCATGAGTAAATTTCACGTCCACCTTTTCTTGCCAAGGCATGACGCCGTCTGGGGTTAAATGTGACGCCGTCAAAGGTAACTTTCAGCCGATTTTTGAGACTTTGCCGTTTTCTTCACTTTGATGCTCCAAAAACGTCCAAAATGCCTCCTTTTCCAGATTTCTCCTCAAAAGTACCTAAAATGACAAAAGGAACGATTTAGGGCAATATTTGATCAAATAAATACGATTTAAGGCTTAAATGACCCCTTAAAAGCGGTACACTTTTCGCTTCATCAAATACCCTTACACTTGAGATTTGCTTGTCCTCAAGCAAATGCGCTTTTATTCTAATCAAAATACAAGTTAGGGGTCATTTAATGCAAACATAAAAGTAATTACAACAAATAATCGTTCCACTTCAATCATAATAAGCACGGAGATTACAAACTAGCACCTCACAAGTAGTGTTTAGATACTCACATCTCTCAAGTGTCATCAAAATAAATCTCATAAATGAAAATGGATAATATCTCTCACTACCTGTCATAGCAAATAGATTACCATAGGCTTGGGAAAGGATCGATAACCTCCTCCACTAGGCGTAAGCACCTAAGATAAACTATCAAAGAGGGCTTTTAAATGGGTTATAACGTTAGGTGTAGGGAAAAGGAAAACACGGTTTTGTTGGATAAAGGATGTTTTACTGGTGGCTAGTTAAAGATCTTGATCAATTACATGTACTATACAATGTTGCTAAGCCAAGACTAGACTCGATCTTAAGCTAGAAACGAAATAACAAAAACAAAAACAAACATAAAAAAAACGTAAAATGAAACGGGATGGTAGTCCGTATGTTTTTTTTCTATTTTTTCATTTTCTCATTTTTTTGTATTTTTCTTGATTTTTTTTTTTTTTTTTTTTTTTTTTTTTTTTTTTTTTTGCATACACTCTTGCCCTACCATCCAAAATAATACATCATAGGGGCATTGCATTCCCCTTACACTTGAACTTTTACATAACTTTACAAATAACTATTCTAATGACTCGAATTAAGATAATCAAAACACTTGGAGTACTTTTTTTTAAAACATTTAGCACATATGGGGGTAATAAATGATGTTCATCCCCATTACTCCATTATACTAGTACTTTACCCATGAGTCCCAATCGTCCCAAAACAATATGTACAAGGATATGACTCGACTTAGCAACCATGTAATCAACTAGATAATTAACTTGGGTTTAAACAAATGTTGTAACAATAATGCACTAAAAATGAGTGCATACAAGGTAGGCTAAGGCGATTTGGGTGTACATTTAAGTGGGGTGTAACAAATTCTTCCTTTAAGTAAAATGCTTAAAGGTCGAAACGAAAAGATAGGCTCTGAGGGGTGTACTAGGGGTATCGTGTACTAAGAATGAGTACAACGCAAAGGGTGTGGGAGAATTACTTGACCAATGTAGCCAAAGTAATTATAACAAAAACACAGGTGTAAAACAATGGGTTAATCCTAATGCCTCTTATCATGTAGTAAATCTAACTACACGAATGTAGTCTCACTTGTGGCCTTGGAATGGTCCTAACGCAAGTTCTAGAATCTAAGTGCTACCGGTACACACATCATAGCATAAATGCTTTTCCTACCAATTCTAGGGGCGAACCTCACATATTTGGGGGTGGAAAATTTTTTTAGTGGTACGGTTTTTTGTGCTAGTCATATAACTCCTATCCGTGAGACGCTCATTAAGATCAAAGTTTCACTCCTAAGTGTTGTAAAAAATTTTAAATTTGGCACTAAAATTACCCTAACAGGTATTTATCTCAGTTTTATTACACATCTATTATTAAACAAACAAAAATCAAGCGCAATGGCATTCTCTAAAATCGTACTTTTACCCCCCCTTACACTTAAGATGAACATTGTCCCCAATGTTCAAATAACAAGATGTAAAAGTAAATAAGGTAAAAGAATGAAATCAAATACTCCCCTGATTCGCTCGGTGGATAATGAAATTACACGGTTAGATCTTCCTCCAAAGTAATGTAGAAGCTCCATGACTAATGCATCGCCACAAGCTTGATTCAAAACATTTCCTTGTCCAAAATAACCTGTTAAACCTGAGAAAACAAACAAGAAAAACCAAAGCATCAAACCGAACAAAGACAACTCACAACTAGGTGTAATTCCAGACTTAGAAATAAAACAATAAAAGATATAATGCTTGCGGAATGAATGTTTTGCAGGTTCCTGGAGTTTATAAGTTAGATATTTAATAAAAACTTTTTATGAAAACAAAACTTTCAAAAATTTCAGAAAATTAAAACCTGACGCCGTCAGGTTGTAATGCCTGACGCCGTCAGAAATGATCTGACAGAATTCTCATGTTAAGTTTCCGGAAAATTTCTGGAAAAACCTATACCTCATTTCCTGGAAATCCTGCAAAATATCATTATGACTCAATACAAGCATTTGACTCAAACAAATACTAATATGTATGTTAATTTAATATTATTATGATTCATGTTCATTTGTTCTAATAAACCGATTTGACTTTCCCTTACACTTATCTTTTGCAAAATACCTTTATATGTAGTTAAGACGAAGTTAAAAACAAAATAAAGCATTTTCACAATTTAGTTTTGAACATGAATCAATAATAATAAAAATTAAACATACATACGGAAGCAAATAAAATCAAACAAACAAATAAATAAACACACAAAGCAAATAAAGCTTGGGTTGCCTCCCAAGAAGCGCTTGTTTTTGTTCGAGTCATGAGCCTGACTCTACCCTTATTTAATGGATAAAGGAGAGGTTTTCCCTACACTCAGGATTAAGTGCGGGTGATAGTAGCGATACACACCAGCTCGGTAGGAGTATGCCACGTGAGGAAAGAGTGGTAGATGAATTATATGCTCAAAGGGGTGTGCTCCTTTCATCATAACCTTGCCTAGTTCACTTTGGTCAATGGGTGATTTTGAGTTTCCTCCTAAAAAGGGATCATCTTCTATCAACTTCGAGAGACTCCTAGTTGGGAATCCATCTTGACCTAATAAACCCGGTTTAAACCCATAATGTTTCTTGTGATCAATCATAAATGGGTGATGTAAGTATGTAAGGTCATGGTTAATTCCTATGTTAGCTTCCTCTCTACAAGGCCTAGAGTCTACTACCTCCAACGTAAGACTATCCGGACTATATGGTTTGATGGGTTGATCGGGACCTTTTTCAATTCCTAAATTCACATCTAAGGATGGAAGATTAGGTAGCGGTTTTGGTTGAGGCTCCGGTTCATCAAAACTAGGAACTTCCATAGAACTAAAAGAAAGGTTATGACTACAAGTATTCAAACCTATTTCTTCTAGTTGTGTTTGGTCCAAGGGCTCTACCTCTATTGGGGTTCCTATACTCTCCTCTACTTCTTCCGGGTAAGTCACGGGTGGTGTGTGTGCCTCAAATGATGGTAGGACTTGTGGGGTACTTGGTGGGCTTATGTTACTTACCTCATCATTCCTTGTGTCAAGATCACCTATATCCTCATCATGTGTTTTAGTAGAATCTAACCCTAACATTTTCCCTAGTATCTCAAGTGCTTCTCTAGGCATCTCAACTTCTATATCCGAATCATAAGGATCATCCTCAATATTCTGACTACTATATTCAAATTGCCCAAAAGATTCATCATGTGTTTCTTGAGATTCATCGTCATCGATCATAAAACCTAGGTCTTTTTGATCAATGAGATCATGCTCGGCCAGATCCTCCATCACATCAAGATCACCTATGTGTTCATCTTGTATTATGGTAGTGCCTAACCATGACATGCACTTAGGTACCTCAACTCTACCCTCATCCCCAAACAAACTTGTTTCATGATCCTTGAAATTTGTGGTCAATTGACTTGTATTAATGTTTGCTGGGTTGTCTACCATATAATAATATTGGGCACAATTCTCAATAGCTTCCCATGCTTTCTCAGCACTTAATTCCCTAATATCCCTGCCGGCAATATGGTAAATGTCCCTTTGGGCATGTCGGTCGACATGATTGTAAAAGATTTGAGTTAGGGACCAAAAATCGAAGTTATGATGAGGGACTTTTTGGAGTAAATATTTAAAACGAGTCCATGCATCATAGAGAGGTTCATCTTTATGTTGTTTAAACATCAAGATGTCATATGGAGTGGGTGAATTACGTGGTTGGTGGTATGGTGGATTCGCGTTCTCCATAATAGTGAACGGAAGAGTCAATGGAAATTACGAACAAACAAACAAAGAAATAAGATAGACTAAAGAATACCTATAAAAATAAAATAAAAATCTCACTAGAAAGGAATCTAGTGAGTAGACCTAATAAAATAAAAATTCAACCTAAACAATAACTATTCCCCGGCAACGGCGCCAAAAACTTGATGCGTGGGTTTTGCAACCTTACAACAGGTTTTACCTCTCGAGGGATCTCAAGAGGCTTACAACCCCACCAGGCAGTGTACCTGACCGATGTAGTATAGTGTAGTGGTAAGTACGGGGGATTGATCGTTCTCCACAGGGAATAGTGTTCGTTAGGTGTGAAAGACTACTCTAATTAGGTCTAAGGGTTGAGGAAGATTCTTTTTATGTTTTTATATTTTTATGAAAGCAAGTAAAATCTCGGTTTTGAAAGAGTGGGCGGAATTAGTTGCTAGTCAACTAACCCAAATTACTACGAATGCAAATAAAATAAATAACTGAAAATAAAATGTTGTGAGAAACTTATGTGTAGAGAAATGTGTTTACTTAGATTTCCTTACTCCCTAACTATCTTTTACCGGTTAATTAGTGTGTATTAGTCGCGTGGATGACGGGTGTATTCCTTAATACCATTTGTGGGGTGGCGTACGTACTTCCCCAACTCTACAAGCTCCTACTTCACTCCTATGTCGAGCCGGCTAGGAAGCTCCTAACATGGGATCACTAGAATTCGCTTGTGCATTAAATACAACCATAAAAACCTTTAGTACGCATTTGGTTCATGTTTCTTAAGACGTTCAAGCAAGTTACCGAATAGGAAGTTAGCCAGTTTTCTTAAGCCTAACATAGATAAACAATCATCCAATACAACTAATAACACACTAACAACCAATAATCAATAGCTAGGTTTCATTAGATCTAAGCAAACACAAGATAAATTTAGCCTAACATGTTAATCAAAAGACAAGAATAAGATAAAATCAAACAACACATAGACATATTGAATGATTAATTGATAACTTATCTTCAATGTAACATGGAAGATCTCAAGGCAAAAAGCCTTGAAAAAGAAGCTGAATTCGTCTTAGGGTTTTCTCCCAAAATTCCACACACTAAGCTCTCCCTTAATGACAAAAAATTAGAAAACTATATATAGATTTTTGGATCTGACGGCGTCACGTTATGGAGTGTGACGCCGTCACCTCGCCGCTTTTAGGGTTCCCGGATGACCTTCTCGACGCCGTCCCTCTTTAGCTCTTCAAAAATCCATTCTGGCTTATCAAGGCTTGACGCCGTCTAAACTTGAACGTGACGCCGTCCCTCTTTGATTTAAGCCGTGACGCCCTTGATCAAGTTAAAGCATGACGCCGTCAGAATTCACATGGTATTTTCACTGGCTTATCATGAGTAAATTTCACGTCCACCTTTTCTTGCCAAGGCATGACGCCGTCTGGGGTTAAATGTGACGCCGTCAAAGGTAACTTTCAGCCGATTTTTGAGACTTTGCCGTTTTCTTCACTTTGATGCTCCAAAAACGTCCAAAATGCCTCCTTTTCCAGATTTCTCCTCAAAAGTACCTAAAATGACAAAAGGAATGATTTAGGGCAATATTTGATCAAATAAATACGATTTAAGGCTTAAATGACCCCTTAAAAGCGGTACACTTTTCGCTTCATCAGTTTGTCACAGTATCAGATTCAAAAGGAAACAAGAAAATAGGATTGTCTGCTGGATCTTTGCCGAAATGAAAGGAGGTCCAAAAGTTTCTAAGTACACTGCTATAGCAACTACTGAACATGTGGGAAGAGTTACTAAAAGTATGGGACTGAAGTCGGTTGTGATGAAGGTTAACAGATTTACTCATTTCAAAGAAAGAAGCTAGCGAATTTTGTTGGAATATGAATATCATAACAATTTATATAAACATAAATATGAACATCAAAGCATGCAGCGGAAAACATGATCTAATACTAGTAATTAATTCACTAAAATAAAAGAACATGCGTACCTTTGATTTCTAGTTAAACAAGAAATCGAGTGAGCAAGAACCGGTAAATTCCTAACTTAGGGTTTAAGGAATTCGACTTCACCTAGTCGAATGGGAAAGAAAACATAAGCAAAAGTATGCTTGATCTTCGTTCTTATACACACGTATTAGTAGCGTTTCAATGCGAAAAGCAAGGTTCTTGATCACAAACAAGCTAACACTTGTATTGTATATGTTAGATCGACTATCCCAAGGGGTTTGGGATTGAGTTCGACCGGCCACACACAAGGGAGGAGAGAAGAGAAGAAATTAGGCTTGCTAGGGATCAAGATTAGGTGAATTATGAATACAAGAGATCATGTATTTATAGGCACCTAATCTTGGAGTCCAAGTTAGGGTAGGATTGGGATTCCTAACCCCATTTGGCTGACCTATAGCTCACCCAAGGGTTCTAGATCCTTCTTGGTCACTAATTTCATCTCTAGTCCCTTAACTTGCTATTTAACGACCGTTAACTAAACCTCGTTAAATACTAACGCCCGTTTTGTGTTTATTTGTGAAATTAATAATTAAATCATAACTTATTATATTAATTATTAAAACATTGAAACTCATACGTAATATGTGAAATCCCGAAGTCTCGTGTTCGAATCCGGTCATACGTATATTAATTTATATCCATAACTTTAACAACTCCCACTTGGATATGCATTAATATAGTAATGACATTGGTTAGTCTAGCATAACACCCCAATGCCCCCAGAACGACCCTGAGTATGGTTTCCTTGAAAAAACTTTGTGATGATTCATCATCATACTTATCCTTTTGTTTCTAATACTGTGTTAATATGGATATGGATCTAAGTCATTCCATAATTAACTATTCTGTTTCTCGTTATTTATGATTGATCAAGATTACCAAATCATCTGAATGTATTCCAGATAGATCTTGGGCGTGCGCACGCAAACATCTTGTCAACCCTACGAGGGGTCCAGCAGTATTAAACTTCAAAACAAATTTGAAGGAACAAATCCTTTCTTGACTACAAGCATAACCCTTAAACTTCGCATCACCTTCGAAAATAGCCCTTATAACTACCAGTTACGGATAGCGTTAGACTATCTTACAGAAAATGAGCTACATCCGCAGCTGTTATCTGGTATCTCAAGTCTGAGGATAAATATTCATGATTTACTTTAATGACAAAGATCCATAAAGTATAATCATGTGGTTGGGATCTGTCCTATATTTAATTTATCCATTATTGAATATCATGTGAATTTGGCATGTCAATGCATCAATATATTTAAGTATATTATACCAAAACTCAGATTTGCCTTAATTCAACAATACTCCCCTATTATTGATCGACAACGGACTATTTAGAATAACTTTAGTTATTCATGGATTCAAACATGCAAATATAGGATACAATATTATAAATGAGAATAAACATAACAAAATATTTTATTCCATTAAAATAATAATTGTTTACATTATCCTTTATCCAAATACTAACCACAGATTTACATGAAACTACTAGCTAAACGAAGACCAATGCCATTGGCATGTTGAGAAAGCTTTTACTTAGGTAAAGCCTTCGTAAAAGGATCAGCTAGATTGTCATATGTGTGAACTTTGAGTAAATTGATTTCACCTATTTCGACTTGTTCTCGAACATAGTGATATCTCCTAGGAAAGTGTCTGGCGCCCTTCATGACTCCATGTTCATTGGCGAATGTAATTGCAGCAGAATTTTCACAATACATATTAATAGGTAATTCAATTGGCGGCATCACTCCTAGCCCCGAAATGAATTTCCTTATCCAAACAGCTTCCATCGCAGCTTCTGGAGTAGCAATATACTCATCTTCTGTTGCAGACATCGCTATTGTACTCTGCTTCTTACTCTTCCAGTCTACTGCTCCTCCATTGATGACAAAGACATAACCCATCTGAGATTTTGTATCATCTTTATCAGTTTGAAAGGATGCATCGCAAAAACCTGTAACATCAAGTCCTGCATCTGGATTTCCCCATTCACTAGAAACATCTCTTTTGTATTCCTTAAATACTTAAGAATGTTCTTAACAACATGCGAGTGGAGTTCACATGGGTTCTGTTGATAACGACTGGTCAAATTTTGTGCAAACGCCACATTTGGCCTTGTGCATCTCACTGCATACATGATAGATCCTACTACCGAAACATATGGAACTTTCTTCATGTGAGCTATCTCTTCAGGAGTGGAAGCACATAGTTTGCTACTTAAGTCATGTTCTACTTGCATTGTCAAATATCCCTTCTTGGAATTTTGCATATTGAATCTCTTCAATATCTTATCAATGTAAGCACTTTGGCTTAATCCAATCAACCGCTTTGATCTATCTCAGTAGATCTTGATTCCAAGGATGTATGCTGCTTCTCCTAAATCCTTCATAGAAAAACATTTACCCAGATAAGACTTAACTTCATTAAGGCTTGGTATATGATTTCCCATGATCAATATGTCATCGACATATAGGATAAGAAAAGTAGTATTACTCCCAATAGCTTTGTGGTATACACATGGCTCATCAAAATTCTGTGTAAATCCAAACCTTTTGATGTCCTCATCAAATTTTGTATTCCATTGCCTTGATGCCTGCTTCAATCCATAAATGGATCTTTGAAGCTTGCATACACGTTCAGGAAATTCTGGATTCACAAAGCCCTCAGGCTGCGCCATATAGATGTCTTCATCTAAGCGACCATTCAGGAAGGCGGTTTTGACATCCATCTGCCAAATCTCATAGTCATAGTACGCTGCTATGGCTATTAGAATCCTAATAGCTCTAATGTCAGCTACAGGAGAAAAGGTCTCCTCGTAGTCAACACCATATGTTTGGGTAAAGCCTTTAGCCACCAAACAAGCTTTATAGGTGTGTACATTGCCATCCATATCTGTTTTCTTCTTGAAGAGCCACTTACTCCCAACTACCTTAGCATTGGGAGGAAGGTCTACTTCAATCCAGACTTTGTAGTCTCTCATGGATTGCATTTCCTCATTCATAGCAACCTGCCATTTATCCTTTTTAGGACTATTAATGGCAGCCCTATAACTAGTAGGTTCATCAAGATCCCTAGTATAGTTTCCTCACACTCTACGTTAAGACATAGACATTCAGAAGCTTTCACAGATCTCGCAGATCTTCGAATGGGAACCACTTCAACTTCAGGTGGAAAACCTAAACTTTGAGGTTCCACAGGAAGTATGCTAGTGTTTTCAGAAGGTGATGTATCTTCTTGATCATTTTCAAGATCATAAACTCTCCCACTAAATTCTTGAGATATGATATTCTCCTCAAAGAACTCTCCATACCTAGCCACAATGACTTTATTCTCTGGTGGAAAGTAAAAGTAGTAACCCTTTGTTTCCTTAGGGTATCCTACGAAGATGCACTTAACAGATCTCTGTTGGAGTTTATCTGGTGAGTCACGTTTAACAAACGCCTCACAACCCAGACCTTTAAGTAAGACAAGTTGGGAGCTTTTCCAGTCCATAATTCATATGGAATCTTATCAACCTTCTTAGTTGGAACCATATTTAATATGCGAACAGTAGTTTCAAGGGCATAGTCCTGAAAGGATAAGGGAAGAGTTGTAAGATTAAACATAGATCGTACCATATATAGCAATGTATGATTTCTCCTTTCAGATACACCATTTTGCTGTGGAGTATAAGGAGATGTGAGTTGCTGGACAATTACACACTCAGCTAAGTAATCTTTAAACTCTTGGCTTAAATATTCACCACCTCTATCGGATTGAAAAGCCTTAATCTTCTTACCGAGTTGTAATTCTACTTCACTTTTAAAAACCTTGAATGTCTCAAAGACTTCATGTTTATGTTTAAGTAAATAAACATAACCATAACGACTGTAATCATCCGTAAAGGTTAGGAAGTAGCTAGCACCGCGTTTTGACACATGTCTAAGTGGACTGCACACATCAGTATGTATTAATCCAAGTAGATCTGTAGCCCTTTCCAGTTGATGTGAAAAAGGTTTCCTTGTCATCTTCCCAGATATGCAAGATTCGCATTTATCAAATGAGTCATCATTGATATTTTGCAAAAGCCCATCATGTTGCAGCTTTTCCATGCGTTTCTTGCCAATATGTGCAAGACGACAGTGCCAAAGATAAGATGAATCCAAGTCTGACTTGATTCTCTTATTGCTAATGTTGTACACAGAATTATTTCTATTGGACACATGATTCTCCATGTCAATTTCAAACACACCATTTATTGGAATTGCATTAAAGTAAAAAACATTATTTAAAGAAACCGAAATTCCATAATCAATAAATGTGTGAACAAAACCATTATCCTTAAACAAAGAAACTGAAATGACCTAATGATAGAAGGTGCATAATGACAATTATTCAAAACTAGTATTAAACCCGAAGGTAAAACTAAATCGAATGTCCCTATGGCTTCAACTGTTGCACGTATGCCATTGCCCACGTACAAGTATCTTTCTCCATAGGTCAGCTTCCTTGCTCCTCTAAGCCCCTGCGATGTGTTACAAATATGAGTACCACATCCCGTATCATATACCCAGGCATTATGCTTACGAGGAAAAGAAAATAATTCAATCATAAAAATACCTGAAGTGCTCGCGACATTCCCAGCCTTCGCATTTTTATTCTGACGCAACTCCTCTAGCAGCAATGGACAGTTCCTCTTCCAATGTCCAGGAGTGTTGCAGTGGTGACAAGCAGCCAAATCCTTCTTGGGATAATCCTTCTTCTTAGGAGGAATCTGCTTCTTAGGCATTTGCTGATAGGTCACAACCTGTTTGCCCTTGTCGGCTTTACCTT
The DNA here is from genome assembly GCA_021014915.2 of Artemisia tridentata subsp. tridentata. NCBI lineage: Eukaryota > Viridiplantae > Streptophyta > Magnoliopsida > Asterales > Asteraceae > Artemisia > Artemisia tridentata. Next base: position 403,969,394 of record CP139505.1, on the reverse strand, counting down.
TCCCCTTCTTGTTCGCTTGTTGCGGTTTGTTGGGCTTAGTAATCCTACCACCTTGTATTGCTAATACCGCGGGTGTAGGTGCCTTCTTTGATAATCCTTTCTCAAAGTCAATAAGCATTGCATGTAACTCACTTATTGTCTTCCCCGTGCAATGCATATTGAAGTTGCGTACAAAATCACCAAACAACTCCTCGTTAAGGGATTGATTGATGAGGCCAACACATACGTCTTGCACGTAACCACAGCCAAGTGCCTCCAATTGGTCCAAATAACTTTTCATTTCCAATACATGGGCACTCACTGGTTTACTAGCATCCTGCTTACACTTATGCAGAGAATCTATCAAGTCATATAACTCTGCAGTAGGTGGTTTCTCAAACTTATGTTTGAGCTCATTGATCATGTCCATGAGACCATAGTTTTCAAATTGTAAAACCTTAAATTTTTGAACGCGTAAAAATACCTAAAATACTCTTAAATTTTTAACTTTTGAAGAACGTATATTAACGTATACCCTAAAGTACTTATATGCTAATATTTGAATGTGCGCGACATTTAGAACCCATGATACTTAAGATAAATAATATAACGCCCTAAAATTCGAATTATTTTTTTTATTATCTACTTTAACTATACCATAAGTTAAATAAATAAATAGTAATATAAATATAAAATTGGGCCAATTGGTTTTAAAAAAAATGTTTTGGGCTTAGTTCCCATACACCTCAAGCCCAACAAGAGCTAATAAACCCATAAAAAAAATATACGGTTTGTTTTTAGCTTCCCACATAAACGATGTAACACCCCTTGACCAAACACGACTGAAACGTAAAAAAAATTTCGCAAAAAGTACACCCTGAAACTGACATTCTGTCACTCTTTTATGAACTGACAAAAATCTATAAATATTCGTACCTTTAGACTATTTTTAACAGAGACTAGACTCAATTACCTTTGAAACGACGGGTAGCACGACCCGTGACGGCTTACGGATTAAAAGTTACTCAATTTTTAAACAGACACTAATACCATAGGTATTAGTCTAAAATGCACCCATTTGAATATAAAATACACACTTTTTCCCTTCACTTTAAAACTGAGGGTATTAGTCTAATTTACCCCCTTTTTACCCCTAAAATACCCCCTTTTTTCTTTCCTTTTAAAACTGGGGTTATTAGTCTAATTTACCCCCTTTTTACCCCTAAAATACCCCCTTTTTCCTTTCCTTTTAAAACTGGGGGTATTAGTCTAATTTACCCCCTTTTTACCCCTAAAATACCCTCTTTTTCCTTTCCTTTTAAAACTGGGGGTATTAGTCTAATTTACCCCCTTTTTACCCCTAAAATACCCCCTTTTTCCTTTCCTTTTAAAACTGGGGGTATTAGTCTAATTTACCCCCTTTTTCATCTAAAATACCCATTTTCTGAAAAACGACTTCTATGACCCGACAATTAACGAAACTTTCCCGATTTCATTAGTATGTCAATGGGCTCATTCCCATATAAAAACATCTACCATATGACTTCCCGAAGGGTACTTACAAAATAGACGGGTTATGCAAATAACCCGTTTTGACCCATTTTCACTACAAACAACCCATACGACTTCCGTTTTACACCAAACTTGACTAACTTCATTTATTTAACATATCAAACACGTTCCAACAACACTTGACCCGTTCACTACCCCAAATGGGTATATTTACAACTAAACCAAACGCCCCTTTAACTTTATACATAAACACATAAACTACAATTTGACTCATAGTTAGACTCCCAAACTTTACGACGACCTCGACACACATTATACAAACCAAAAGAAAGACTCTCGGGGGTACAACCTTGTCTCGAGCTCGGTATTCTACCTAGCTCCTACTACTTATTATCTTCCGAATTCACTTCCAAATCCTTATGCTATAATCCATGAAACTTCCTTCCGTCGCGCATAAGCCTACAAAACATTGACAACTAAAAGAATAAGCTTACGCTTAGTAAGTAACCCAACATAAAACATATATCATACACATACTTTCACATAAGCATCATAACCATCATAAAGGCTTCTAATCTACAACATCCAAACCATATCCCACATATTCTCATATCATAACCATTATCAATCACAACAACCATAACCAACTACATACCTTAAATAGTCCAAATCCAACAAGCTACATACCCTTAGCCACAAACCACTAGCCATCCATACTTAGCTTATAACCATTCTAAGTCCAACTCCTATATTCTTACACAACCACAATACATACATGATAAATACACATATAATACAAATTTTAGGGAGAGTTACTTACCTCATATCCAAGCTAATCTATCATATCATTATTTCATCACCATCATCATCATCCTCACTAGCCATCATCATCTTCTTCATTACTTCCTAACCATAACCATCATCAAAACTTATTATCACAACATATCATAATCAAGGGTTATAAAACCCATTTAACTTACCCATCATCTTTTCTATGTCATCACATGATCATCCCATGATCATGCGATCAAAACCCACTTAATCCATAAACCCTCTGATGTGTTATATTATATATGAGAATCATTTATCCCCGGCAGCGGCGCCAAAAACTTGATGGAGCGTTATGTGTCGTTGCGGTTTAGCAGTATTAATGCCTACTCAAGTTTTAAATTTATATTTAGCCGACTTATCAATAACACACACACACTTAACGAGCAGTGTACCCGGTCAGTATGAATATAATGGTAAGTAGAGTGTCGATCACTAAGAGTGGAACGTATTATCTAGTTATTCTAATCAGTATTTTAATATCCTAAGTTAGCTATACAACCTAATCTAACGCAAGGGGGTTCAGCCTGAGAGACTGGCACGATTTGGTTATAATTAAATAGTAAACTAAACTAATGAGCACGAATCAGCGATAGCACACACGTACACAGATAGATACTCGAGACTATAAGAAGACCTGTCCTGATAATTAAGTAGCTTGTCACTTGTTTTATTGCTAGTTTTATATGAAGTGTATATAATTAAACCTTTCTCGTTGGCTCTAATCTTATCAGCGAGTAAACCCTTAATGATTACTTATGTCTATCCTATTTATTAAGCGTCTCTTAAATAGGCGAGGAAGGGGCATGGCGACCCAAGCAATGCTCAGCTAGACACAGAGGTTATCAATGCACTAATAAAAGTCACCAAAGACATCAACATATAAACTTTAATTAATGGGAAAGCAATTTTAAGGGGTGCGCATGATCTTCCGTAGTCACATGACATCAGCCCATCAATCCTGATGAATTAAAGTGTACTAATACAATAAAACAAAACTACTTAATGAATTGAATACATGCAGGACCTTCTTACAGCTCTTGTATCTTCATTTAGGGTGTGTTTTGTGCTGCTAGATCGTCTGACTTTCTGTGTGTAATCTCCTATATGCTCTCGAAATTCGTCTGCCCTTGGGGTATTTATAGTTTCTGTCTGAGGGGTCGATGCGGCGCATAGGATTAGTAGATGCGGCGCATTGACTTAACTTCGCGTGGGGTCCAAGATTAATATATTCAGGGAATATTCGTACACCGCCTTAAGATGCGGCGTAACTCCATTTCTCTATGCGGCGCATGTCCTTCCTGTATCTTGGATTGTAACTTGTGAAATCTTGATAGTGATACGCCGTATGTAATAAGTATGTTGCGGCGTATCTGGAGCAGAATGAACTTGATCTTCTTGATTTCAGTAGCCTTTTGACATTTCGCTTGTTTTGCTCCATAATTAGTCCAAAATCGTCAAGTTTCACCTAATACTTGTTTTTACCTGAGAATCACTAAAGTAAACATTAATGCACCAATTCTCATACATAATATAATAAAACAAGTCAAATAAATAGGATAAATGATGATAATAAAATATACTTATTTGAGTTCATCACCCTCACCTCAATAATCATCATTAACTACTAGATTATAATACTTACTTGGAGTGGATTATGCTAGGGAAGACTATAAGCATTGTATCTCCATCATCTTCTTCCTTAATCATCAAGACTTGGTTTTCCCTCCTCTTTCGCTCTCCAACACCGACACAGTCACTCACATCTCCTGTAAAATGCTAGAATCCTCCAACTCAAGATATTTACTTGTATAAGTTTGGCCTAATGGCAAGAATGGCCCCTCAAGTCTCATTCCTTCTATTTTGGTCACAACTAACTTATAACACATTTAATCTATTACAACTCTAGCCCCTTAGGTCCATTTCCTATCTATTTGTGGCACATAATACTTTCCATCACTTTATAACACATATTTTGACTATCACTTGACTATCGGGTTTGACTTCCACGTAACTTTTTTGACCAACCAATCACATTAGGTCTTTATCCATTTTCATCTAGGGTGGAGTCCCAACACCTGGGAAACGGGTGTTACAATTCTATCCCCTTTATTTAGATTTTGTCCCCGAAATCTTTCGTCTATTTCTAACCAAGACTTAGTCTCATAACCCATCTCATTCCTAGCACCTTAATTCATAGTTTATTTAGTGCAACAATCTAAGTGATCCTGCAACTCTAGGCATAATATAACATATCATACATCCTTAATCCTTATCACTTCCCAATTACTTTATACCCTACAACTCTTGCTTAGATTTTACAAGACATACTTATTACCACTAGTCATCTTTCTAATCCGCTCTATTACCGTTACATCACCGTCTCACTTGCTTTATCCTTCACTCTCATTCTTGACTATTTGATACTTAAGAAACTCATACTATTTGACTTTGCATAATTACACTCGACTAATACGTTCACATTCTATTATTTTCATTCATCATATTTCGCGCCACGCCGCAAAGCACATTATATCATCATTACAATTCTTCCATCCCATCAAAATTTCTCCTAAGTCTCAACTAAAAGTCATGGTCAAATTCTAACCCTCCTATCTTAGTCTTTATAATTTCTAACCAATTCTAAACTTCCACTTCCTACTTCTCTAACCCTACTCGTGCCGCGTCGGCAACACATAAGCCCACTCATTTATAATTCCTCATTTACATGGAGAGGCGTCCCAATCGATGTAAATCAAGAAATATAAACTCATGGTTATGTACTCCCGACATAACACTACTACTCCTATTTCCCAATCTAACTTTTATTATTTTATTTTCATTTTACATTTCACTCGTTATTTAAACTCTTCCATTTTCTAGCTTGGATCCACTTTACTTTAACATTTTCCCCGAAAGGACTTTCACACATGCCAAGGATGTAGGCAATCTTTGCCGGTGAAGGCAATACGTTTTATCCCGAAGGATCTTTAACACATCCCGAAGGATTCTTTATCATTCATTGACTTGGTCATCCCGAAGGATACCACCTTTAACATTCATCCTGAAGGATCATTAACATTCACACTTCATCACTTTCACATTATAGCATTGGATCCAAGCTATTAACATTTTAATACACACACCCCTTATCCTATCCATGTTATTTAGTGAGCGCAAGTTCATAGTGCATATGAACTTGCTCATTATAAATACACAATTCTATGTGTTTTACCATCCTACATTCTTAATCCGCGTTAGTTATTTTCACATCTTTACTTTACCTCTTGCATTCTTAGCCTTCATTAATCATCTTCACATTCTTACATTTCATTTTAGTCTACTCAACTCATTTACATCTAGACTTTGCACATATTGCCAACCGTAACTCATGCATTTATTATAGTAATTACCGCTAATCGCCTTAGCCGTAATATGATAATTTCAGGACAACGCCTTTATCTCATACACACTCCTATCATTCTTTCTTGCGTCTTTAATCCACCACATTCTTATTCTCGTATCTTATCTCTCTTCTATTAGTCTCACTCGCTTCCTTTACATGTAGACCTTACATAGGTCGTCAACTATATCACATTCATTCATTATTAATAATTACAGCTAATCGCCTTAGCCGTAATATAATTATTTCATGGCAATACCTTAACCTCATACATGCCCATCTCATTATAGCTATAATCTCATCATTTACTCAATCCCTATGCCCTTTTCTCATTTTGTAACTTTACTAAGTTCATCACGGACTCATTATGTATATATTTATATCATTTCTTCACCACACTATGCTATAACACTCATTCAACATTACCACACGTTCATAATTATGCTCCTAATACTTTGACTTTCCACTAACCCATCTCTAATACCTCATTAGTCCCTTTCACGCCTTACCATTATTATCTTCCTATAGTACGCAAGCACATAACTAAATCTTGAGTCTATACTATACAAAACTATCATTCACTTACGTAGCATACATATACATAACATGTATTTCGTCTCATAATCTAAACAATCCATAACCCATTTCTAACTCATTACTTCTATATTCAACTACATCCACATCACGTAATAATTACCGACACAACCCGAGGTGCACGGTAATCCTATCACTCACACATCAAGTCATATATCACATAAAACACATCCATAAGTCCTCATCATTCTACTCATTTAGCAGTCACATAATTCATTTCAAAACTCAACATTCATATCCTATAACTTACATAATATTTGCCCGCATTTCTTAAACTTAAACTTAACGCGTCTACGAGTGGTTTAAGTCTAGGCAATCCTAAAGAAAACCTAATTCACTTAAACCGAAGCTCTGATACCAAGTTGTAACACCCCTTGACCAAACACGACTAAAAACGTAAAAAAAATTCGCAAAAAGTACACCCTGAAACTGACATTCTGTCACTCTTTTATGAACTGACAAAAATCTATAAACATTCGTACCTTTAGACTATTTTTAACTGAGACTTGACTCAATTACCTTTGAAACGACGGGTAGCACGACCCGTGACGGCTTACGGATTAAAAGTTACTCGATTTTTAAACAGACACTAATACCATAGGTATTAGTCTAAAATGCACCCATTTGCATATAAAATACACACTTTTTCCCTTCACTTTAAAACTGAAGGTATTAGTCTAATTTACCCCCTTTTTACCCCTAAAATACCCCCTTTTTTCTTTCCTTTTAAAACTGGGGGTATTAGTCTAATTTACCCCCTTTTTACCCCTAAAATACCCCTTTTTTCTTTCCTTTTAAAACTGGGGGTATTAGTCTAATTTATCCCCTTTTTACCCTAAAATACCCCTTTTTCCTTTCCTTTTAAAACGGGGGTATTAGTTTAATTTACCCCTTTTACCTAAATCCCTTTTCTTTCTTTAAACGTAATACCATTTCTCTAAAATACCAATTTTCCGAAAAATGATTTCTATGACCCGAAAATTAACGAAACCTTCGATTTCATTAGTATGTCAATGGGCTCATTCCCATATAAAAACATCTACCATATGACTTCCCGAAGGGTACTTACAAAATAGTTTTGACCCATTTTCACTACAAACAACCCATACAACTTCCGTTTTACACCAAACTTGACTAACTTCATTTATTTAACATATCAAACATGTTCCAACAACACTTGACCCGTTCACTACCCCAAATGGGTATATTTACAACTAAACCAAACGCCCCTTTAATTTTATACATAAACACATAAACTACACTTTGACTCATAGTTAGACTCCCAAACTTTACGACGACCTCGATACACATTATACAAACCAAAAGAAAGACTCTCAGGGGTACAACTTTGTCTCGAGCTTGGTATTCTACCTAGCTCCTACAACTTATTATCTTCCGAAATCACTTCCAAATCCTTATGCTATAATCCATGAAACTTCCTTCCGTCGCGCATAAGCCTACAAAACATTGACAACTAAAAGAATAAGCTTACGCTTAGTAAGGAACCCAACATAAAACATATATTATACACATACTTTCACATAAGCATCATAAACATCATAAAGGCTTCTAATCTACAACATCCATACCATATCCCACATATTCTCGTATCATAACCATTATCAATCACAACAACCATAACAAACTACATACCTTAAATAGTCCAAATCCAACAAGCTACATACCATTAGCCATAAACCACTAGCCATCCATACTTAGCTTATAACCATTATAAGTCCAACTCCTATATTCTTACACAACCACAATACATACATGATAAATACACCTATAATACAAGTTTTAGGGAGAGTTACTTACCTCATATCCAAGCTAATCTATCATATCATTATTTCACCACCATCATCATCATCCTCACTAGCCATAATCATATTCTTCATTACTTCCTAACCATAACCATCATCAAAACTTATTATCACAACATATCATAATCAAGGGTTATAAAACCCATTTAACTTACCCATCATCTTTTCTATGTCATCACATGATCATCCCATGATCATGTGATCAAAACCCACTTAATCCATAAACCCTCACCTCAATAATCATCATTAACTACTAGATTATAATACTAACTTGGAGTGGATTATGCTAGGGAAGACTATAAGCATTGTATCTCCATCATCTTCTTCCTTAATCATCAAGACTTGGTTTTCCCTCCTCTTTTGCTCTCCAACACCGACACACTCACTCACATCTCCTGGAAAATGTTAGAATCCTCCAACTCAAGATATTTACTTGTACAAGTTTGGCCTAATGGCAAGAATGGCCCCTCAAGTCTCATTCCTTCTATTTTGGTCACAACTAACTTATAAGACATTTAATCTATTACAACTCTAGCCCCTTAGGTCAATTTCCTATCTATTTGTGGAACATAATACTTTCCATCACTTTATAACACATATTTTGACTATCACTTGACTATCGGGTTTGACTTCCACGTAACTTTGTTGACCAACCAATCACATTAGGTCTTTATCCATTTTCATCCAGGGTGGGGTCCCAACACCTGAGAAACGGGTGTTTCAAATGAAATATAGAAAAAAATGAAGAGAACCCTAGCCTCCATCATTGTTTGTCATCAAGAACTCAAGATCAAGATTCGTGGTAATCCCGCAAAGGTTTGGTACGATTAATCACCTATTTTCTTTAACATCTTTTGTTTTTAAAATTTATTATGTAACTATAATTGATGGATATGATTAGGGTTTATTAAAATTCAGTAACTAAACATGTTTGATCATTAAAAACTTAATTAGGGATGTGTTAGGGGTTTTATCATGCATTTGGTTAGGGTTAGGGTTTTGTTTGTGATGCTGACAGAAATTTTGGTCGGATTGATTAGGGTGAATGTTGATGATGTCAACGTGTTTTTGTTTGATTCTTGAGTCTAAAATTAAGTTCAAGTTGTCTACTTTCTGAATATGTAAGCCTCTTGGTCGTTGGAGGTCGGGAGAGTAGTCTTTTGATTTTTGGGATATTAAGTGTCAAAGCTGAGTAATCGGGTCTGAAAATCAGTTGGAGTTTTGGATTTTTCATTTTCAAACCATAAAGAGCTGAGAGCTCTCCTTTTACAGGGGTAATATCTAGGATATGTGAGACTTCCTGGGATTTTTGTGAATTTTTCTAAAGGGTCTTGATAAGTCTCTTAAATGCAAACTTTCCAGGTGTTCCTGTAGTTCATTTTCTGGAATAGTTTTGATAAACGATTTTTGAAAGGGTGTTACACTTGGTAATAAATTTTGGGAAAATTCCAGTAGACTCTTAAGATATTGAGGTCTCTGTGAGAATTTTTTTTGAATTTTACTTTTGAGTTCTGATGTGGTTTCCAGAATTCATAAATGTGTGACCTGATTATGTATAAAATCTGAAATTGAGATAATAAGCTAATGAATAGTGTAACATAATTATAAAAGATGTATTTTGATCCTAAGCTATACCTCTTCATTAATATGACATTAGAAGATGTAATTAAAATGCCTAAGTACATTTCATAACCTAATTTGATATAAAATATGATTAGTGTGTTTATGAATGTTAAACGATGCATAAAATCCTAAACTACTATTCTTGGTCATGAGACCCTAATGTTACATTAATAGCCATAATAAGTAAGTAAACAGGATTGTGATCACTTGTAAGCCCTAATTGTGATAAATTTAACCCTAGGTTATTAAATATATAATCTGCTAAATCTGGAAAGTTACTAGATATGTAAACCGACTCCTTTTGGAAACTTACTAAATAAGGAAACTTTCTAAAAATGGAAACTTACTAAATTGGGAAACCTGCCTAAAATAGAAAGTTACTTAAAATGGTTAACTTACTTAAGTGGAAACTTATTAAATATGGAAGGTTACTAAATTTGGAAAGTTACTAAAACAGGAAAGTTACTATTTTTGGAAAGCTATTATAAAAGGAAAGTTACTAAAAATGGAAAGTCGACTAAAATAAGTAATCTGATTTAAAATAAGTTATTAATAAGACGATCATGAATTCGTGTAGATTCGCTGAAGAAGGAGTTGCTCCAATCTTTATGTTTTCTGTTGTGTTTGCACTTGCGGTCTAAGGTACAGATATTCCGCCCTTTTTCAGTAAGGGCTTTTCTCTCATGACTTGTTTCCTGATTTCTGTTATTCTGTTTTGCTCCTTATCCGTTTTGATATGCTTATATGATTATATTGAATTGATTTTCCGTTCAGTTATATGATTATTGATTCTCTTTACATTCGGTTCATATCATTTGTTTATCTCTGTTGCCCGAGCCATTTGAACTAGTCATGGAGGTACCATGACCATGTCATAGAGGCACCTATGGCATGACACTATCTGTGGCGGTGTGATTAGTCCACAGTGTTCCCACTAATGCTATATAGCAACCATGGCCATATTTATTATTATTATACTAACATACGTATGCACAGTCTCGTACTTGTATATGTATATCTGTTTTGCAGGGAGCGTATGGATGCATCCTAGGTACTTTGTTCAGTTCAGTTATTTAGTGAATGGATTGTGTGTGTGCCATACACCCCATTTCACTTTTGGTACATTATGAGCTAGCTACTCCATGTACACTTTGCTATGACTTTGATATGATTATGCTTATGATTATGTTTATCTGTTTTGGGTCTATTCATGTATCATGTCTAGACATATCTGTTTAGGGCTCGTGGGCATTCCTTTGTTAATTCTGATTCTTTATTCTTTCATTTATTCTCTCATGACTTATGGTATATTGTTCAGCAGGTTTCCTTAGCTTCGTTTCGTTCATTCGTTTGTTTATTACCTTTCATTATATATATCTGTTCACTGGGCTTTTTAAGCTCAGCGGCATTTCTTTTCCTGCGGCAGGTTTTAGGTTGGAAGCTGGGTTTGAGTGAAGAGTGCGTAGGAGCTCTTAGCGGACTACCCCGATGATAGATTCCATTTGCATTTGGATTAGACCTTGGAGTTATTTCCATCTAGATTTGATTCCGACTTGTATTCTAGTTTGATAGTATTATTGATTAGATTTATGACGTCCATAGTTTCATTTTGAACCTTTGTAACTTTAATAATTATAAAAGTCTTCCGCTTGCGTTTGTTCTGTTAACACCATAATGTGACATTTTGACCCTTGTCGGGTTGGGGTGTTACAATTATGGTATCAGAGCCCAGGCTGCGACTTGTAGTACATTAAACCTTGACCTGTGAAGTTTGGACAATTAAGTTTCCACTGTAGGCAGCCTTTGAGAAATTTGCTTAAGGATCTTTCCATAGGAACTTAAGTCACTACCAGTGAGGAATGGGTAGACTAGGACATCTATGTAAGTAGCATTTCTTCCGCATCACTCTGATTCGAGCCTCTGCCCTTAGTTATGCCTTATAAGAACATTTATTTCAAAGGTTCGAAAGTTTTGCAACTTAAGATTAGTAACCAAGTAAGTTTGGAATACCTCGGGAAACTACACGGATACCTTTCACCATTTAAGTTTCACTTTTGATTTTGATCCCCATTTCCGATTTGTTTGATAAACGGTTTGATACCTTTCCGATCATTCCGAGGGTTTTTCAACCATAGTGTGTTTGACACATTCTGTGAATTCATTACATATGCTGGATATAAATATATCATCTGATACTACTCAACTCTGCATAATCCACTACTACTCCTATGAGAACTCTGGTAATTATTAACCATGAATATATGGAGAATTGTTCCCTCCCTTCGAATGATGAACTTTGTTTGCCGATCAGTTCCTTTGGAAGGATATGATGAAAATATTATCTCAGTATGGATTTGTTAACTGAGCACGATGATGCTGACAACTGATATCCCATACATCTCACTTTTGACAACCATACGATGTCCGTATTAGCAATGATACACACTCTACCTGTCACTTGTGCTAAGGAGCTAACAAGATTCCAACACCTTGAACAGTTCGCCTATCTATCTCAAACACTTTGATAAACCATGTACTTGACTCTGATATATGAACTATCCATCTGGTTGACGACCGTATTCGTGCTATGAATCCATTTACTTTTGATATATTTGATTTTTAGGTCTTTTAGTTATGGATTGGCTGGCCCCTCATAAAGCTACCATGGACTACCGTATCCGATATGTGACCTTTGACAATCTACTTCATTCTACTTTTGTTTTGATGACTCTATACCACTTAAATCTGTTAAGATTAATGCTGCTATGGAAACACTTACTCCGATCTCATTTGATTGTCAAATTTCTCCTGACACCTATTAGTATCCACCCTTGGAAAGCTCTGGCATTGGAAGTATTTTGTTGTACAAATTTTTCTGGTGCTTTCTGATGAACCTCTTGGGATTCCCTCCTGCTTGGGAAGTAGAGTTGGCATTGAACTGATCTCAGTTGATGAAACCATGGTGTCATAGAAGTTGAAGGAACTGAAGGAATCTGATTTTGTTCACCCTAGTGTTCCCTTGGGGATGCTCCTATTGGTTTATGAAGAAGAAAGAGGGAAGTATGCGGCGGCGTATCGACTATCGTAAACTCAACCGTATCACTATTCGTAATCATTATCCATTTTCGCGTATCAATGATTGATTTGATCTACCTCTGGAACTCTGTATCAAATGGCCTCATTTAGATTTGAAGGACTAAAGAAGCAACCACAAGAATTTCTAAGAAGTGGGTTTACTAACTGTAAGTAACCTCCGTGAAGTATTTCAGCTGTATTCGTGAAGAAGAAGGAGGGTGAAGTGAAATTGATGTGAAGTTTTTCCCTAAGATGATTCTAAAGCTGCCTTTGTACTCGTTATAATCATTATGAGCTGTAATGATGCCAATTGCATTGGCTAAAATAATCATGTTTTCGCAAGTATTTGGATAAATTGTCATAGTATGACATTGTGTAACGTAGAGATTATGTTTGTATTAAGTTAGAATGACCCTTTGTTCTGGAAGAGTAAATTTGATTGGCGTTCAGAGATCGTAGTAGACAACACTATCATGTATCCTGTGGAGACAGAGTTTCCCACAAAAGGACCAAGATTGAAGACAGTTATCGGAACTAGAAACCTGGTAAAAGAGTAGTAGGAGATGTTCACGACAGGCGTTACCGTGGAAGAAGCATAAAAGAAGAAGAGAGAAACTGAGAAAGGACTCAATTATATTTCATGCAACACGTAGAGATTTCAGTTGGGCATCAGGACAATCAGATCGTAGGGGACGAACTATTCAACACATAACCTGGAGTCGACAGCAACGGTGTTTACCTTAAATCCTGGAAGACAGTGCTTGCAAGACAAACATGGTGGCGATCGTAGAAGGAGTATGAAATCGAGTTGGCAAATTTCAAACTGTGCTAGAAGACCTGTCAAAGACACGCAGACTTGCTTCTCTATTCATTTTAGTTGTACTAAGATGAATTGATAGCAAAAGCAGATTTACAGATGGAAGGATGCACAGTGATCATGTCAGAGATTCACGTTACTACACCACAGTTTCAAGAAGAGGTGCCAAAGGATTGAGGGACCAGACTCAAGTTTATAATTCCTTTTCACCTTATGATCAGATGGACAAGCGTAGACAGACTACTCTGACTTGGAAGAAATTTTGAAATTTTGTATTTGAACGGACGAATTTTGAAGCAAACATTTGTGCTTGGATGAGTTGATTCTGTGAAGGATGAAGCTATTGATGACGTAATTCACTTCCTCTTAACTTACTTAAGTTTCCGTTACCTGATGATAAGATCCTTTGAATGATTCAGGTTCTTGTTAGTATTTCCGTTATGTGTTCACTTTGCGTATGTTGGATGACGGTTTTGATATGAGAATTTTGATGAATTATGACCTGACGCTTTTGACGACGTGCTTCATTTGATGATACTTATTAGGTTCCGTTACATTATTTGTACGGTCTGTTTCTCTGATTTCGAATTCGTAGTGATGATTGATTCGGACCAACCCTAGGGGGTAGAAGGACTGTTAGGTGGTTAAAATAAGTTGCTTATTTCACGACTTGAGATAAAGTATGGTCATCATGAGGGCATATTTATATGATGCTAGTATTATGATGTCTGGCCAACGTGATAATACTTACATCATATAACGTGCACTTATTGTGATCATAGGATATTTCGAGGAGTGCCTTAGAAGCCTTAGAATTTCTGATAGCTGTTTGAGATTATCTGCGTTAGTGAGACTTTAGGTTCATTCTGCCTATGCGTTTAATCTGCCTTCACCGATATAAGACTTGATACGTTTGGATACTCGACATGCGGTTGTTGACCTATGTGCTTCTGATAAGAATCTTAGGTTCTGTTGTAGAGCTTTCTGCCGTTTGATGTTATCAAACAATCTGTTTTTCCGTAAGTATGGATTCAATCTGTTACTATGGAGGAGTACACCTATGTTTAGCTATATGTACATTTCACATTTGTTGAATCTGTTTCATTATGATCTGCTATGAGTTAAGATATGAGATTATGGATTTTTTTAGGAACAAGATCTGTTTGCTTATGAGAATGCCTTTGAAAGGTTATATTGAAGACGAGGCTATTTGAGAATCTAAAGAGTTAAGCGTATATATCATCTTCATATCTTTTGCGCTTCGTTACGTTCTCATCTGATCTGTCTAATCAAATTTCGTGGAGGAATATCCGTCAAATCCTACATCTTCCCTGTATATCTTCTCAAGGGATATGATCATCATCTGCTACGTTTGGTATATTATTCTTCTGATTTGGATTCAGTATGATATGTCTTTTCTGAGGAAACCGAAGCTATTTTTGATCAACAAGATAGAGTCATGAGAAACAAGTCATCCACATTCCGTTCACAGTCAGTTGTGTTTCCGTTTCGTTTTTCCCTTCAATTTTTGGGGACGGAAAATTTCTTTTTAGAGGGGTGGTATGTGCTTAAACACATACCTTTTCTTGACCAAAATAAGACCAAAACGACCAAAAACTGACCAAAATGCCAAAGATATTTGTGTTTTTGTGTTTGTTATTATGCAGGTACGGATATCCCGAAAAAAGGACAAAAACGAAGAAAAAAACAACAAAAACCGAGCACGAGATTGGGAAAGAGTATTTAAAGAGCCGAAAGCCGATGTCGGGAAAGACATTATTTATTCGGATAAAATTCAAGCTCGGAAAATCCCAAACGACCCTTGGATTATTCTCGTTTGGCAAAAATGGACCCTTGATTTACTTTGGAGAAATTGGCAGTTATGGTCCTTGATTGTTTACATGTTTACAACTTTGGTCCCTAACTTTATCCTATGAATTATCTAATACTACACAGCCGAATCCAAAATAACACCCAACCCTCTACACTTAAATTAAACCCAATCCCATTTAATCCAAACCCAACCATCTAAATTAAACCTACCAGCCCACCATCCCTTAACCCAACAAAGCCCATACCCATTACCCCTTTAGCTAAATACGGGTTATAAGTATTTAGTCAAACCATCCGGTCAAAATCCCCAATTCCAGTCAAACCAACCCTAATTACTATTCCACCTTCTTCTTCTTCCCTAATTCCCGCCCAATTAAACCATAACCTCCTGCTAATCCCACCTCTCACCACCTCACCACTACCAGCCAAACCCTTCACGTGGGTTTGCCTTTGGTCCCCCCCACTCCACCTCATCAATCCGTGGACACAAAAGATTCATCAACGGTTCAAAATGATAGAAGTGGAGAGCAATAAATATCCGAGGGCCAAGAAAGAAGCACAAAGGGACAAGGAGGAATTATCTCACAAAGAAAGCACAATGAAGAAACCCTCTCCTTTAAATAGCCGACTCTCCTCAGATTATTTTTTTGTCCCACTTTTCATGTTTTTAGAAAAGTTTTGACCATTTAATTTGCTGTCGAATTTATTGTTTCAGTAGTGTAATGTTTGATTTAAGTTGTAATTCTACTTTCAGTTTGGTATTTTAATGCAAATTTAAGTTTTCTTGCTTGGTCAACTTTGGTCAAACACCTTATTTTACTGCTTATGCACTGTTTATTTTCTGCTTTTTATTGCTTGTTACTGCTTTTGTTGCTTCTTGTTAGTTTAGAAGTAGTTAAAGGCCTTTGTGATGTTTGTGGCTTTAAAATTCCTTAGCAGCCTGCATTTGTTATTATTGCCTCACTAGCCCTCTTTTTTCAATCTCAGTTAGAGTAGTTAATATAGGATTTATATTTTGAATTTTGTTTTGCTAGTAGCTTGTAGGGTAAAGCTTATCTGTTTAAGCCTGTTTTGGACTTAGGAGCTTGTTTTCCAGCCTAAAATTAGCCTAGATCAGCCTGCACAAACACAAGAACAGCAGCATTTTTGAGTTTTCAAGTTTTGCAGATTTTCTATGAATTTTAATTCACTCAGATTTAAGTGTTTTTAGGTGTAGTTTTTTTTAAAAAAAATAGAGATTGGCTGCTAATCTAGTTGATAGTATTTTTTTACAATTTTTAGAATTTTATTGGATAGCTTTTAGAGGGCTTGAAAAGCTCTCATTTGCCCTGTCCTGCTGCAACAGCAGACTTGAACAAGCTTGAGCTTGTTTTGAGCTTCTTGAAGCTTATTTCTGTTTTTGTGTTATTTGGATCCTTGATTTTAGTTAGATTGTAGCTTCCCTTAGCTGTTGCCTTTGCTTTCTTAACTGTTAGCTTTTAACTGCTTTTTCTCATCTTATTTCATAATTCTAAAAATGTTTTCTTTTGAAAAGTTGCTTAAATTTACTAGTGTAATCAGTTTTTAAAAGAAAAGTAAAAAAAAAATAAAGAGTTAAAAAAAAAGACATAAGTGGGAATCGAACCCTGGTTTCTGGGTTCACAAGCCAACAGACATACCACTTGCCTAAAGGCTCTTATCAGTTTATTTTTGCAAAAACTTTTATTTAACTTTGTTTGTCTTTGTTTACACTTTAGCTTAATATAGGCTGTTGGCTTATTTTTCTGCTTATTCCCAAAAGCACTTTCAAGTTTCTTATTTTTCTTAGGTCTGTCTCAGTCTAAAATTACTTCACAAAAATTTTCAGATTTTTCTTTTAAGGTTTAGTATTTTTTTTATAAATTAATTTAGTTTAATTAGTTTTTAATGCGTAATAAATAATTCAAAAGTCAAAAAAATATTTTTCTTTTTTCCAAAATTTTCTTTTTATATTTAGGACGTAGGAAAATTATTTTGGTACTCGTAGGATTAATTTTTTAATATTTTGACGTTTTTACTCGTTCGTAGTTTCCCGTTTACGTTATTTAATTTTCGTTTTAGTAGATTCTAGTAACCAATCAACCCTCGTTATTTCAAGCATTTTAATTCCAAACCTCAAACGATATCCTCAATTTCACGCCTCGTTGGGACCTCGACCCGGGTATTCACTTATCCGGTTAATTATATCGATTTTGCGTTAAGTGTTCCTCGTTGACCTTTTTCTCCCTAAAGGGTATAACTTGAGAGCATTTTAACCCATTATCAAAAATGGCGCCGCTGCCGGGGAGGTGTGTTGCGACAATATCGTTACGGTTTGACGATTAGTGACTTGAAGATCCTTCCTCGTGAAGTTTCGTATATATCTTGTGAATATTTTTTTTATCAAAAATCCAAAAAAATTGAAAAACCTTGAAAACCCAAAAAGATTTTCTTCTCCAAATTATTTTTCCTTTTTCTTTTGTGATTTTCAATGTTTCAAAATTTTAAAAATCCAAAAATATTCTTCTCAATCCTCTTATCCGTTTGATTCTTTATTTCTTATCCCTCTATCCGTTTAATTCCTCTTCTCTATGTCTTCATCTTACCATTATGGTTGTCAATGGTGTGGAGGTCCTCCAAATGGCGGGAATTGTCCCGGTTGTAGCATGGTGGAATCGGGAAACGGGTTTGTCTATGACCAAAATCCTTATTCCTACCAAGAAACAACCGACTTTTTCAACCAGCCCCCACAACACCAGATGGAGACATACTCTTGTGAGTATTGTGGAGGTAGTCCTCACCCGGGTTTTGATTGTCAAACAGGGAACATGTTTGTCTATGAGCAAGTTCCATGTAATCAAAACTTCGGTTATGACCATTATCCATATAATTCACCGAATCAGTCACAACAATCATATTGTTGTGAGTACTGTGGAGGTCCTCACTATAACTCTGATTGTCAAACGAGGAATCCGCTTGTCTATGAGCGTGGTCCTTGTAACAATTATGATTATTCTTATCATGACCAACCTCCACAGTATGAAACGATTCAAACACCACCTCAGCCAAGCAATCCAGAAATTCTCCGTGATTTTCAAAATGCACTAAATGATCTTAAGGAATTTCTTAGTAAAAGACTTCCCCATGAAGAACCTCGTCAGAAAACTTATGGAGAACTTCTAGCTGAAGAACAAGCAGCTAGAGTAAGCTCCCAATATCGTCAAACTTTTGTTTACGATGATGACGATGATGAGGATTCTACGTGGGGAGTCTGTGAGAGTTCGTCAGCTGCAGCCACTCCCGTCCAGCAGAAGCTTTGCAGTAGTTCACCAGTTGCTGTCGCACCTGTTGAAAAGCAGGAAGATACAAGAACTATGGGTGAATTATTAGAAGAAGAGCGGAGGCAAGTTATAAGAGCTCTATATTTTAAGCATAAGATCGGCGACGTTTATGACGAGGAGTGTGCCCCTGCAGATCTTCAAATATCAGATGAACCTCCGAGTGGCAATCCCACTCCACCTATCATTTCCGACTCTTCCCCTTCCCTCACTCCGTTTGAGGGAAGTGATCCTCTCTTGGAAGAGATCGATGCTTGTCTTAAAGATGAATCAATTTCGCCGGAAATTGATGATTCTTGTCTTGATCCGGAGGGAGATATTCTTTTTCTTGAAAAACTATTGAACGATGAACCATTACCTTCTCTCCCTCCGAAGGAAGTTGAAATCAATCCTTCAAAAGAATTTGATGAGCTTGTTTCCGTAACATTCAACACGACTTTCACCAATCCTCTATTTGATTTCGGGTCTGACTTTACTTTCATTTCAGATAACCCTATCTTTGATAGTCAGATGGAGGAGAGTGATGAGTCTGTGACGGAACCTGAGCTCACAGATCATCATATGATTGATTCTCTTCATGAGGAGTTCTCCGGTGAACTCGCTCATATCATACCTCCACCAGAGTATGATTACTATGATTTTGAGGAAGATCATGACCCGGGGGGAGATGTACTCTATCCTAAGAGTTTGCTTATCGATGATATCAGCCCGACCCTCCCTCCCGAGGTTTTTGAATCAAAGAGCTTTAATGATGAATATTGGATTCTCATTGTCGTTCGAGTCTTTCTCCCCTTCTTCACCTATTCGGTGTCTTTTCCTCTCATTCACTCCTTCGGGAGTGAAGACACCATCTTTGACCCCGGCATCTCTCCTTCTTTTAAGCCGTGGGTATCTCATCGGAGTGGAACTTTCGTATGCTTCAGTGTTTATCCAAACATCTTGAACGAAAGTCCGATGGAGATTTCTTTTTCCACCTGCTCCCCCAAGAACAATTAAATTCGGGGCGAGTCTAAGCTATACGACTCGAGCAAAAACAAGCGCTTCGTGGTAGGCACCCCATGCTTATCCATCTATCTTCTTTCTATTTTCTCTCTAATAAGTGACGTGAGGAGGGCTTCCTCTTCCATTTGTCATATTTCGTGGTTTTGTATGGTGTGTCCAGGTTTGCCCGATTTGTTGGGAATTATGATACGAATCAAGAGCAGACAACTTAGGTCTGGTAGTTTATCTAAGTTAGGTCTGTTTGTGTTATTAGGTCTGGTAATGTAATGTTAAGTCTGGTAGCATATTTAAGTCTGTTTGACTTGTAAAGTTAAGTCTGGTCGTGAAGTTAGGAAAGTCTGTTAGAGTTATGTTAGGAAAGGATACAAAACGTGTATGTATCTTTATAGAAGATTTGTGAATATCTTCTGAGTCGGTTAGTATTAGGGTTTCCTTGTGTTATAAAAGGATCCCTAAAGATTGTTAGTTCGTGTGTGTGAGTTGTAAGAGTTCACTATTGTGATTATAATCAATATACGAAGTTAGTGATATCTCTGCTTGTGTTCTTAATTGTTCTTGTTAAGATTCCGCATTAACAATAACAATCACCTAGGGTTTCTCACTTAGATTAATTGGTTCGGATTTATCCTAACCATCTACTAGGTATTCAAGGCTACTTAGTGATCCATATACAATTTGTGGACCAACAAGTGGTATCAGAGCAAGGAGAGAGACTCTGAATTCGAAGAACACTAAATCTCAAAAACCTAATTCTCACTCAAATCACCCTACACAATGTCTGAATTCGATAAGCCTGTTAACACTGAAACTTTCTCAATCCATAACAGTGAGGATGAGAAATCAAACCATGAAGATGAAGGAAAAACCGAAACCAGTAACTCCCAAACACAACAACAACCCATCCCTTCCACAACCACAATCTCAAAC
Source organism: Artemisia tridentata subsp. tridentata (assembly GCA_021014915.2). Lineage (NCBI taxonomy): Eukaryota > Viridiplantae > Streptophyta > Magnoliopsida > Asterales > Asteraceae > Artemisia > Artemisia tridentata. The sequence continues at coordinate 403,948,643 of CP139505.1, read as the reverse complement.
ATAAAACTTCCATTACTGAAAAGAGAAGAGTATGATATATGGGCCATGGAGATGGAACATTATCTGGAATACATTGATAGCGATGTATGGAAGGTGATTCAGAAGGGAAATTCTAAGAAAAGAATTTCACAAGGGAATGATGGGCATATCAGAATAATGCCACCAGTATCTGCTGAGGAGATTAGGGCTGTGGAGAAAGAAAAAAAGGCCAGAACCTTGCTTCTTATGGCTATTCCTAAGGAGCATCTACAAAGGTTTCATGGCATTCTTGATGCAAAGGAGATGTGGGAGGCTATCAAGAAACGATTTGGAGGCAATGCTAACTCCAATAAGATGCAAAAGGCTGTTCTTAAACAGCAATTTGAAACATTTAGTGTTTCAAAGACTGAAGGTTTGGAAAAGGGCTATGACAGATTTCAACATCTGTTAACACAACTGGAAGTTCATGGTGCAGCAGTCTCAAATGAGGATGCAAATCACAAATTCCTTAGATCTTTACCATCAGAATGGGGCAATGTATCTGTGGCGATGAGGATTAAGGAGGAAGTAGATTCTATGACACCTGATGACCTATACAATAATCTCAGGATGTTTGAAAGGGACATCAGTAACAACACTCAGGCTTCAACCAGTTCATCAAATGTTGCTTTTGTGTCACAAAACAAAAGCAGTACTTACAAGGTTAAATCTGGTGGTGTTAGGTCTGGTATCTATGAAACTCCTTCAAGTGAAAGGTCTGCTTCAAGTTTTACTGATGAGGTGATACATTCTTTCTTTGCCAATCAAACGGAAGATGAAAGCTTTATTAGTGAAGACCTAGAACAGATTAATGATGCTGAAGTTGAGGAGATGGACATAAAATGGCACATTGCCATGGTTGCTTTAAGGGTCAAAAGATTTCAGAAGCAATATGGAAGGACCATCAACTTCAACAACAAATCACCAGTGGGATACACAAAGAGGACTGTTGAATGCTACAACTGTCACAAGTATGGACATTTTTCAAGAGATTGTCCAGAGAAGAAGCCTGCTGATGGGAAAAGAGATGATGATGGGAAGATGGAAAAGAATCAGATGAGCCTGCTGACAATGGAAGCTGGAGGAGTCAACTGAGGTGAGCATCCAAGAGTGAATGAGGAGTCTGATCATGCTCTCATGGCCATTGGTAATGAGGTATCATTATGCTCTAAATTATGCACTGACTCATATAATCATGTTAAGGCTTTGTGTGATGAGCAGAAAGAACAAATAGGTGATCTAGAAGTAAATTTATTAGCACATAAAAATGCTGTAAAAACTTTAGAAGCACAAAAGGTCACCCTTCAAAACCAACATGCTGCTTTAAATGAAAATCTATACTTTCAAGCTAATAAAATATACGAACAAGATGAAAAGCTTAAAAGGTATAGACAATTAGGGCTTAAAATTCAGAAGGAAAGGGATGAGCTGAGAAAAAGGGCAGATCAGTGGAACAATTCAAATAATAACCTGTTTAAGTGTTGGGATTCTCAAATTAAGTCAAATAAAAAATGTGGCTTAGGATATGAGGAAAATGAGAATAGGGCTATATTTAAGAATAAAGAAGAGGACTATGCTGATAAGCCTTTGTATAATAGGTTTGTTAAGACTGGTGACTTTAAGGGAGTACCACCACCTTTGAGTGATGACTATACTCCTCTTGAAAAAGAAGAGTTGGATGATTCACTCTTTGTGTATGGTAAGAAAGGTCCTCAAGTGCCTGAACCAACCACCTCAGAGGACAAATCCAGTAGGTATTCTTCTTGTCAATCCAATGACTCTGAAGAATCTATTGATGGTTCCTCTGATCACTCTAAGTCTGAGTCAAATAATGAGGAAAATGAGAATCCTGAACCTAAGGTTGTTGAGAAGTGTGAACCTGTTGTTACTAAACCTGTAGTGACTGAACAAAAGGCTGAGACAGTTAAACCTAGTTGTGTCAATCACATAAAATCTCCTAGGGAATCTGTTAAAATGTGTGAGTCACCTAGAAGCAATAGTGTTCACAGAGAAAGTAGGAGTAGTTATACTTATGCTCCTAAAAGATGCTTTGTGTGTGGAAGCTTGAGTCATTTAATAAGAGATTGTGACTTCCATGAAAAGAGAATGAAAAGAGAGGCTGAGCAAAAGAGAATGAATGTTAATAAGGGTCATGGTTCAAATAAACCAGTTTGGAATAATGCTAGTAGAGTTAATCATGCTAACCAGTTTGTTCCCAGACCTGTACAACTAAATAACACTACCAGACCTAACTCTTATGTTAGTTCTGGTAGACCAAATTTTAGGTCTGGCTACAGAAACTTTAATGTGAATAGGCAAAATGTTAATTTTATGAGGCCTAAAGTGAATACTGGTTATGTTAATTCTGTGAGACCTATTGTGAACACTGGTTTTGTGAGACCCAAACAACCTTTTCAAAAACCTCAAGTGAATGCAAATTTTCAAAGAAATAATTTTTATAAAAATCATTCACCTGTGAGAAGACAAGTTGCAAAGCAAACAGCAAAACCTTTAAAGGGGAATGGGGGTTCTGCTGTTAAGACCTCAGCATGTATGTCTTGGGATTCAAACAAAAATAAATCCATGTATAAATCCCAAAACAACAGTGGATCAGGTTCAATTAAGAAATTTAAGCATATTGATCCACAAGGCGGACCCAAGCCTACTCAGGCCTGGGTTCCTAAGAGAAACTAATTTCTCTTATTTTTATGCAGGATCATCCACTTTGCTATATGGAAGATAGAGGAATACTTGACAGTGGATGCTCTGGGCACATGACTGGTAACAAGAACTATCTTAATGATTTTCATGAATTCGAAGGAGGTTCTGTTACTTTTGGAGGAAGCAAGGGTCAGATAACTGGTAAAGGAAGAATTATTGTGGGCAACATAGAATTTGACAATGTATCTTTTGTGAAAGAACTTGGGCAGTTCAACCTTTTCTCAATATCACAAATTTGTGATACTCAGCATAAGGTGCTTTTTACTGAAACTGATTGTCTTGTGTTGACTCCGGACTTTAAGATGCCTGAAGAACATCAGATTCTTCTTAAAGTTCCCAGACAACACAAAATGTACAGTTTTGATATGAAAGCATCTAATCCTGCAAAAGGTGCTACCTGTTTAATTGCAAAAGCTACATTGGATGAATCTAAGTTGTGGCACAGAAGGTTAGGCCATGTGAATTTCAAAAACATGAATAAACTTGTGAAGAATAACCTTGTGAGAGGTTTGCCTTCAAAATTGTTTAAAAATGATCATACTTGTGTGGCCTGCAACAAGGGAAAACAACATAGGGCATCCTGTAAGGTTAAATTAGAAAGATTAATCACTGAACCTTTACATACCTTACATATGGATCTTTTTGGCCCTACATCTGTCCATAGTATTAATCATGCATGCTATTGCCTTGTCATTACAGATGATTGTACTAGATATTGTTGGGTGTTCTTTATGTCTAGGAAGGATGAAGCTACCCCTTTGATTCAAACTTTCTTTAGACAGATTGAAAACCTTATTGATAAAAGAGTTAAAATCATTAGGAGTGATAATGGCACTGAGTTTAAAAACAAGAGCATGCTAGATTTTTGTGGTAATAAAGGAATTAAGCAACAATTCAGTAATGCAAGAACTCCTCAGCAAAATGGAGTTGCAGAGAGAATGAATAGGACACTTATTGAGGCAGCTAGGACTATGCTAGCAGATTCACTTTTACCTACTACATTTTGGGCTGAAGCAGTCAGCAATGCCTGCTACATCTTTAATAGGGTTAGAGTGACCAAGCCTCAAAATAGAACCCCTTATGAGCTTATGTTTGGCCATAAACCAGTTGTTAGCCATATAAGACCTTTTGGGTGTCATGTTACCATTCTTGATACTTTAAGTGTTCTTGGAAAATTTGAAGGAAAGTCTGATGAAGGGTTTTTAGTTGGGTATGCATTAAACAGTAAAGCCTTTAGGGTTTACAATCTAGTATCCAAGAAAGTAGAAGAAAATCTGCATGTAAACTTTCTTGAAGAAAAACCCAATGTCAAGGGAATTGGTCATAGATGGATGTTTGATATTGATTATTTGACTGATTCTATGAATTATATTCCTGTCTCCAAGGAGAATCAAATTAACCCTATTGCAGGTACCCAAGAAGTTACTAACATTGCAGGTACCAAAGATTCTTCAAATTCAGGGAACCTTGATGATGTGGCTGAGCTTGTTGTGATTCCATCTACAGAGAACAAGTCTGATGCAGCTGAAGCAGTGATCAAGAATTCTTCCTCTCAGGAAATAGATTCTGAAGTTAAGTTTGGGAAAGTCATATCCCCTATCATTACCAGTACTTCCCATTTTAAGTCTGGTAGTGGTGTTCAACCAGACCTTTCTTCAAGTACTGCTTATGTTGATTCTGAGATGCCAGAACTTGAAGTATTTCCTAATCCTAATGAAGGTGTCTTTGATGGGGCTTCCTATGATGAAGGAGGCATTATTACTGATTTCAACAACTTACCCACTGAAGTGGAGGTAAGTCCAACTCCCACTCTCAGGATCCACACCATTCATCCCAAGAGCCAAATAATTGGTAACCCCAAGTCTGCTGTTCAAACAAGAAGTAGAGTGCAACATCAGTCTAATTCTCTTGCACTAATTAGCCTGATTAAGCAACAACAAAGGGTCAATCATAAGGACCAACAACATTGCTTATTTTCTTGCTTTCTTTCTCAAAGTGAACCCACTACTGTTTCTGAAGCTTTAGGGGAGGAAAGTTGGGTAGAAGCTATGCAAGAAGAGTTGTTGCAGTTCAAGCTACAGAAAGTATGGGTTCTTGTAGACCTACCTAATGGAGCTAAAGTTATTGGTACTAAATGGGTCTTCAGGAATAAAAGGGATGAAAGAGGGGTAGTTGTAAGGAACAAAGCAAGGTTGGTAGCACAAGGATACAAACAGGAGGAGGGCATAGATTATGATGAGGTTTTTGCTCCTGTAGCAAGGATTGAGGCTATCAGGTTATTTTTGGCCTATGCATCATACATGGGATTCAAGGTATATCAGATGGATGTCAAAAGTGCTTTCCTTTATGGCACTATTGAAGAAGATGTGTATGTACATCAACCTCCTGGTTTTGAGGATCCTGCTAACCCCAATCAAGTGTATAAGGTTATTAAAGCTCTATATGGTCTTCATCAGGCTCCTAGAGCTTGGTATGAAACTCTTTCACAGTTTCTTGAAGAACATGGATACATCAGGGGTGTAATTGACAAGACTTTATTCATTAAGAGAGACCAGAAGGATATCATTCTTGTCCAAATTTATGTGGATGATATCATTTTTGGATCAACAAGAAAGTCTTGGTGTGATGAATTTGAAGGTTTAATGAAGAGCAGGTTTGAAATGAGCTCAATGGGAGAATTTTATGAATACTGTTATCCACATAGATAATAAGAGTACTATCTGAAATGAGTATGTTGCAGCTGCTCATTGCTGTGGACAAGTTTTGTGGATTCAGAATCAGATGCTGGACTATGGTTTGAATTTTATGAATACTGTTATCCACATAGATAATAAGAGTACTATCTGTATTGTTAAGAACCCAGTATATCACTCTAAAACTAAACATATAGAGATAAGGCATCACTTCATTAGAGATTGCTTTGAAAAGAAGTTGATTAGAGTGGAGAAAATACATACAGATTTTAATGTTGCTGACCTGTTAACTAAGGCATTTGATGGTCCTAGATTCAATTATCTGGTAGTTAACATTGGTATGATGAACCCCTAGTTTGAGTTAAGGGGAGGTTTGGCCTAAGGGGAGGTCAAACTGTGAAGTATGTAAAGTATGAATACTTACCAGCATTTAGGTTATCTTTAAGTCTTGTAGTTTTGTTTTTAGTTCTGTTAGTGATAAAAAAAAAAAAAAAAAAAAAAAAAATTGTTTTTATATGTATCTTTTATTTCTTTTATAGGCAATGCTGGATTAAGTATATTTTCACAAGTTGTTGAGTGAGACTATTGGAACTTCTCACTTGGTGGAGGTGCTTTGCACTAACACATCAAAAGGTTATCAGTCCACCTTGTCTCATCAACATAAGGACTGGCTAATCCTGAGCAAACGGCTAACAGGTAAAGATTGCTCAAATCCGTTTATGGCTGACAATTTGCCAAAAATTGTATGGTATTCAACTCACCATATCTAAGATAAGTGAAGAGTTGGCTAGCCCACAAGGTTATGGCTTGTGGTAAAGGCTGTGGAAAAACATAAATGGTAATCAATTAAGTAAGAACAGGAAAACATAAAGAACACCCAACAATATCTAGTACAATCTTTTGTAATGACAAGGCAATAGCATGCATGATTTATACTATGGACAGATGTAGGGCCAAAAAGATCCATATGTAAGGTATGTAAAGGCTCAGTGATTAATCTTTCTAATTTAACCTTACAAGATGCCCTATGTTGTTTTCCCTTGTTGCAGGCCACACAAATATGATCATTTTTAAACAATTTTGAAGGCAAACCTCTCACAAGGTTATTCTTCACAAGTTTATTCATGTTTTTGAAATTCACATGGCCTAACCTTCTGTGCCACAACTTAGATTCATCCAATGTAGCTTTTGCAATTAAACAGGTAGCACCTTTTGCAGGATTAGATGCTTTCATATCAAAACTGTACATTTTGTGTTGTCTGGGAACTTTAAGAAGAATCTGATGTTCTTCAGGCATCTTAAAGTCCGGAGTCAACACAAGACAATCAGTTTCAGTAAAAAGCACCTTATGCTGAGTATCACAAATTTGTGATATTGAGAAAAGGTTGAACTGCCCAAGTTCTTTCACAAAAGATACATTGTCAAATTCTATGTTGCCCACAATAATTCTTCCTTTACCAGTTATCTGACCCTTGCTTCCTCCAAAAGTAACAGAACCTCCTTCGAATTCATGAAAATCATTAAGATAGTTCTTGTTACCAGTCATGTGCCCAGAGCATCCACTGTCAAGTATTCCTCTATCTTCCATATAGCAAAGTGGATGATCCTGCACAAAAAGAAGAGAAATTAGTTTCTCTTAGGAACCCAGGCCTGAGTAGGCTTGGGTCCGCCTTGTGGATCAATATGCTTAAATTCCTTAATTGAACCTGATCCACTGTTGTTTTGGGATTTATACATGGATTTATTTTTGTTTGACTCCCAAGACATACATGCTGTGGTCTTAACAGCAGAACCCCCATTCCCCTTTAAAGGTTTTGCTGTTTGCTTTGCAACTTGTCTTCTCACAGGTGAATGATTTTGATAAAAATTATTTCTTTGAAAAATTTCATTCACTTGAGGTTTTTGAAAAGGTTGTTTGGGTCTCACAAAACCAGTGTTCACAATAGGTCTCACAGAATTAACATAACCAGTATTCACTTTAGGCCTCATAAAATTAACATTTTGCCTATTCACATTAAAGTTTCTGTAGCCAGACCTAAAATTTGGTCTACCAGAACTAACATAAGAGTTAGGTCTGGTAGTGTTATTTAGTTGTACAGGTCTGGGAACAAACTGGTTAGCATGATTAACTCTACTAGCATTATTCCAAACTGGTTTATTTGAACCATGACCCTTATTAACATTCATTCTCTTTTGCTCAGCCTCTCTTTTCATTCTCTTTTCATGGAAGTCACAATCTCTTATTAAATGACTCAAGCTTCCACACACAAAGCATCTTTTAGGAGCATAAGTATAACTACTCCTACTTTCTCTGTGAACACTATTGCTTCTAGGTGACTCACTCATTTTAACAGATTCCCTAGGAGATTTTATGTGATTGACACAACTAGATTTAACTGTCTCAGCCTTTTGTTCAGTCACTACAGGTTTAGTAACAATAGGTTCACACTTCTCAACAACCTTAGGTTCAGGATTCTCATTTTCCTCATTATTTGAATCAGACTTAGAGTGATCAGAGGAACCATCAATAGATTCTTCAGAGTCATTGGATTGATGATGAAGCGAAAAGTGTACCGCTTTTAAGGGGTCATTTAAGCCTTAAATCGTATTTATTTGATCAAATATTGCCCTAAATCGTTCCTTTTGTCATTTTAGGTACTTTTGAGGAGAAATCTGGAAAAGGAGGCATTTTGGACGTTTTTGGAGCATTAAAGTGAAGAAAACGGCAAAGTCTCAAAAATCGGCTAAAAGTTACTCTTGACGGCGTCAGACTTTACTCTGGACGGCGTCATGCCTTGGCAAGAAAAGTTGGACGTGAAATTTACTCATGACGGGCCAGTGAAAATAGCATGTGAATTCTGACGGCGTCACGCTTTAACTTGATCAAGGGCGTCACGGCTTAAATCATAAGGGGACGGCGTCACGTTCATGGTTAGACGGCGTCAAGCCTTGATAAGCCAGAATGGATTTTTGAAGAGCTAAAGAGGGACGGCGTCAAGAAGGTCATCCGGGAACCCTAAAAGCGGCGAGGTGACGGCGTCACACTCCATAAGGTGACGCCGTCAGATCCAAAAATCTATATATAGTTTTCTAATTTTTTGTCATTGGAGAGAGCTTAGTGTGTGGAATTTTGGGAGAAAACCCTAAGACGATTTTAGCTACTTTTTCAGGGCTTTTTGCCTTGAGATCTTCCATGTTTCATTGAAAGATAAGTTATCAATTAATCATTCAATATGTCTATGTGTTGTTTGATTCTATCTTATTCTTGTCTTTTGTTTAACATGTTAGGCTAAATTTATCTTGTGTTTGCTTAGATCTAATGAAACCTAGCTATTGATTATTGGTTGTTAGTGTGTTATTAGTTGTATTGGATGATTGTTTATCTATGTTAGGCTTAAGAAAACTGGCTAACTTCCTATTCGGTAACTTGCTTGAACGTCTTAAGAAACATGAACCAAACGCGTACTAAAGGTTTTTATGGTTGTATTTAATGCACAAGCGAATTCTAGTGATCCCATGTTAGGAGCTTCCTAGCCGGCTCGACATAGGAGTGAAGTAGGAGCTTGTAGAGTTGGGGAAGTAAGTACGCCACCCCACGAATGGTATTAAGGAATACACCCGTCATCCACGCAACTAATACACACTAATTAACCGGTAAAAGATAGTTAGGGAGTAAGGAAATCTAAGTAAACACATTTCTCTACACATAAGTTTCTCACCACATTTTATTTTCAGTTATTTAATTTTATTGCATTCGTAGTAATTTGGGTTAGTTGACTAGCAACTAATTCCGCCCACTCCTTCAAAACCGAGATTTTACTTACTTTCATAAAAAATTATAAAAACATAAAAAAGAATCTTCCTCAACCCTTAGACCTAATTAGAGTAGCCTTTCATACCTAACGAACACTATTCCCTGTGGAGAACGATCAATCCCCCGTACTTACCACTACACTATACTACATCGGTCAGGTACACTGCCTGGTGGGGTTGTAAGCCTCTTGAGATCCCTCGAGAGGTAAAACCTGTTGTAAGGTTACAAAACCACGCAATCAAGTTTTTGGCGCCGCTGCCGGGGAATAGTTATTGTTTAGGTTGAATTTTTATTTCTATTAGGTCTACTCACTAGATTCCTTTCTAGTGAGATTTTTATTTTATTTTTCTAGGTTTTCTTTAGTCTATCTATTTTCTTCGTGTCTTTGTTCGTAACCATACCATCCGACATCATGGAAGATGGTAATATCCTTAACCACAACAACCCACCACCACCTCCTAGAGCCCGCACTTTAGGAGGATATTCCCTAATTTTGGATGATGACCCCCCTAATCTTAGAATCACTAGGAGCCGAAGCTCGATAAAGACTCTTGCCACACCCTATGCTGAACCCGAAAGGGAAATGCATAAATTAAGGCGACTCCACCAAGCGGCTGAACCATCCACGATCAATTTTGATGATGCCCTCTCCGAGGAAGAATCCAATCATCATTCTACACCTCCTAGCCCTCAACCCAATCACGATATGGAAGTTCCCGAAATCCCAATCCCTAAATGTCTCAAGGACTACTCTTCTCCCACCCCTCGTGGTTTTTCCAATGCTATCGTTTTTCCAAATGAACACACGGATGGGGTCTTGCGTGCAACTGATATTTGGCTGGTCCAAAGTGTATGCAAGTTTCACGGATTGAAAACTGAAGATCCAATCCAACAGATCAAGGACTTCCTGAAAATAGTGGATACCCTCCATTCGGACGGAGCCACTAGAGATACCTCCCGGTTGCGATTCTTTCCCTTCACCCTTCATGAAAGAGCCGGAGACTGGTATAACCAACTTCCTTCCGAATCCATCTTCACATGGGAACAGCTTATCTCAAAATTCTATGAGAAATTCTTTCCCATAGGAAGAATTTCAAAGTTGAGAGACGAAATCCTCCGCTTCCATGTTGGACCAGCAGAACCTATTCACAAATCTTGGGTTAGATTCAAGGATCTAATTAGACAGGTCCCTCATCATGGCATTGAACTCTGGCTTCTTGTCCAAATCTTTTATGACAATGTCTCCAAAAACGACCAATTGGGCATTAATAATTCATCAAAAGGAAAAATAGCCAAACTAAGCGTTGAGGAAGGATGGAATAGAATTGAGGAATACGCGAATGATCAAGACGATACCTGGGATGAACCCGATTCGATCATGAGCGTTTCCAAGATCATGAAAGAGCCTCCTTTTGCTAGCCGGGTGAGTAGATTGAATGATCAGGTATCTTATCTAGACAAGTCGCAACCAACTAAGCGGTTATCAAACCCATACTTGATCTGTGATCAATGTGGCGGCCCGCATGAAGTGGAGGAATGCGAGGATGATACCACCACCGAACAAGCATGCTTGTCAAGCCACGACATCTTCGATGATCCTTCGCTCTTAACTTTCTACCAAAACAATGATTTCACCCCTTGGGGAAATCTTGTGAGAGAAGAGGGAGGAGGAGAATATCCTGACTATAAGGTTAGGAGCACTTTTGAGGATGATCTCGGGCATTTCACGTTTGAAAAGAATCTTCAACTAAATGGTCTTGACGACTTTATCAATAGCCAACAAACCAACGTAAAGGCCAAATTCGCAGAACTCAACGCCACTCTCGACGGCCTTGGCGAGCCGCAAAGAGATCCTTTACTCGCCATCACCACTCGTGCTGGAACAACTACTAAGGATCCACCCTACCCAGCTCAACCATCTAACGCCATGGAACCCAACACCCCTCATGAGGAGAACGATAATGTGAACGACGAAAATCCCGAGCAAACCCCTCCGGTAACTCCATCCCCACCTACTCCTGCCAAACAGCCCCTTAAAGTCCCATACCCATCTCGCCTCAAGAATCAAAAGGTCGAAAGTGATAATAAAAGATTCCTGTCATATTTGAAGAATTCGGTCGTCACCATACCCCTTCTTGATGCATGTTATCATATGCCCAAATATAGTACATACTTCAAGAGGCTGCTCACCAACAGGAAAGGGCTCGAGGGTCTTGTAACCTTAGGAGAAGAATGTTCTGTGGTGACCCAACGAGGGCTACCAAAGAAGGTGGACGACCCAGGTAGTTTCACCTTGCCCTGTTCAATTGGATCTCTTTCAGTCAAAAATGCTTTAGCCGACTTAGGAGCAAGCATCAATCTTATGCCGCATTCCCTGTTCCTCAAGCTAGGGTATTCTGGGCTGAAACCAACCCGTATGAGCATCCAACTGGCCGATAGATCAGTCAAATACCCCTTAGGAATATGCGAGAATGTGCTGGTTAAGGTAGGGAAGTTTAAATTTCCAGTTGACTTCGTCATCCTAGAAATGGAAGAAGATGATCTTGTGCCCATCATTCTAGGAAGACCCTTCCTTGCAACTTCTCGTGCTGTTATTGATGTTCATGACGGCAAACTAACCTTACGAGTGGGGGCCGATAGCTTAACCTTCGACATCAAGGACACAATGAATCTTTCTCTCGAAGCAGATAATCAACTGTATTTCATCGAAGAAATCGATGAACTATCCGACGAGATTGATAATTGTGTAGATGAACAGGTGGAAGCTGGTTGGTTGCGAGATGAAGCTTTCTTACCCATCTTAGAGGAGGAGAAGGCTATGGATGTGAATGCAGTCTCCTTCTATCCCAGACAAGAAATCAAACAGCTTGAGCTTCGTAAGCCCGAGAACAAACTTAAACCTTCCATCATCGAGCCACCTGCGGTAGAACTCAAGGAACTCCCAACCAACCTTGAATATGCTTTCCTCCAAGGGAAAGATCAACTTTCGGTAATCATAAGCTCTTCTTTGAAAAGTGAACAAAAGGATAAACTCTTAGGAGTTTTAAAAAAATATAAAGGAGTTATAGCATGGAGTGTAGCCGATATCAAGGGAATTGACTCTACCTTTTGTACGCATAAAATCCTCATGGAGGAGGATTATAAACCCAGCGTGCAACCTCAAAGGCGAGTAAATCCCAACATAAAGGAAGTCGTAAAGAAGGAAGTCATTAAACTCCTAGATGCAGGACTAATTTACCCGATTTCGGACAGTCCATGGGTAAGTCCTGTACAGGTTGTACCAAAAAAGGGAGGAATGACGGTGGTGAAGAACGATAAGGATGAGTTAGTACCTCAACGAACAGTAACTGGATGGCGTGTGTGCATCGATTATAGGAAGTTGAATGATGCAACCCGAAAAGATCATTTCCCTCTCCCATTTATCGACCAAATGTTGGAAAGGTTAGCAGGGCATGAGTACTACTGCTTCCTAGATGGGTTCTCAGGGTATTTCCAAATCCCTATCGCTCCTGAGGACCAAGAAAAGACCACGTTTACATGCCCGTATGGCACCTTCGCCTACAAGCGAATGCCCTTTGGACTATGTAACGCCCCCGTCACTTTCCAGCGCTGCATGACGGCAATCTTCCATGAGTTAATAGAAGACAGCATGGAGGTCTTTATGGATGATTTTTCAGTCTTTGGGAACTCTTTTGATCGCTGTCTTGCTAACCTTGAGAAAATGCTCAAACGTTGTGAGGAGACCAACTTGGTACTAAACTGGGAAAAGTGCCACTTTATGGTAAAAGAAGGGATTGTGCTGGGGCACAAAATTTCAGGAAGTGGAATCGAAGTAGACCGGGCAAAAATTGAAGCTATATCCAAACTTCCCTATCCAACAACTGTCAAGGCAATCCGTAGTTTTTTGGGTCATGCTGGCTTCTATAGGAGATTCATTAAGGATTTCTCAAAGGTAGCTAAACCAATGACTCAGTTACTCATGAAGGATGCCCCGTTCGACTTCTCTCAAGAGTGCAAGGACGCATTCGATCTATTGAAGCAGGAACTTACCCAAGCTCCAATTATGGTTACCCCTAACTGGGAGTTACCCTTTGAAATCATGTGCGATGCTAGTGATTATGCTGTTGGAGCAGTATTAGGCCAAAGGCTTAACAAACACTTTCAGCCAATATACTACGCTAGCAAAACCATGAATCCTGCTCAAGAAAACTACACTACCACTGAAAAGGAATTACTAGCCGTGGTATTCGCTTTTGATAAATTTCGCCAGTATCTTGTCCTTTCTAAAACGGTTGTTTTTACGGATCATTCAGCTATTCGATATCTTTTCGCTAAACAGGATGCTAAACCACGGTTACTTCGTTGGATCCTACTATTGCAAGAGTTCGATGTTGAAATTCGTGATAAGAAAGGAGCAGAGAATCTTGCGGCTGATCATCTCTCTCGTCTCGAAAACCCCAGCCTCGCTGAATCTGACAAGAGTGAGATTCGGGAAACATTTCCTGAAGAGCAGCTCATGTTAATAAATGATTCTGAACCTTGGTATGCGAATTATGCTAACTACCTAGCAAGTAGAGTCATCCCTGAGCATATGAGCAGGCATGAAAAAAGGAGGTTCTTTAATCAATTAAAGTACTACTTTTGGGATGAACCCTTCTTATTTCGAAGATGTCCAGATTAGGTAATCAGGCGTTGTGTTTCGGAAAGAGAGGCTGTCAGAATTATGAAAGAGTGTCATGCGGGTCCATCTGGAGGACATCACGGAATAAGCACTACTGCACGAAAGGTCTTCGACGCGGGATTCTATTGGCCTACAATATTTCGTGATGTGAAGGGAATGATACAAACTTGTGACGCATGTCAAAGAGCTGGGAATATCTCTAGGAGGGATGAAGCCCCACAGAATTATATACAAGTTTGTGAGGTTTTTGATGTCTGGGGAATTGATTTCATGGGACCATTCCCATCTTCTGGAGGGAATGAATACATCTTGGTGGCCATTGATTATGTTTCGAAATGGGTGGAAGCACAAGCCCTTAGGACTAACGACGCTAGGGTAGTCATTCATTTCTTAAAGAAATTGTTCGCTAGGTTCGGAATTCCGAAGGCTCTTATTAGTGACAGGGGAACCCATTTTTGCAATTCACAAATGGAGAAAGTCATGAAAAGATATGGAGTCTCTCACTGATTCTCCACCGCTTACCATCCTCAAACAAACGGTCAAGTCGAGAACACTAATAGAGCCATAAAGAGAATTTTAGAGAAAACGGTTAATCAAAACAGAAAAGATTGGTCTTTTAAGCTCGACGAGGCTTTGTGGGCATTTCGAACCGCCTATAAGACACCAATCGGGACAACCCCGTTCCGTATGGTATATGGCAAGGCATGCCACCTTCCAGTAGAACTGGAACACAAAGCATATTGGGCACTTAAGGCTTGTAATTTGGATTATACAGTTGCGGGAACAAATAGATTCTTACAGCTCCAAGAGCTTGATGAATTGAGATTAGAGGCTTATGAATCTTCCATCACATACAAAGAGAGGGCGAAAAGATGGCATGACCAACGGATTAAGAGACCCAAGGAGTTTTCAGAAGGAGACAAGGTCTTATTATATAATTCTCGCTTAAGGCTATTTCCTGGGAAACTTAAATCTAGATGGTATGGACCTTTTACCGTAAGGAGCTCCTCTAAAACCGGAGCCGTTGTATTAATTGACGACGAGGATAGAGAATTCACTGTGAATATTCAACGAGTCAAGCATTATCAAGAGAATGGTAATGAAATGATCAATGAGGAAGACATAACTTTCGATGAAGAAGTCACGTAATGTACGTGACTTTGAGTCTAGCTACAAGACTCGTTAATAAAGAAAAGCGCTTCTTGGGAGGCAACCCAAGCTTTATTTGTTTTATTTGCTTTGTGTGTTTATTTATTTGTTTGTTTGATTTTATTTGTTTCCGTATGTGTGTGTAATTTTTATCATTATTGATTCATGTTCAAAACTAAATTGTGAAAATGCTTTATCTTGTTTTTAACTTCGTCTTAACTACATATAAAGGTATTTTGCAAAAGATAAGTGTAAGGGAAATCTAAATCGGTTTATTAGAACACAAATTAACATGAATCGTAATAATAATAAATTAGCATACATATTCGTATTTGTTTGAGTCAAATGCTTGTATCGAGTCATAATGATGTTTTGCAGGATTTCCAGGAAGTAAGGTAAAGGTTTTTCCAGAAATTTTCCGGAAACTTAAAATGAAAATTTTTGTCAGGTCATTTCTGACGGCGTCAGGGGTTATAACCTGACGGCGTCAGATTTAATTTCCAGAAATTTTTGAAAGTTTTGTTTTCATAAAAAGTTTTTATTAAAATCTCCAACTTATAATCTCCAGGAATCTGCAAAATTATCATTCCACAAGCATTATATCCTTATATATAGATTTTTTCCCGCCGATGTTATGCAGGTTTTCGTGTTTGTTTTCTCAGGTTTAACAGGTTATTTTGGACAAGGAAATGTTATGAATCAAGCTTATGGCGATGCATTAGTCATGGAGTTTCAACATTCTCTTTGGAGGAAGATTTAACCGTGTAATTTCATTATCCACCGAGCGAATCAGGGGAGTATTTGATTTCATTCTTTTACTTTATGCTTTTACATCTTGTTATTTGAACATTGGGGACAATGTTCATCTTAAGTGTAAGGGGAGGGTAAAAGTACGATTTTAGAAAATACAATTGCGCTTGATTTTTGTTTGTTTAATAGTAGATGTGTAATAAAACTGAGAGAAATACTTGTTAAGGTAATTTTAGTGCCAAATTTAAAATTTTTTACAACATATAGGAGTGAAACTTTGATCTTAATGAGCGTCTCACGGATAGGAGTTATATGACTAGCACAAAAGCCGTACCACTAAAAAATTTTCCACCCCCAAATATGTGAGGTTCGCCCCTAGAATTGGTAGGAAAAGCATTTATGCTATGATGTGTGTACCGGTAGCACTTAGATTCTAGAACTTGCGTTAGGACCATTCCGAGGCCACAAGTGAGACTACATTCGTGTAGTTAGATTTACTACATGATAAGAGGCATTAGGATTAACCCATTGTTTTACACCTGTGTTTTTGTTATAATTACATTGGCTACATTGGTCAAGTAATTCTCCCACACCCTTTGCGTTGTACTCATTTTTTGTACACGATACCCCTAGTACACCCCTCAGAGCCTATCTTTTCGTTTCGACCTTTAAGCATTTTACTTAAAGGAAGAATTTGTTTACACCCCACTTAAATGTACACCCAAATCGCCTTAGCCTACCTTGTATGCACTCATTTTTAGTGCATTATTGTTACAACATTTGTTTAAACCCAAGTTAATTATCTAGTTGATTACATGGTTGCTAAGTCGAGTCATATCCTTGTACATATTGTTTTGGGACGATTGGGACTCATGGGTAAAGTACTAGTATAATGGAGTAATGGGGAAGAACATCATTTATTACCCCCATATGTGCTAAATATTTTAAAAGTACTCCAAGTGTTTTAATTATCTTAATTCGAGTCATTAGATTAGTATTTGTAAAGTTATGTAAAAAATTCAAGTGTAAGGGGAATGCAACGCCCCTATGATGTATTATTTTAGATGGTAGGGTAAAAGTGTATACAAAAAAAAAAAAAAAAAAAAAAAAAAAAAAAAAAAATCAAGAAAAACACAAAAAAATGAGAAAATGAAAAATAGAAAAAACATACGGACTACCATCCCGTTTAATTTTATGTTTATTTTATGTTTTTGTTATTTCATTTCTAGCTTAAGATCGAGTCTAGTCTTGGCTTAGCAACATTGTATAGTACATGTAATTGATCAAGATCTTTAACTCGCCACCAGTAAAATATCCTTTATCCAACAAAACCGTGTTTTCCTTTTCCCTACACCTAACGTTATAACCCATTTAAAAGCCCTCTTTGATAGTTTATCTTAGGTGCTTACGCCTAGTGGAGGAGGTTTTCGATCCTTTCCCAAGCCTATGGTAATCTATTTGCTATGACAGGTAGTGAGAGATATTATCCGTTTTCATTTATGAGATTTATTTTGATGACACTTGAGAGATGTGAGTATCTAAACACTACTTGTGAGGTGCTAGTATGTAATCTCCGTGCTTATTATGATTGAAGTGGAACGATTATTTGTTGTAATTACTTTTATGTTAGCGTTAAATGACCCCTAACTTGTATTTTGATTAGAGTAAAAGCACATTTGCTTGAGGACAAGCAAATCTCAAGTGTAATGGTATTTGATGAAGCGAAAAGTGTACCGCTTTTAAGGGGTCATTTAAGCCTTAAATCGTATTTATTTGATCAAATATTGCCCTAAATCATTCCTTTTGTCATTTTAGGTACTTTTGAGGAGAAATCTGGAAAAGGAGGCATTTTGGACGTTTTTGGAGCATTAAAGTGAAGAAAACGGCAAAGTCTCAAAAATCGGCTAAAAGTTACTCTTGACGGCATCAGACTTTACTCTGGACGGCGTCATGCCTTGGCAAGAAAAGTTGGACGTGAAATTTACTCATGACGGGCCAGTGAAAATAGCATGTGAATTCTGACGGCGTCACGCTTTAACTTGATCAAGGGCGTCACGGCTTAAATCATAAGGGGACGGCGTCACGTTCATGGTTAGACGGCGTCAAGCCTTGATAAGCCAGAATGGATTTTTGAAGAGCTAAAGAGGGACGGCGTCAAGAAGGTCATCCGGGAACCCTAAAAGCGGCGAGGTGACGGCGTCACACTCCATAAGGTGACGCCGTCAGATCCAAAAATCTATATATAGTTTTCTAATTTTTTGTCATTGGAGAGAGCTTAGTGTGTGGAATTTTGGGAGAAAACCCTAAGACGATTTTAGCTACTTTTTCAAGGCTTTTTGCCTTGAGATCTTCTATGTTTCATTGAAAGATAAGTTATCAATTAATCATTCAATATGTCTATGTGTTGTTTGATTCTATCTTATTCTTGTCTTTTGTTTAACATGTTAGGCTAAATTTATCTTGTGTTTGCTTAGATCTAATGAAACCTAGCTAATGATTATTGGTTGTTAGTGTGTTATTAGTTGTATTGGATGATTGTTTATCTATGTTAGGCTTAAGAAAACTGGCTAACTTCCTATTCGGTAACTTGCTTGAACGTCTTAAGAAACATGAACCAAACGCGTACTAAAGGTTTTTATGGTTGTATTTAATGCACAAGCGAATTCTAGTGATCCCATGTTAGGAGCTTCCTAGCCGGCTCGACATAGGAGTGAAGTAGGAGCTTGTAGAGTTGGGGAAGTAAGTACGCCACCCCACGAATGGTATTAAGGAATACACCCGTCATCCACGCAACTAATACACACTAATTAACCGGTAAAAGATAGTTAGGGAGTAAGGAAATCTAAGTAAACACATTTCTCTACACATAAGTTTCTCACCACATTTTATTTTCAGTTATTTAATTTTATTGCATTCGTAGTAATTTGGGTTAGTTGACTAGCAACTAATTCCGCCCACTCCTTCAAAACCGAGATTTTACTTGCTTTCATAAAAAATTATAAAAACATAAAAAAAGAATCTTCCTCAACCCTTAGACCTAATTAGAGTAGCCTTTCATACCTAACGAACACTATTCCCTGTGGAGAACGATCAATCCCCCGTACTTACCACTACACTATACTACATCGGTCAGGTACACTGCCTGGTGGGGTTGTAAGCCTCTTGAGATCCCTCGAGAGGTAAAACCTGTTGTAAGGTTACAAAACCACGCAATCAATTGACAAGAAGAATACCTACTGGATTTGTCCTCTGAGGTGGTTGGTTCAGGCACTTGAGGACCTTTCTTACCATACACAAAGAGTGAATCATCCAACTCTTCTTTTTCAAGAGGAGTATAGTCATCACTCAAAGGTGGTGGTACTCCCTTAAAGTCACCCGTCTTAACAAACCTATTATACAAAGGCTTATCAGCATAGTCCTCTTCTTTATTCTTAAATATAGCCCTATTCTCATTTTCCTCATATCCTAAGCCACATTTTTTATTTGACTTAATTTGAGAATCCCAACACTTAAACAGGTTATTATTTGAATTGTTCCACTGATCTGCCCTTTTTCTCAGCTCATCCCTTTCCTTCTGAATTTTAAGCCCTAATTGTCTATACCTTTTAAGCTTTTCATCTTGTTCGTATATTTTATTAGCTTGAAAGTATAGTTTTTCATTTAAAGCAGCATGTTGGTTTTGAAGGGTGACCTTTTGTGCTTCTAAAGTTTTTACAGCATTTTTATGTGCTAATAAATTTACTTCTAGATCACCTATTTGTTCTTTCTGCTCATCACACAAAGCCTTAACATGATTATATGAGTCAGTGCATAATTTAGAGCATAATGATACCTCATTACCAATGGCCATGAGAGCATGATCAGACTCCTCATTCACTCTTGGATGCTCACCCCAGTTGACTCCTCCAGCTTCCATTGTCAGCAGGCTCATCTGATTCTTTTCCATCTTCCCATCATCATCTCTTTTCCCATCAGCAGGCTTCTTCTCTGGACAATCTCTTGAAAAATGTCCATGCTTGTGACAGTTGTAGCATTCAACAGTCCTCTTTGTGTATCCCACTGGTGATTTGTTGTTGAAGTTGATGGTCCTTCCATATTGCTTCTGAAATCTTTTGACCCTTAAAGCAACCATGGCAATGTGCCATTTTATGTCCATCTCCTCAACTTCAGCATCATTAATCTGTTCTAGGTCTTCACTAATAAAGCTTTCATCTTTCGTTTGATTGGCAAAGAAAGAATGTATCACCTCATCAGTAAAACTTGAAGCAGACCTTTCACTTGAAGGAGTTTCATAGATACCAGACCTAACATCACCAGATTTAACCTTGTAAGTACTGCTTTTGTTTTGTGACACAAAAGCAACATTTGATGAACTGGTTGAAGCCTGAGGTGTTGTTACTGATGTCCCTTTCAAACATCCTGAGATTATTGTATAGGTCATCAGGTGTCATAGAATCTACTTCCTCCTTAATCCTCATCGCCACAGATACATTGCCCCATTCTGATGGTAAAGATCTAAGGAATTTGTGATTTGCATCCTCATTTGAGACTGCTGACCATGAACTTCCAGTTGTGTTAACAGATGTTGAAATCTGTCATAGCCCTTTTCCAAACCTTCAGTCTTTGAAACACTAAATGTTTCAAATTGCTGTTTAAGAACAGCCTTTTGCATCTTCTTGGAGTTAGCATTGCCTCCAAATCGTTTCTTGATAGCCTCCCACATCTCATTTGCATCAAGAATGCCATGAAACCTTTGTAGATGCTCCTTAGGAATAGCCATAAGAAGCAAGGTTCTGGCCTTCTTTTCTTTCTCCACAGCCCTAATCTCCTCAGCAGATACTGGTGGCATTATTCTGATATGCCCATCATTCCCTTGTGAAATTCTTTTCTTAGAATTTCCCTTCTGAATCACCTTCCATACATCGCTATCAATGTATTCCAGATAATGTTCCATCTCCATGGCCCATATATCATACTCTTCTCTTTTCAGTAATGGAAGTTTTATGTTTGAGATTGTGGTTGTGGAAGGGATGGGTTGTTGTTGTGTTTGGGAGTTACTGGTTTCGGTTTTTCCTTCATCTTCATGGTTTGATTTCTCATCCTCACTGTTATGGATTGAGAAACTTTCAGTGTTAACAGGCTTATCGAATTCAGACATTGTGTAGGGTGATTTGAGTGAGAATTAGGTTTTTGAGATTTAGTGTTCTTCGAATTCAGAGTCTCTCTCCTTGCTCTGATACCACTTGTTGGTCCACAAATTGTATATGGATCACTAAGTAGCCTTGAATACCTAGTAGATGGTTAGGATAAATCCGAACCAATTAATCTAAGTGAGAAACCCTAGGTGATTGTTATTGTTAATGCGGAATCTTAACAAGAACAATTAAGAACACAAGCAGAGATATCACTAACTTCGTATATTGATTATAATCACAATAGTGAACTCTTACAACTCACACACACGAACTAACAATCTTTAGGGATCCTTTTATAACACAAGGAAACTCTAATACTAACCGACTCAGAAGATATTCACAAATCTTCTATAAAGATACATACACGTTTTGTATCTTTTCCTAACATAACTCTAACAGACTTTCCTAACTTCACGACCAGACTTAACTTTACAAGTCAAACAGACTTAAATATACTACCAGACTTAACATTACATTACCAGACCTAATAACACAAACAGACCTAACTTAGATAAACTACCAGACCTAAATTGTCTGCTCTTGATTCGTATCATAATTCCCAACAATCCTCCCCTAACTTGATCTTCATGCTCCATGAACTTCAAGTTCTTCTGATTAAGCTTTCTGAGGATTGAATCTTGAACACTTTAAACTGTATTTAGGTCTTGTTCCTTTCTAGCAGCTTGAATATTGATAAGCTCTTCTGATATGGTCTTTGCAGCAACATTGACTATATGTACATCAATTCATATTAAGTTTCATATCTATTCTCATCACTTCCAGGTTTGTTAACTCCTGTGAGAGGTGAATCATTGAAATTTAATGGATTTGATGTCTCTTTACCAATAGCCATCACTACTGGAGTAGCCAAATGTTTTGGTGTGCAAGACCATGGTACACTGATAACCATATGATTTTTAGCAAATCATCAGCTTATCAACGGATTTGTTAAGTCTTTACCAAAAGCCGTTTGCTTCTGGACTAGTCAATTCTTTGATGGAAAAGCACCTCATCATGGTGAATTGATTACCATTTATGGTTTTCCACAGCCTTTACCACAAGCCATAACCTTGTGGGCTAGCCAACTCTTCGCTTATCTTAGATATGGTGAGTTGAATACCATACAATTTTTGGCAAATTGTCAGCCATAAACGGATTTGAGCAATCTTTACCTATTAGCCGTTTGCTCAGGATTAGCCAGTCCTTATGTTGATGAGACAAGGTGGACTGATAACCTTTTGATGTGTTAGTGCAAAGCACCTCCACCAAGTGAGAAGTTCCAATAGTCTCACTCAACAACTTGTGAAAATTCTTTCAAACACCCTTAGGCTACATCCTTCAAAGACTGCTTCTTAATCAAATCCAATAACATCTCATATCCTTCATCCTTTTTATTAGTATACAACTTTTTGCTCATCATTTCCTTGCAAACGCTTGATGATAAAGGATATTCCACCTCTGCAAGCATATAAATATCAACATTATTTAATGAAACACAATGTACCTTGCAGGTATGAAAATATCTCCAGCTGACAATGTTTTACTCTTCAGGAAGTTTCCACACTATATCAGACTCAGTTGGTGGCTCAAACATTACCTTCAAATTGCCCCAAAAGACTCTTTCAAATTTATCTTCAGGTGGATGATCTCCATATTTAATATTTACCAACTGATAAAGTTCCTGTAGATCCTCCCTATTCACATCATTTAGAATTCCAGCAAAATTCATATAAACAATGTCAGAATTATCTTCCCTTATTATTTGATATGCAGCCCTCTCACCAGTCATGATAAGTTGATACTTGACAACCTTAGTAGGTTCCTTAGTGCTTTCAATAGTCCCCATTGTGGCTCCTTCAGATGAAGGTTCTTCATCTAATTCCTCTTCAACAACCACTTTCTTGGATTTACTTTTCCTTTCCAAACCTTTTCTTCTTTGAAACACAATAGGCTTTATTACTTCATCTTGCACTTCTTCTGTTGACTTTCCAGCTTCAGGTTGTATATCAATCACTTTATCAGGTTCAATGACCAGTTCAGTCTCTTTAGCCTTTCTACCTTGAAAGCAATATTTCTGCACATCATCATAATCAATAGCTTTGTAACCTTGATCTCTCTCAAATGCCTTGAGATATGCTACTTGTATTTCTTCATATGACTTCCTTTTCATCTGTTCCAAAGATAGATGCATTTGATTCTTAAGATACATCTTCATATCATGTTTCTTTTCTGCCATAGACATCTTCTTGGGAATCTTTGATTTCTTCTGAAGCTTGAACTTTTCTAAGAATCCACCCAATGTATCATCATTACTTCTTGCATTTATGAAGTCAGCTAACTGTTTGGCTCGTTCATCAGCAGTTAAACCTTCAATAGTTAGCAGCTCTTCATATTTTGCTCTCACTTCATCATCAACATTGAGCAGCTTTGTAAAATCATCAGATTCTTCAGCCAATTGTCTTGCATAAACTGCATCTAGCATCTTTTGTCTTTCTTCTTCAGCAATATCTTGTGCCATAATCCTTTCAATTTCAGCCTCAGATGCTATTTCTTCTCTTGTTTTGTTCTTAGACTTCTTTGACTTTGAAGTTTCACCCACAACAGATTGTTGCTCTTCATTACCAGAACTAAGTTCATTACCAGACTTTTCTTCACCAGACTTTTCATCAGATATAGTCCCAAACTTTTCAATCTCTTCATCAATAGACAAAATTAACCTTCTTCTTTTCCTATCCTGTTTAATTTTGCCCATTGATTGAGCCAAAGTCTCTGCAACTTCCAGTGTCTCTGGGCTGATTGTGGTGGTGACATTATCTTGAACAAGAGGTTCTTGAACTGGTGTTTGAAGAATATTTTCCTGTTCTTGCTCCAAATTCCTCCCCTGTTTGGAAGAATTTTCAGCTTAACTTAGATAAAAGATAATTGTACTAGATATTGTTGGGTGTTCTTTATGTCTAGGAAGGATGAAGCTACCCCTTTGATTCAAACTTTCATTAGACAGATTGAAAACCTTATTGATAAAAGAGTTAAAATCATTAGGAGTGATAATGGCACTGAGTTTAAAAACAAGAGCATGCTAGATTTTTGTGGTAATAAAGGAATTAAGCAACAATTCAGTAATGCAAGAACTCCTAAGCAAAATGGAGTTGCAGAGAGAATGAACAGGACACTTATTGAGGCAGCTAGGACTATGCTAGCAGATTCACTTTTACCTACTACATTTTGGGCTGAAGCAGTCAGCAATGCCTGCTACATCTTTAATAGGGTTAGAGTGACCAAGCCTCAAAATAGAACCCCTTATGAGCTTATGTTTGGCCATAAACCAGTTGTTAGCCATATAAGACCTTTTGGGTGTCATGTTACCATTCTTGATACTTTAAGTGTTCTTGGAAAATTTGAAGGAAAGTCTGATGAAGGGTTTTTAGTTGGGTATGCATTAAACAGTAAAGCCTTTAGGGTTTACAATCTAGTATCCAAGAAAGTAGAAGAAAATCTGCATGTAAACTTTCTTGAAGAAAAACCCAATGTCAAGGGAATTGGTCATAGATGGATGTTTGATATTGATTATTTGACTGATTCTATGAATTATATTCCTGTCTCCAAGGAGAATCAAATTAACCCTATTGCAGGTACCCAAGAAGTTACTAACATTGCAGGTACCAAAGATTCTTCAAATTCAGGGAACCTTGATGATGTAGCTGAGCTTGTTGTGATTCCATCTACAGAGAACAAGTCTGATGCAGCTGAAGCAGTGATCAAGAATTCTTCCTCTCAGGAAATAGATTCTGAAGTTAAGTTTGGGAAAGTCATATCCCCTATCATTACCAGTACTTCCCATTTTAAGTCTGGTAGTGGTGTTCAACCAGACCTTTCTTCAAGTACTGCTTATGTTGATTCTGAGATGCCAGAACTTAAAGTATTTCCTAATCCTAATGAAGGTGTCTTTGATGGGGCTTCCTATGATGAAGGAGGCATTATTACTGATTTCAACAACTTACCCACTGAAGTGGAGGTAAGTCCAACCCCCACTCTCAGGATCCACACCATTCATCCCAAGAGCCAAATAATTGGTAACCCCAAGTCTGCTGTTCAAACAAGAAGTAGAGTGCAACATCAGTCTGATTCTCTTGCACTAATTAGCCTGATTAAGCAACAACAAAGGGTCAATCATAAGGACCAGCAACATTGCATATTTGCTTGCTTTCTTTCTCAAAGTGAACCCACTACTGTTTCTGAAGCTTTAGGGGAGGAAATTTGGGTAGAAGCTATGCAAGAAGAGTTGTTGCAGTTCAAGCTACAGAAAGTATGGGTTCTTGTAGACCTACCTAATGGAGCTAAAGTTATTGGTACTAAATGGGTCTTCAGGAATAAAAGGGATGAAAGAGGGGTAGTTGTAAAGAACAAAGCAAGGTTGGTAGCACAAGGATACAAACAGGAGGAGGGCATAGATTATGATGAGGTTTTTGCTCCTGTAGCAAGGATTGAGGCTATCAGGTTATTTTTGGCCTATGCATCATACATGGGATTCAAGGTATATCATATGGATGTCAAAAGTGCTTTCCTTTATGGCACTATTGAAGAAGATGTGTATGTACATCAACCTCCTGGTTTTGAGGATCCTGCTAACCCCAATCAAGTGTATAAGGTTATTAAAGCTCTATATGGTCTTCATCAGGCTCCTAGAGCTTGGTATGAAACTCTTTCACAGTTTCTTGAAGAACATGGATACATCAGGGGTGTAATTGACAAGACTTTATTCATTAAGAGAGACCAGAAGGATATCATTCTTGTCCAAATTTATGTGGATGATATCATTTTTGGATCAACAAGAAAGTCTTGGTGTGATGAATTTGAAGGTTTAATGAAGAGCAGATTTGAAATGAGCTCAATGGGAGAACTTACATTTTTCTTGGGACTGCAAGTTAAGCAAAAGGATGATGGACTTTTTATTTCTCAAGACAAGTATGTTGCAGAAATTTTGAGAAAGTTTGAGTTCTCAAATGTGAAGACAGCAGTCACTCCCATGGAGAACAAGGTGCCTTTAACAAATGATGAAGATGCTGCTGATGTGAATGTGCATCTTTACAGATCCATGATAGGTTCTCTCATGTATCTTACTGCTTCTAGACCCGATATTATGTATGCAGTTTGTGTTTGTTCACGCTTTCAGGTTCATCCCAAGACTTCACATCTTCATGCTGTGAAGAGAATCTTTAGGTACCTAAAGGGCAAACCTAATTTGGGCCTTTGGTATCCTAAGGAGTCATCTTTTGACCTGACAGCTTATTCAGACAATGACTATGCTGGTGCAAGCTTGGATAGGAAATCAACAACAGGAGGTTGTCAGTTCCTTGGAAGGAGGTTAATATCTTGGCAATGCAAGAAGCAGACGATTGTGGCTAATTCAACTACTGAGGCTGAGTATGTAGCAGCTGCTCATTGCTGTAGACAAGTTTTGTGGATTCAGAATCAGATGCTGGACTATGGTTTGAATTTTATGAATACTGTTATCCACATAGATAATAAGAGTACTATCTGTATTGTTAAAAATCCAGTATATCACTCTAAAACTAAGCATATAGAAATCAGGCATCACTTCATTAGGGATTGCTTTGAAAAGAAGTTGATTAGAGTGGAGAAAATACATACAGATTTTAATGTTGCTGACCTGTTAACTAAGGCATTTGAGGGTCCTAGATTCAATTATCTGGTAGTTAACATTGGTATGATGAACCCCTAGTTTGAGTTAAGGGGAGGTTTGGCCTAAGGGGAGGTCAAACTGTGAAGTATGTAAAGTATGAATACTTACCAGCATTTACGTTATCTTTAAGTCTTGTAGTTTTGTTTTTAGTTCTGTTAGTGATAAAATTAACAAAAAAAAAAAAAAAAAAAAAAAAAAAAAAAAAAAAAAAAAAAATGTTTTTATATGTGTCTTTTATTTCTTTTATAGGCAATGCTGGATTAAGTATATTCTCACAAGTTGTTGAGTGAGACTATTGGAACTTCTCACTTGGTGGAGGTGCTTTGCACTAACACATCAAAAGGTTATCAGTCCACCTTGTCTCATCAACATAAGGACTGGCTAATCCTGAGCAAACGGCTAACAGGTAAAGATTGCTCAAATCCGTTTATGGCTGACAATTTGCCAAAAATTGTATGGTATTCAACTCACCATATCTAAGATAAGTGAAGAGTTGGCTAGCCCACAAGGTTATGGCTTGTGGTAAAAGCTGTGGAAAACCATAAATGGTAATCAATTCACCATGATAAGGTGCTTTTCCATCAAAGAATTGACTAGTCCAGAAGCAAACGGCTTTTGGTAAAGACTTAACAAATCCGTTGATAAGCTGATGATTTGCTAAAAATCATATGGTTATCAGTGTACCATGGTCTTGCACACCAAAACATTTGGCTACTCCAGTAGTGATGGCTATTGGTAAAGAGACATCAAATCCATTAAATTTCAATGATTCACCTCTCACAGGAGTTAACAAACCTGGAAGTGATGAGAATAGATATGAAACTTAATATGAATTGATGTACATATAGTCAATGTTGCTGCAAAGACCATATCAGAAGAGCTTATCAAGATTCAAGCTGCTAGAAAGGAACAAGACCTAAATACAGTTCAAAGTGTTCAAGATTCAATCCTCAGAAAGCTTAATCAGAAGAACTTGAAGTTCATGGAGCATGAAGATCAAGTTAGGGGAGGATTGTTGGGAATTATGATACGAATCAAGAGCAGACAACTTAGGTCTGGTAGTTTATCTAAGTTAGGTCTGTTTGTGTTATTAGGTCTGGTAAT
The DNA here is from genome assembly GCA_021014915.2 of Artemisia tridentata subsp. tridentata. Lineage (NCBI taxonomy): Eukaryota > Viridiplantae > Streptophyta > Magnoliopsida > Asterales > Asteraceae > Artemisia > Artemisia tridentata. The sequence continues at coordinate 403,920,817 of CP139505.1, read as the reverse complement.
GTAATGTTAAGTCTGGTAGCATATTTAAGTCTGTTTGACTTGTAAAGTTAAGTCTGGTCGTGAAGTTAGGAAAGTCTGTTAGAGTTATGTTAGGAAAGGATACAAAACGTGTATGTTTCTTTATAGAAGATTTGTGAATATCTTCTGAGTCGGTTAGTATTAGGGTTTCCTTGTGTTATAAAAGGATCCCTAAAGATTGTTAGTTCGTGTGTGTGAGTTGTAAGAGTTCACTATTGTGATTATAATCAATATACAAAGTTAGTGATATCTCTTCTTGTGTTCTTAATTGTTCTTGTTAAGATTCCGCATTAACAATAACAATCACCTAGGGTTTCTCACTTAGATTGGTTCGGATTTATCCTAACCATCTACTAGGTATTCAAGGCTACTTAGTGATCCATATACAATTTGTGGACCAACACGATTGATGAAGACTCTCGTGCTCGTGGTTGCTTCTCTCCACTCGAGTTTCATCATTCGTTGCTCATCCGATATCCTTAATCTTATCGTTTTACGTTTATCTTTGGCATAATTAATAAACGGCCTTAGATTTATGTAGGAGAACCCTTACCTTTAAGACATTGAGGGCAATGTCTCGTTTTAGTCTGGGGGGGGGGGTAATCTTTCGATTTGATTTTTGCCTTGCATTTTTGCCGTTTTCTCATGCAACCCCGTTTTTTTCCTCAAAATTTGAAAAAATCCAAAAAAATGAGAAAAATTTAAAATTTTTTGCAAAAATATAATAAATTTTGACATTTTTGTTGACTTTCCGCTGGTGAGAGTAGGAATAAAATTCTGACTTGACCGGGCGTGTTGAGCCCTAGCTTGTCTCCTTAACCATTTATAATCTATAAGCTCGTGCTAGTCTTTTACACAAGGAGCTATAAAATGCGAATTCTTTTTAAGAGTTTGCAAGTTCCCGTATCGACTTTATATATGCATGGCTTGATTATAAGGCTAAGCATTCGCGGATCTTATTATTTAAGATTTTAAATTTGCGAAGAACGAGAAATGATAGAGTTTATTTAGAAGTTAGATGCTAAGCGTGGAGTAGTTGGTTCTCTTTATAGCTCATCGAAGCTGCTTGTGGCCTGTTGCTCCCACAAAAATGTTTCACCTTATATATCTGTAAGAATAATTAAAGATATTAGGTTTTGCCGATGATTAGTTCTTGGTCTTCTTAAAAGAATCCTTGTTTTGAAAATTGGGTACACATCAAGGTTCCTTAATAAATAAGTTTAATAATAATAAGTTAAGTGCTCTAAGCCACGGATTTGAGATCGGGCCTTGGATCCTTATTTCCGAAAGGCGTTTAGGTCTTGGCTACCCTCTTACACCGGCCCTTGGACCTCTTGTTCATGAATGTGTGAGGTCTTGGTCTAACCCCCTTGGATCCTCATTTCAGGAATGTCTAGAGTCTTGGAACACTCCGTTGTAACGGCCCTTGGATCCTTTATTCCGGAAGGTGTAAGGTCTTGGAACTAAACCGTGAAGCTCCGTCGTTTAGGGTACGCAAGTGAAAAGTTAGTGATATGAAAAAAAAAAAAAAAAAAAAAAAAAAAAAAAAAAAAGGTGATGAAAGAAAAATAGAAAAAGTCAAAAATATAAATAAAAACCTTGATGTGGACCTCATTTTTGAAACAACGATTCTCGAGAGAAGATTAAGAACTACTTAGCGTCTTAATTTAGTATCTTTATCAGCACTAAAACTTATCAAAACGAGAATATGAAGCAATTCATTTCTCACCAAAAATAAAATAAATAGAGGAAATTAGGAAAAATGGGAGCAAGAGGTAATTACACAAGTAACTTTCATGGGTAGTGTTGGCATCTAACTTGTAAAAAGACAATAATTTCGTTTTTAAGCTTAGTTTGGGGACTTGTGAAAAATCAGGAACGACGAATTTTATCCGTATGGTCACTTCTTTATGAGTCGTGTTTCCTACTCGATGACCCTAAAAGTTATCGTGAGATAATGATTGTCAACAAAGCCGTCACATGATTATGAGGAAAATACAAAAATAGAATAAAAGGAAAATCGGGGAGTTTTTAGAACTTAAGATTTCTTAATCTCTTTTGAAAATTTTGCTACTTCTCAAAGTTAGTAAAAAGAGATTAGAAATTTTTGGATTTAAAAACGTGTTTTTATAACATTGCGTGAGGACACAGCAATATCTTAGTCTGGGGGAATTTTGGTATGTGCTTAAACACATACTTTTTCTTGACCAAATTAAGACCAACATGACCAAAAACTAACCAAAATGCCAAAGATATTTGTGTTTTTGTGTTTGTTATTATGCAGGTACGGATATCCCGAAAAAAGGACAAAAACGAAGAAAAAACAACAAAAACCGAGCACGAGATTGGGAAAGAGTATTTAAAGAGCCGAAAGCCGATGTCGGGAAAGACATTATTTATTCGGATAAAATTTCAAGCTCGGAAAATCCCAAACGACCGTTGGATTATTCTCGTTTGGCAAAAATGGACCCTTGATTTACTTTGGAGAAATTGGCAGTTATGGTCCTTGATTGTTTACATGTTTACAACTTTGGTCCCTAACTTTATCCTATGAATTATCTAATACTACACAGCCGAATCCAAAATAACACCCAACCCTCTACACTTAAATTAAACCCAATCCCATTTAATCCAAACCCAACCATCTAAATTAAACCTACCAGCCCACCATCCCTTAACCCAACAAAGCCCATACCCATTACCCCTTTAGCTAAATACGGGTTATAAGTATTTAGTCAAACCATCCGGTCAAAATCCCCAATTCCAGTCAAACCAACCCTAATTACTATTCCACCTTCTTCTTCTTCCCTAATTCCCGCCCAATTAAACCATAACCTCCTGCTAATCCCACCTCTCACCACCTCACCACTACCAGCCAAACCCTTCACGTGGGTTTGCCTTTGGTCCCCCCCACTCCACCTCATCAATCCGTGGACACAAAAGATTCATCAACGGTTCAAAATGATAGAAGTGGAGAGCAAGAAATATCCGAGGGCCAAGAAAGAAGCACAAAGGGACAAGGAGGAATTATCTCACAAAGAGAGCACAATGAAGAAACCCTCTCCTTTAAATAGCCGACTCACCTCAGATTATTTTTTTGTCCCACTTTTCATGTTTTTAGAAAAGTTTTGACCATTTAATTTGCTGTCGAATTTATTGTTTCAGTAGTGTAATGTTTGATTTAAGTTGTAATTCTACTTTCAGTTTGGTATTTTAATGCAAATTTAAGTTTTCTTGCTTGGTCAACTTTGGTCAAACACCTTATTTTACTGCTTATGCACTGCTTATTTTCTGCTTTTTATTGCTTGTTACTGCTTTTGTTGCTTCTTGTTAGTTTAGAAGTAGTTAAAGGCCTTTGTGATGTTTGTGGCTTTAAAATTCCTTAGCAGCCTGCATTTGTTATTATTGCCTCACTAGCCTCTTTTTTCAATCTCAGTTAGAGTAGTTAATATAGGATTTAGATTTTGAATTTTGTTTTGCTAGTAGCTTGTAGGGTAAAGCTTATCTGTTTAAGCCTGTTTTGGACTTAGGAGCTTGTTTTCCAGCCTAAAATTAGCCTAGATCAGCCTGCACAAACACAAGAACGGCAGCATTTTTGAGTTTTCAAGTTTTGCAGATTTTCTATGAATTTTAATTCACTCAGATTTAAGTGTTTTTAGGTGTAGTTTTTTTTTAAAAATAGAGATTGGCTGCTAATCTAGTTGATAGTATTTTTTTTACAATTTTTAGAATTTTATTGGATAGCTTTTAGAGGGCTTGAAAAGCTCTCATTTGCCCTGTCCTGCTGCAACAGCAGACTTGAACAAGCTTGAGCTTGTTTTGAGCTTCTTGAAGCTTATTTCTGTTTTTGTGTTATTTGGATCCTTGATTTTAGTTAGATTGTAGCTTCCCTTAGCTGTTGCCTTTGCTTTCTTAACTGTTAGCTTTTAACTGCTTTTTCTCATCTTATTTCATAATTCTAAAAATGTTTTCTTTTGAAAAGTTGCTTAAATTTACTAGTGTAATCAGTTTTTAAAAGAAAAGTAAAAAAAAAATAAAGAGTTTAAAAAAAAAGACATAAGTGGGAATCGAACCCTGGTTTCTGGGTTCACAAGCCAACAGACATACCACTTGCCTAAAGGCTCTTATCAGTTTATTTTTGCAAAAAACTTTTATTTAACTTTGTTTGTCTTTGTTTACACTTTAGCTTAATATAGGCTGTTGGCTTATTTTTCTGCTTATTCCCAAAAGCACTTTCAAGTTTCTTATTTTTCTTAGGTCTGTCTCAGTCTAAAATTACTTCACAAAAATTTTCAGATTTTTCTTTTAAGGTTTAGTATTTTTTATAAATTAATTTAGTTTAATTAGTTTTTAATGCGTAATAAATAATTCAAAAGTCAAAAAAATATTTTTCTTTTTTCCAAAATTTTCTTTTTATATTTAGGACGTAGGAAAATTATTTTGGTACTCATAGGATTAATTTTTTAATATTTTGACGTTTTTACTCGTTCGTAGTTTATCGTTCGCGTTATTTAATTTTCGTTTTAGTAGATTCTAGTAACCAATCAACCCTCGTTATTTCAAGCATTTTAATTCCAAACCTCAAACGATATCCTCAATTTCACGCCTCGTTGGGACCTCGACCCGGGTAATCACTTATCCGGTTAATTATATCGATTTTGCGTTAAGTGTTCCTCGTTGACCTTTTTCTCCCTAAAGGGTATAACTTGAGAGCATTTTAACCCATTATCACGGGGAAGAATTGTAAAACCCAAAATTTTTGAACGCGTAAAAATACCTAAAATACCCTTAAATTTTGAACTTTTGAAGAACGTATATTAACGTATACCCTAAAGTATTTATATGCTAATATTTGAATGTACGCGACATTTAGAACCCATGATACTTAAGATAAATAATATAACGCCCTAAAATTCGGATTATCTTTTTTATTATCTACTTTAACTATACCATAAGTTCAATAAATAAATAGTAATATAAATATAACATTGGGCCAATTGGTTTTTAAAAAAAAATGTTTTGGGCTTAGTTCCCATACACCTCAAGCCCAACTAGAGCTAATAAACCCATAAAAAAATATACGGTTTGTTTTTAGCTTCCCACATAAACGAAATACATAAAAAAATGAAGAGAACCCTAGCCTCCATCATTGTTTGTCATCAAGAACTCAAGATCAAGATTCGTGGTAATCCCGCAAAGGTTTGGTACGATTAATCACCTATTTTCTTTAACATCTTTTGTTTTTAAATTTTTTATGTAACTATAATTGATGCATATGATTAGGGTTTATTAAAATTCAGTAACTAAACATGTTTAATCATTAAAAACTTAATTAGGAATGTGTTAGGGGTTTTATCATGCGTTTGGTTAGGGTTAGGGTTTTGTTTGTGATGCTGACAGAAATTTGGGTCGGATTGATTCGGGTGAATCTTGATGATGTCAACGTGTTTTTGTTTGATTCTTGAGTCTAAAATTAAGTTCAAGTTGTCTACTTTCTGAATATGTAAGCCTCTTGGTCGTTGGAGGTCGGTAGAGTAGTCTTTTGATTTTTGGGAGATTAAGTGTCAAAGCTGACTAATCGGGTCTGAAAATCAGTTGAAGTTTTGGATTTTTCATTTTCAAACCATAAAGAGCTGAGAGCTCTTCTTTTACAGGGGTAATATCTGGGATATGTGTGACTTCCTGGAATTTTTGTGAATTTTTCTGAATGGTCTTGATAAGTCTCTTAAATGCAAACTTTCCGGGTGTTCCTGCAGTTCATTTTCTGGAAATGTTTTGATAAACGATTTTTGAAAAGGTGTTACACTTGGTAATAAATTCTGGTAAAATTCCAGTAGACTCTTAAGATAGTGATGTCTCTGTGAGAATTTTTTTGAATTTTACTTTTGAGTTCTGATGTGGTTCCAAAATTCATAAATGTGTGACTTGATTATGTATAAAATCTGAAATTGAGATATTAAGCTAATGAACAGTGTAACATAATTATAAAAGATGTATTTTGATCCTAAGCTATACCTCTTCATTAATATGACATTAGAAGATGTAATTAAAATGCCTAAGTACATTTCATAACCTAATTTGATATAAAACATGATTAGTGTGTTAATGAATGTTAAACGATGTATAAAATACTAAAATACTAATCTTGGTCATGAGACCCTAATGTTACATTAATAGCCATAATAAGTAAGTAAATAGGATTGTGATCACTTGTAAACCCTAATTATGATAAATGTAACCCTAGGTTATTAAATATAGAACCTGCTAAATCTGGAAAGTTAATAGATATGGAAACCAGCTCCTTTTGGAAACTTACTAAATAAGGAAACTTTCTAAAAATAGAAACTTACTAAATTGGGAAACCTGCCTAAAATAGAAATTTACTTAAAATGGTTAACTTACTTAAGTGGAAACTTATTAAATATGGAAGGTTACTAAATTTGGAAAGTTACTATTTTTGGAAAGCTGCTATAAAAGGAAAGTTACTAAAAATGGAAAGCTGACTAAAATAAGTAATCTGATTTAAAATAAGTTATTAATAAGACGATCATGAATTCGTGTAGATTCGCTGAAGAAGGAGTTGCTCCAATCTTTATGTTTTCTGTTGTGTTTGCACTTGCGGTCTAAGGTACAGATATTCCGCCCTTTTTCAGTAAGGGCTTTTCTCTCATGACTTGTTTCCTGATTTCTGTTATACTATTTTGCTTCTATGCTCATATGATTATATTGATTTGATTTTCCATTCAGTTATATGATTAATGATTCTATTTACATTCTGTTCATATCATTTGTTTATCTTTGTTGCCCGAGCCATTTGAACTAGTCATGGAGGTACCATGACCATGTCATAGAGGCACCTATGGCATGACACTATCTGTGGCGGTGTGATTAGTCCACAGCGTTTCCACTAATGCTATATAGCAACCATGGCCATATTTATTATTATTATACTAACATACGTATGCACAGTCTCGTACTTGTATATGTCTATCTGTTTTGCAGGGAGCGTATGGATCATCCTAGTTACTTTGTTCAGTTCAGTTATTTAGTGAATGGATTGTGTGTGTGCCATACACCCCATTTCACTTCTGGTACATTGTGAGCTAGCTACTCCATGTACACTTTGCTATAACTTTGATATGATTATGCTTATGATTATGTTTATCTGTTTTGGGTCTATTCATGTATCATGTCTAGACATATCTGTTTAGGGCTCATGGGCATTCCTTTGTTAACTCTGATTCTTTATTCTTTCATTTATTCTCTCATGACTTATGGTATATTGTTCAACAGGTTTCCTTAGCTTCGTTTCGTTCATTCGTTTGTTTATTACCTTTCATTATATATATCTGTTCACTGGGCTTTTTAAGCTCAGCGGCATTTCTTTTCCTGCGGCAGGTTTTAGGTTGGAAGCTGGGTTTGAGTGAAGAGTGCGTAGGAGCTCTTAGCGGACTACCCCGATGATAGATTCCATTTGCATTTGGATTAGACCTTGGAGTTATTTCCATCTAGATTTGATTCCGACTTGTATTCTAGTTTGATAGTATTATTGTTTAGATTTATGACGTCCATAGTTTCATTTTGAACCGTTGTAACTTTAATAATTATAAAAGTCTTCCGCTTGCGTTTTTCTGTTGACACCATAATGTGACATTTGACCCTTGTCAGGTTGGGGTGTTACACAAATTGCTTTTGCAATTGAGTGTCCATCCCAGATAACATGAGACAAGCCACAGCATTATGCTTCTCATAATCAATGTTATACTCCTCATGTTCTGTATTAGATGTAGTACCATCAGGAGCAGTAGGAAGAGGCTTACTAAGATAATCAATTCTTTTGGCCATTCGCAGAACAATTCTCAAAGAACGGTACCAATCATTGAAATTCTTTGTCCCAGTCAACTTTTCTCTTTCAATCATTTGCTTGAAAGCAGAACTCATGTTGTTCATGTTAGTGTTGTCGGGTTGGGCCATTTCTACAGAAAAAAGTTCAAAAGTTAGTACTTTCGATAATTAAATTTTTCAAGAAAATTAAACACCCATGGTAAATAACATTTAACCATTTAATTTTTCACTGAAAACTAGGATCCAAATTGAATAGTTTCATCACATCAGCTGAGGCTGCTAGTAATGAAAGTACTCAATAAGGTACGAGTCGAACTCAATTGCAATTCCTAGAATTATGGGATTTACATATTTTGCCAACCTCAGTTGCAAATGTAAGCATGTTTTATCCCCATCTTTATGCCTTGAGTGACTAGTCCATCTTACTATCAACTCAATTAAGTTAACCAACTTAAGAAACTTGCAAATTAACATAGTTTCATTACATCAGCTTTGGCTGCTAGTAATGAAAGTATGTAATTTACCCTTTGATTACCATCCATGCTCGTCCCACGACAAATGGAAATAGTAATCTCAGGTGTTTCCGTTTCATTGGATGGCATATAACTTAAATTAAGGGTAATAATTTTGATGTGTGTAATCAAAATATGTACAAAGATGTCATGCATTCATCTTGTATCATATGTTTCAAAAAACTTTTACTCATTCGTTACTTTACTAAGCTCAAATCAACAAAGTTTTAATTGATGGCGTTGAGAAACTTACAACTTTGCCTTAAGATGCTTCGTACGTATAATGGTTGTACTTGGTAAGTCTAATTTGACGCACAAGCGAGCGGAGAGACAGAATGGAGTCTGTTTAAGGCCACAATTTAATGCGAAACCAACCTTATACCCACCTTATAGTTTGTCAACATTAGGTCCGCCTTTCGACCATTTTAGTACTGTCGTATCAATCAATTAAAATTTTAAGATTTTTAAAGCTTAAAACCATGTTTCACCATTATTAAGTCTAGTTTAATTTTTTTTTAAATTACCCTTTTCTTACTATCATGTCACAACATATATAAACAAATAGCAATTAACACAAAAATTAAACGACATAATAAATGGACATGCTAAATAAATCAAATAACATGTATATATTGATCTTAAGACTTCTATTGGTTTTCGAGCTAGGTATCAATGGACCACATACACCAATTGCTTGGTTGCGTAAGTCTCACAATAAGTATATACAATAATACACATAATTGATTAAATATACGATTTATATGGAGTCTTACCCAATTTAAGGTCTTCCCTAATAACCTAATTAATTAATTTTTAGTAATTAAACATGTCATACACTTTATTACTAAAACCCTAATTAATTAATACAAATCGCATAAACATAGCATGTAAAACATGTAACAATAACATCAATTTCCATGACAAAACATGCATGTTTTTGTCATGGATCCCTAAATAGCACTTATTATTAACATAATCAAGTCTATTGTACGCATATCAATTAATGACATAAATCAAGTACTCATTAATTAATTCACATAAAATTGCATGCAACCTAGGGTTTCTACAAGTTTTATAAAACATAAAACCCTAATTAATAATTATTGGGTGATCGACCCATATGTAAAAAAATTAGGGTTTACTAATTTTTAAAACCCTAGAACACCATAAACATGTATCTAATCACAAAGATTCAATTTTATGTGTTTTAGTAATTAATTACACAGTATTAACGGGCTCTTGATGCCACTGTTGGAATATGAATATCATAACAATTTATATAAACATAAATATGAACATCAAAGCATGTAGCGGAAAACAGGATCTAATACTAGTAATTAATTAACTAAAACAAAAGGATATGCGTACCTTTGATTTCTAGCTAAACAAGAAATCGAGTGAGCAAGAACAGGTAAAACCCTAACTTAGGGTTTATGAAATTCGAATTCACCTAGTCGAATGGGAAAGAAAACACAAGCAAAAGTATGCTTGATCTTCGTTCTTGTAAACACGTATTAGTAGCGTTTCAATGCGAAAAGCTAGGTTCTTGATCACAAACAAGCTAACACTAGTATCGTATATGTTAGATCGACTATCCCAAGGAGTTTGGGGTTGAGTTCTACCGGCCACACACAAGGGAGGAGAGAAGAGAAGAAATTAGGCTTGCTATGGATCAAGATTAGGTGAATTGTGAATACAAGAGATCATGTATTTGTTGGAATATTAGAATCATAAACTATAAACTAATAACCAATAACATGTAAATAATTAACTAAAGATTAAATAGATGCGTACCTTTTCATTCCTAGCAACAAAAAGGAATCCACGTGATCACCAAGAACAATATAAACCCTAATTAAGGGTTTGGGTAGATCGACTTTTACACAAGTCGAATGGGAAAAAACAATCAAGCTAAAGTAAGCTTGTACTCCGTTCTTGTACACACGTAATACTAGCGTTTCAATGGGAAAAGATAGGTTCTTGATCACAAAACAGATTAGTCAACAATGAATACAAGGGATTGTATTTATAGGCAACTTAAACTTGTTCACCAAGCTAAGGCAAAACTTTCCTTAAACCCATCATAGGCCGGCCATAAGGATTCTAGAGGAGTTCTAGATCCTTCTTGGTCCCTAATTTCATCTCTAGTCCTCGTAGTTAATATTTAATGACCGTTAACCAAACTCCGTTAAATACTAACTACCGTTAAGTGTTTATTTCGTTAAATGAATAAATAAAATATAAAATATATTTAATTATTCAAACCACTGAAACTCTTACGTATTGTGTGCAATCCCGAAGTCTCGGATTCGAAATCGGACATACAAATATTAATTTATATCCTCAAACTCTAACAGCTCCCACTTGGATATTTATTAATATAGTAATGACATGGATCAGTCTAGCTTAATATCCCCAATGCCCCCAGTTCAATCCGAGTATGGTTTTCCTGGAAAAAACCACGTGATGATATAATCATCATACTTATCTTTTTGTTTCTAATACCGCGTTAACATGGATATGGATCTAAGTCATTCCATAATTAACTATTATGTTTCTCGTTATTAATGATTGATCAAGATTACCAAATCATCTGAACGTATTCCAGATAGATCTTGGGTGTGTGTTGGGTATGCTTAAAGTGACGATCATTATCGAGTCAATGAGTCTTGTAATATGTCATGTAATAGCTCGTTAGAATCGTAAAAATATAGTCTACAGGATAGTAGAAGTGTGCCGTCTAGTTTAGGATGAGTATTTACGTTAATGTTGAATTAGTGAAAAATGTAAAGACGGCACACTTCCCTTCCCTTATGTTATGGGAGACTATAAATTATGTAAACCTCTCATTTGAGAGTTAAGTGTTGGAAAAGTGTAAGAGAAATTCTCTCTTATTTTATCATTAGATATTTCTCTCTCTAGCTTTCTCTCTCTAGATCTAGTAGGTAATTAGTAGGTAATTAGTGGTAGCTTAATTCATAAAAGTATAAAACATCAAGTGGTATCATTCGCCTAGGGGTAATATTGGTTGTTACAAGATTAGATTTAAGCAAAATATAAGAAATCCGAGTAGTTACTGTTCGGTTCTGTTCATCCGATTTCCTTTTAATCGAACCATCAGTTAATCGAATTGACGATTTTTTTCTCTTCTGTACCATTCTTCTATTATTATTCATCTTCTTATTATATTATATTATTATTCATCTTCTAATTATATTCTATATATCTTGTTACATCTGATTCTTCTTTTTTCTATTTCATTTTCTTATTATTCTTTCATATTATATTTGCCATAATATTCTTATCGTCATCGGAAAAAAAAATATAGTCGAACGAGTGTTTTTTATTGAACGAGTTGTTTTTTAGTTGAACGAGTTTTTGTGTGATCGAATGAGCAAGGGTGATCGAAGGAGCATTCAGTCGAACCAACAAACTCATCGAAGGAGCATTAGTCGAACGAGCATTGTTGTCGAACGAGGTTTGTGTGATCGAACGAGCAAGTTTTATCGAAGGAGCAAATTCAGTCGAACGAGCAAGGGTGATCGAAGGAGCAAGTTTCATCGAACGAGCAAGGTGATCGAAGGAGCATTCAACCGAACGATACAAGAGTAGTCGAGTTAGACTTACTCTTCCAATTGATCGAACGAGGTTATTTGATCGAACGAACTTGTTGATCGAACGACCACTTTCATCGAACGACCACTTTGATCGAACGAGTTACTTTGATCGAACGTACTATTCTGATCGAACCACTAGTTGATCGAAGGTATACTTGATCGAACGAGTATAGTCGAACGAGGTTAGTCGAACAAGAATAGTCGAATGAGTTAGTCGAACAGGTTGATCGAACTAGGTTGATCGAACGAGGTAGGTTGGTCAAACGAGCAGATTAGTCGAACGAACTTTAGTCGAACCAAACTTGGTCTAATCGAAGCAAACTCTTTAGTCGAAGCAAGTTACTTGATCGAAGCAAATTCTCTAATCGAAGCAAACTCACTAGTCGAAGCGAGATCTAGTCGAAAGAGCTATATAGTCAAACAAAGGTCATCTTGATCGAACGAGCTGAATAGTCGAACCAGGTGTTAAGTCGAAGCAAGTTCATTTTACTCGAGCAACTTATTCACTTGATCGAGCATTTAAGTAAGTCGAGCCTTTAAGATTAGTTGAGCATCTTCAAGTTGATAATATAAGCTGAAACAAGTCGCTTTTGTCGTGAAAAACACAAAAGTTATTTTTGAAGTGTTTGCTGTTGGTGTGTTTCAGAAATACTCTCAAGTTGACAAGTGAATTTGTTTGTTATTCATTATATTATATACATATGTTTGCATGTGAAGTGTGTTGCATGTGATGTGCATTTGCTTTTGACGTGTTAATCAAATGTTCAACCATCAACTTTTGACGTGTATTGAAGTATCAAGTGTATTCAAGTATCACGTGTTGGCTTTTGGGATTTAGTGTGCAATTTGATATATACGTGTTTGTTCTTGGTGTGTTAACTCACAAGGACGATTTCTTTTATATCATTGAGCTGATATTTTTGGTGTGTTATAACAAGGACGAATTTTATCCACTAAAATTGGGTTGTGAGTTGATTTTTTTTGGGATATAATTTTGGACCACGATTTTGATCGAGCTTCGTTATCCGGGAGTGATTATAGTTTGGGTTGAGATTATTCGGGTCCGTTGAATATCATAAAGGAATTAGGACTTGGACTTGGTGTGTTGATCAATTGGGCTTCTAATCCGTACTTTGTCGACTTTCTTCATTTTTATCAAGTTTGTGAGATCTATCACGTTTCATAAGAATATTCCGAGTTTCTAGTGTAAAATCCTCCGAGGTTCAACGATTGAATTCTCTGAGTTTCTAGAGTAAAATCCTCAGAGTTTCTTCAAAGTTATTCACCGTTCAAAATATCTAATCTTCAACAACAACCGTTATTATCCTTTAAAGATCCTACATCCACAAGCTACTTCAAGATTAATCTTTCCTCGTTTCATAAGTTTAACTACCGTTAAAAATCCTACGCATTTTAATTTGATTCTTCCGATTTCATCGCAACAATCAAGGGGGAGAGAAAATGCATCAATCAAGGTCGCAAATTAATGAACAGATGTCACCTTTCTCTAATTTTTTAGACATGCTGACCCAACAAATGAATTCGATTGAAAAGTCAATTGCTGAAAGAGTAATTCACAAAAGAGAGTATGACAAAAGAGTAAATGAAAAGATGTTGCAGATTCAAGAAGAGCAAGCTAATACGGGTAAAGCATTGGAAGCTAATTTGGGTGTTACTGAAAGCAGTGGGATAGAAACAGAAAGCAGTGGGATAGAATCTGAAAAGCAGGATGATTGCAGTAGTTCAATACAACCTTCAAACCAAATAGTTCCATGCGAAGCACCTTCACAATACTCTGACAATCAAATGGTTCAATACAACTGCACAGATTCCAACATGTATTCAAACGCTGATTATGATGAAGAAGAAGATGCTTTCAGATCCCTTAATGAAACATTTGGGTTGATTGCTAAAGCATTTGGAAAGTTCACCAACAAATCAAACAACCGTCTTCGTTCATCTTCAAACACAAGGAATCAGGCAGTTGTTAATGATGGCAGAGTGGAGATACTGAACAGGACTTCGGGTAGATTTGGTTCAGACAACACAGGAGGTTTTGGGTCTCAGAGGTTTCAGTCTGGAGGGCAGAGGTTTAATTCTTCAGGGTCTAATAAGAATAGCATGGGGACAGATCAGAACAGGAATCAATTAAATGTGAAAGAAAAAAGCTTCATGACAAATGCAGAGTCAGATGATGATATGGAAGATCTTGAGGCAAACGCAGCTGTAATGCTCATGGCAAATATGCAGGAAATGAATATGTCCGAGACAGGCCCGGTCTACGATACTGACGGTCTTTCTCAGGTACCTGATCCACAAAGCTTACTTCATAAGATTGCTTCACCTTCCGCATCTTCATCCTCAAGTGAAAATTCTGTTCAAAATGATTCATCATTATCATCTTCTTTAGATAATCAAATCTACACTGATATATCATTTGAGGATGATAGAATAGCTGTTTCATTTGATGATCTAATAGAAGATGACAATCATAATCAGATTGAACAAAATGAGCATTTGACTAATCAAGATTCGGAGCTTCAGGCCTTGGTAATGTCCACCCAATCACGAATAGAGAAGTGCAATGAACTTAATCAGACCTTAAAAGCCAAAATTGCAGTACTATCTCGGGACAATGAGTGCTATAAACAACAACTTTCTGGATACCAAAAACAAGAAAAAATGTGAACAATCTTTTGAAATCGCTTTCCAAAAAGAATATGTCAAAGTTCAAGATTTGCAAAACCAGGTATGTGAATTAGCCGATTCTAAGGCTCAGCTTCTCTCTCAAAAAGAAAAGGATCAATTTGAATTCAAAAAACAAATTGATTCCTTAAATTCTGAGTTGTTAAAAACTCAATCTGAGCTTTTAACTTCTGATGCGCGTGCGTGTCGTTGCGGTTTAGCAGTTTTAATGCCTACTCAAGTTTTAAATTTATATTTAGCCGACTTATCAATAACACACACACTTAACGAGCAGTGTACCCGGTCAGTATGAATATAATGGTAAGTAGAGTGTCGATCACTAAGAGTGGAACGTATTATCTAGTTATTCTAATCAGTATTTTAATATATTAAGTTTGCTATACAACCTAATCTAACGCAAGGGGGGTTCAGCCTGAGAGACTGGCACGATTTGGTTGCAATTAAATAATAAACTAAACCAATAGGCACGAATCAGCAAGTAGCACACACGTACACAGATAAATACTCGAGACAATAAGAGGGCTGTCCTTATGATAAGTAGTTTGTCACTTGTTTTATTGCTAGTGTTATATGAAGTGTATAGTTCGATGCAACGCACCAAGATTAAGTCCTTTCTCGTTGGTTCTAATCTTATCGGCGAGTAAACCCTTAATGATTACTTATGACTATCCCGTTTATCTTTCTCCTACTTTTCTACAGACCATAGAATGCATAGGTGATCTAATAAACAGGCGAGGGCAGAGGCATGGCGACCCGATCAACGCTCAGCTAGACACAGAGGTTATCAATGCACTAATAAAAGTCACCAAAGACGTCAACATATAAACTTTAATTAATGAGAAAGCAGTTTTAAGGGAGTACAATCTTTCCGTTGTCACATTACACAAGCCACCAATCTTGATGAATTAAAGTTTACTAACACAATAAAACAAAACTACTTAATGAATTAAACACATGCAGCACCTTCTTACAGCTCTTGTATCTTTGATTCGGGTGTGTCTTGTGCTGCTGCCTTGACTGAATTCGTCCTAGGTTTCTGTACTTCGGTCTCGTATATAATATATGTCTCCCCGAATTCGTCTGGTCTTGGGGTATTTATAGTTTCTGTCTGAGGGTAAGATGCGGCGCATCTAGTAAGTAGATGCGGCGCATTTACTTAACTTCGCGTGGGGTCCAAGATTATAATATTCAGGAATATTCGTACACCGCCAGAAGATGCGGCGTATCTTCATCTTTGGATGCGGCGCATGTCCTCTTGTATCTTGGATCGTATCTGGTGAGATCTTGATAGCGATGCGCCGTATGTGATAAGCAAGATGCGGCGCATCTGGAGCAGATTAGTCTTGATCTTGTCCATTTCAGTAGACTCTTAACTTCTTGCATGTTTTGCCCCATAATTAGTCCAAAATCGCCAAGTTTCACCAAATGCTTGTTTTCAACTGAGAATTACAAAAGTAAACGATTAAGTATCAATCCTCATACATAATATAGTAAAACAAGTCAAATTAATAGGATAAATGATAGTAATAAAATGTACTTATTTGAGTTCATCAAATATCCCCCCACTTGAACTTTACTTGTCCCCAAGTAAACCTTAGAATTAATCTTATGAAAATGTATCCTAAAAGATATTAGGATTTATTTTTATATTTAAGCATGTATTCATCTTTGTCATAATCACACAACTAAACACTTAACGAATTAGAAGTAGAATAAAAATATTTCGATAAAAGCAAATCTAATCGTTTAACTGTTCAGTCGCGACGAATATTCTATCATAAGCTTGGCAAGTATACACATCTCCACCACTAAAGCTAAGGAATAACAAGTCTAAAGCGGTAAAAAGGGTTTTTAGGCTTAAGGGTTAATTATTCTTAATCTCTATCGATCTCAAATTCCAAAAAAGGCGACAAAATCACAAATACATGATCGAATCCACGAACACGATACTTGCAATTGCTCAAATCCTTAACTCGAATAGGCTAAAGATAGGTCCAAACTTCACCAATAATAATATATCAAAAAGGGCGACAAAATCATAAATACATAGCCGAATCCACGACTACGATACTTAAGATTGCTCAAATCCCTAATCTCAATAAATCAAAGGTTTGGTTGGATGAAGAATAATATAGGGTATGGATAAATTTTGGGATATAAATTGGTGTAAAATAGAAAATAAACAAAACAAATAAATTAAAATCCTAAGTGTGGTTAATCACTATCCCAACCATCCCATGAATAAGACTCATATCATTGAATAACTCACGCTTTAATCACTTGAAACACACGCTTTAGGTAGACACGAATTATACTCAACAAGATCTTAATCAAAGAATAAACCTTAGTTGACGTTCCCATAACTGCCAACTCCCATTCAATCATAGATATAATATACAACAACTAGTGGTGATATCGACCACTTAATACAAAACTTTACATAAGTTGGTTAAAAAACAAACATCCAACTCTTCTTTTTCTTTTTCTTTTCTCATTTTTTCCAATTTTTTTTTTTTTTTTTTTTTTTTTTTTTTTTTTTTTTTTTGTAAACATAAACAAAGATGTGTAAAATTTCACCACATCACTATAATGATAATTCTGGATAATTTTTCCATACTTTTCATGACTTCAGAAATAACGGTAATAGTGAAAGTAGTAAACACACGAAAAATAAACTCAAAGATATACAATATTTACTTTCACTCCAATTGCATTGTGCAATTTCCCGACCTAACCATAGATAATGAATTACGCACGCGAACACAGGTAATGTAAGGAAACACACTTTGCCTATAGCAATTAACCAACCACGGATTCTAATCTACAGGGTAGGCTAAGGTTTAAGGTGTAACGAAACATTTTAACAAAGGTGTAAGAAACGAAAGGAATGGCTCTGAGTGTTTTTCTAGGGGTATCTTACTCTAAAAATGAGAGTAACAAAAGGGTTTATACGGGGGTTAACTAACCAGTGTAGTTAGCTAATAAAACATATAAAGGCTATTTGGGTGTAATCCTAGAAATTTACCAATTTAGACAAGTCATTCCAATTATATAAATAATACTTATTATGGTGGTCTCGAATAGTATACAAGCCAAGTTCTAAAGTTTACAAGTCACCGGCACACTCATAGATTTGTGAATTTTGAAAAATCACAATTTTTGAAAATAACGTCATGTGTGCAGCTATGCAACTTAGACTTTAAACAAAAACATGCTAAAAATTTTAAATTTTGATATATTAAGCACATTTTAAGCATATTTTGAAAAGTTTAGGACAAGTAAGTGTTAAGTGTTCTAATTCTCCAATCCCCCTACTTAAGTTAAACAACGTCCTCGTTGTTTGTATAAAAGGTTAAAAACTGGAAAATAAAAGAATTAGAATAGAAAAACTCCCCTGAGATTTGCTCGGTATGATCCTCCATTAGTATAAGAGCAAAAATCATCTTTCTTGTGGATTAGAACGTTTAAGCTTCATATTAGATGTATCCACAGGAAATGCAGGAATCTATAATACCACCAAGGCTTTAAAACACACCTAATATTAAGAAAGGTTCAAACTTGCATAACACATTAGTAGTTAGGAAAAATAAAACATAAAAATAAAAATGAAAATCATCAGGTCAGTCGATGCGCCGTATCTTATGGAAGAAGATACGCCGTATCGAGCCTGGAATAAATACGGATCAGAATAAAAGATGCGCCGCATCCTTAACCAGGGATGCGCCGCATTAAAATAAACTGATAAAAAGTTTTAAATTCGAAAAATAAAAAATGCAGAAAAATAAAATAAAGTAAGATATGACCATTGCAGGAGATGCGTCGCATCTCAGGATTGAGATGCGCCGTATCCTCTGCGGCCTGACTGACTCGACACAAAAACAGAAAATTAAAAGATAAATCCGGGTTGTCTCCCGGTCAGCACTTGTCTTTATTCCAGAGTCTTCAAGTTAGACTCACGTTCAGCTCTTTATTTAGTCCTTGTCACGGTCCATCCTTCTTCCATCATCCGAAAGATGTTCCCGTATAGCTTTGCGACGTTTTCTTCCGTTCGGCTTGATCTTCTATAACTCTTGGTCTTCGTCGCAACATACTCTTCATCAGGTCCAAAAGAATATTTGATGATTTTAAATTTTTCGGAAACAATCATGGGTGGCTCATTATAAGGAATCCCAAGTAGTTGACACTTTCTTTTGGTGAACTCTTCCTCGTCTTTATCAACAAACTTAAAATAAGGATCCTTAATCAAATAATCATCTAGTTCTTCAATTAATGACTTATTGTCTTGAATCGCCTCCCACTCTCGTTCCAAATCATATTGTAACCGTCGACTAAGCTTCGTGAAATCATCAAATTGTTTATGCACCCATTCCCAGAAAGTAGTATCCGATATCCCCTTAAGTCCTTTCAAGCGTTCAATTCTGCCCTTTTCTTGCAAAGCCTCCGCTTTTTGTGGGCAGTCTTCAACATTATCGTACCACTCATAATCTTCAAAGGTTACATCGTTTCCAACCCGTTTCATCCCAATTATACTTCCCCCATTACAGGTTCCGTCACTTTTATAATCACAGGTCGGCCAAACACTACTCCCGTCCTTAAAAACGAAGGGTGTACAGGTATGATTAATGTGCTCAACATCCCATGGTTTATCCCAAACCCATGGTACTTGGTCATGCACTTCCTGAAATCAACACAAAACTATCAGTAGGGTATGCTCGAGAAAGTAGTATATCAGAAAATTAACAACGAAAACGGAATACGAAAAATTAAAGTTACTGATATCTGCAGACGATGCGCCGTATCCAAAAAGTTGGATACGCCGTATCTTATAATCGTTAAAATTAAATCAGACTTTATTCAGAAAATAGATACGCCGCTTAGAAATTTGAATGCGCCGTATCAATTTATTAATTATCAAAAATCGATATTTATAAAAATTAAATGCGTCGTATTAACAAAAGTTAATGCGCCGTATTTTCGTTACGTTTCAAAATATAAGATTTTTGATTCAGAAGATGCGCCGTATCGATAAAAATCGATACACCGTATCTGTTTAATAATTCGAAAACTGTTTTTAATTAAAATAATAGATACGCCGTATCTGCTAAAGCAGATGCGTCGTATGGCGTTAACGTTTAGAAAAAAAAATTTAATCAAAAACAGATACGCCGTATTTTGGGGAAAAGATGCGTCGTATCGAATTAATTAAACGCGTTGTATTTTATAAAAAATTAAACGCAATACGCCGTATCTGAGAAATCAGATGCGCCGTATCGTTTGATTTAGCTCAGTACAATGATAGCAGAACACAAAAAATACGAAAAATAAAAAAAAAAAACAAAACACATGAAAATAAACACAAATAAAAGCAAACAAATAACACACAAAAACAGAAAATATGCAAAATAATACAATGAATGCAAATTATTCTAATACACAACAAAATTAGTGGTTAAGTAAAAAAAAATTAAAAACCTAATTAAAATACTAATCAAATTAACAGATAATAACAATTCACTCCCCGGCAGCGGCGCCAAAAACTTGATGCGCGTGCGTGTCGTTGCGGTTTAGCAGTTTTAATGCCTACTCAAGTTTTAAATTTATATTTAGCCGACTTATCAATAACACACACACTTAACGAGCAGTGTACCCGGTCAGTATGAATATAATGGTAAGTAGGGTGTCGATCACTAAGAGTGGAACGTATTATCTAGTTATTCTAATCAGTATTTTAATATATTAAGTTAGCTATACAACCTAATCTAACGCAAGGGGGGTTCAGCCTGAGAGACTGGCACGATTTGGTTGCAATTAAATAATAAACTAAACCAATAGGCACGAATCAGCAAGTAGCACACACGTACACAGATAAATACACGAGACAATAAGAGGGCTGTCCTTATGATAAGTAGTTTGTCACTTGTTTTATTGCTAGTGTTATATGAAGTGTATAGTTCGATGCAACGCACCGAGATTAAGTCCTTTCTCGTTGGTTCTAATCTTATCGGCGAGTAAACCCTTAATGATTACTTATGACTATCCCGTTTATCTTTCTCCTACTTTTCTACAGACCATAGAATGCATAGGTGATCTAATAAACAGGCGAGGGCAGAGGCATGGCGACCCGATCAACGCTCAGCTAGACACAGAGGTTATCAATGCACTAATAAAAGTCACCAAAGACATCAACATATAAACTTTAATTAATGAGAAAGCAGTTTTAAGGGAGTGCAATCTTTCCGTTGTCACATTACACAAGCCACCAATCTTGATGAATTAAAGTTTACTAACACAATAAAACAAAACTACTTAATGAATTAAACACATGCAGCACCTTCTTACAGCTCTTGTATCTTTGATTCGGGTGTGTCTTGTGCTGCTGCCTTGACTGAATTCGTCCTAGGTTTCTGTACTTCGGTCTCGTATATAATATATATCTCCCCAAATTCGTCTGGTCTTGGGGTATATATAGTTTCTGTCTGAGGGTAAGATGCGGCGCATCTAGTAAGTAGATGCGGCGCATTTACTTAACTTCGCGTGGGGTCCAAGATTATAATATTCAGGAATATTCGTACACCGCCAGAAGATGCGGCGTATCTTCATCTTTGGATGCGGCGCATGTTCTCTTGTATCTTGGATCGTATCTGGTGAGATCTTGATAGCGATGCGCCGTATGTGATAAGCAAGATGCGGCGCATCTGGAGCAGATTAGTCTTGATCTTGTCCATTTCAGTAGACTCTTAACTTCTTGCATGTTTTGCCCCATAATTAGTCCAAAATCGCCAAGTTTCACCAAATGCTTGTTTTCAACTGAGAATTACAAAAGTAAACGATTAAGTATCAATCCTCATACATAATATAGTAAAACAAGTCAAATTAATAGGATAAATGATAGTAATAAAATGTACTTATTTGAGTTCATCAACTTCTCAAAATCAACTTCTTGAGGAAAAGCAAGCCAACAGCAAACGTGTTGATTCATATCTTGCGGATATCGTCACCTTGGAAGCACAAATTAAAGAATTTCAAAAAATTGTGTATAAAAATGGTGAATCCATCACTCAAATCCAACAACTAACGGTAAAACCAAATCCGAAAGGACACGGATTTGCCCTTGGTAGTAATTACCCACGTAATCTCTCAAAAGCACTCAGTAACCATCCCAAGATATACAATGCAGAACTATTGTTTGATGACACTTTTGAGCAAGATGATATATATGGTAATGATGAGGAAATTGATGATCTTGAACGTCCAAACAAGTTTGAGAGTCGATCGAAAAGAAATCTTTCAATCGGAGATCCTTCAAAAGCAAGAGATTTTTCAAAACAGGATTATGATTACAACGCAAGACCTCACATAAGCAAATCATTTGTGCCACCAAAAGATAAACCAGAACAAACGCTGATACGTACCTCAGAACAAATATATCATCTCTCCCAAAATAATGCACATCTCAACAATGATTTGACAGAGAATGATGTTGATCCACAAATGCCTCCAGCATTTAAAATTGTCAAACATTTTGAGACATTTATGGAAGACATCAAATTTTTAGAAAATGAAATTGAGTTTAATTCTAGAATCACTGTCTCTTCTTTTTTCTCTCCTGTGGAAAAAGAAAAGATAGAAATTCTTCAAAAGAAAATTTTTCCTCATGTCAAACACTTGAAGAAATGTGCATCACAATGGGAAGAAGATCTATTTGACGAGGTTCTATCAATGAGGAACATTTTCAAAGCTAAAGACTCCAAAATTCAAAAACAAAAAGTTCAAAAGAAGAATTTGGAAAAAGAAAATGATCGACTCTTGCAAAAAGTTCTCTTTTATAACGTTTATTCTGTGTTAATGAATGCACTTTATGAATCTGGTAATGAGTGTCTTATGAAAAATCATGCTGTTGATACAAAGCTATTGCAAATCGAAATTAAGAATCTAGTGAAAGAGAATGAGGATCTTCAACAAATCAACAATGATGTGGAAAACAAAGTTTTTAATCTTCAAAAAAGGCTTGATTGGTGTCAAACTCAAAGTGCTGAATTTGAACTAAAATTTCAACATCTCATAGGATCTTTATCATTTCAAAACAGTCATGTTCCTGAAAAATATAAGGAAACAAAGGCTTTCTTAAGACTTAAACTGTTTCAAAATGAAAAGGAACTCGATGAAATTCTTCAAAACAGGAATGACACAGTCCGCCTTAACAGAAAATTAGATTCACAAAATCAAGAATTCCAACACATCATTGTTGATTTGAAGAAGAAAATCAAAGTTTTAGAAACAGGCAAAACCAAAGTTCATAAGATTGTACCAAGGATGCAAAAAGTAGACAGCGCACCTAAGAATGCATCATCAAAAATTGATCTCCAAAATCAAAAATTGTCTTCGTCTTTTCAAAACAGTCATGACCCAAAAAATCATGACTTGAGTGAAATCGATGTTTTACGACATAAAATGTTTGAGTACGAAAAAGAAATTGAGCATTTGAAACTGAGTTACAATAATCTGTTTGATTCAATCAAAAGTTCACGAGTTCAGACACAAAACTCAAACATGAAACAAAAAGAGACTGAAGATTTGAAATCTCAATTGTCTGAATTCGCCGATAAAAAGTTTGAAAATGTTTTGCAAAAGATTGAATCAATGAAAATGAAAAAGTTTGAGTCTCTTAACCAATCAAAAGGAAAAGCTCCAATCTCAAATTTTTCATCAACAGAAGTGAGTGTTTCGAAGAAGGTTTACTCGGGTGAATCTTCAAGACCATTTTCGAAAAAGGTTTCCCAGTTTACAACCTATTCTTTGCAAAAAGGAAGGAAGTTTTCAAAGAAATCAAGTTTTTCTGAAACACTTACTTCTCAAAAGTTTTCAAATCTAAATGTCTCAAAAGAAAAGAATCAAGTTTTTGAAACTCCACACTCTTGTTTTACGCCGGTAAAGCAAGTGTGGAGACCAAAACAATGTTGTTTAAAAACCCCAAAAGCTTCAAATGAAAAGAATCGAGTTTTTCAAACTCCATACTCTCGTTTTACACCGGTAAAGCAAGTGTGGAGACCAAAGCAAAGTCGTTCAAAACCTTTCAAATATTCAATATCAGAAATGCTTTCGCTGCAACATAAGAATGACTCTGCTTTGAACATTCCAAATACCGGAAGGTTTCCATTTATCACGAAAACAAATCTTCAAAGAGAACCCATGAGGTTCAACTCTAGATGGAAATCTTCTTCTTCAAGTTTTAAAACTCCAAGAGAAACACCGGGTTTCTCAAACAATTTTCAAAAGAAAAAGAGTTTTAAATCACCGTTGATTCCACGAGCGTTATTTCAAAATAAAACACCAGTTTTCAGTCCGCGTTGGAATTCAACTTCTTTGAAAAGGATTGACACAGCTTACAAATGGATTTCAAAATATGGTAAACCCGTTGGCGCCGTGCTTAAATGGGTTCCCAAGGTTGTTGTCTAATCCAAAAACCAAAATGGCTTCTGGACACATCAGTTCAGGACCCGTGCTTTCAAGAAAGGAAAGTGCTTAATCAAAAAAATTTTAGAGCACTTATCCTAAAAATATCACAACGGCTTGTGCACACATAACAGTGTACAACCCGCTCTTGTAAAGAAAGGACCCTGAGGTACGCTTCAGTGCCTCAATCCTGAAAAAGGAGCGAAAGCTTCTTACTTATGAGCAGAATTAAAACCAGAATGTTTTTCTAAAGTTTTTCAAATATTCTGCTCATAAGGACAAGTACTCCCTTGTTAAGGGGGAGTATTTGAAAAAATCTTTGTTCCAAATATACAAACGTTCTTGACATTCTTCCACAAACACCTCAAAAAGAGCATATTTTAATCAAACGTTTTTCAAAAACAACATTATCATGCTATTTTTGAGGGGGAGAATGAAAAAGTGATTAAAATATGGTATCTCATTGCTGGAATCTCATGAGTGTAAGACTCAAGAATTGACCCTCGAATTGACGATAATAACAGTCAGTAGTCGAAAAGGTATATCCGGGACGGGTAATAATTTCAAGCCAGTTCATCTGGTGATGTAAGCGTGTCTCGCGAAGGATATATCTGAGTAGAATGTACCTATTTCGAGCGACGATCTTTGAATATGACCGGGACGGGTAATAATTTCAAGCCAGTCCAACTGGTGATGTAAGCGTGTCTCGCGAAGGTCATGTTCATTGAAAGTCTATCAATTCAAAAAGTGCCAACTCTTCCCGACATGTGCAAATTTCAAAGTGATTTACATATGAGCACATGTTAAGGGGGAGTTCTTCTGAAAATAACAAAACTCTCAAAGTGTTAACAAAACGTGTTTTACAATCATAAACACTTTGAGAGATTTCCAAAAGGTTTGGTATTGGCATCAATAGGATAGTCATGGTTTTATAAGGTGACTAAGGTTAGGAAATAACCGTCCTATGATCCGCCAGAGCCGGAGGGATCTACCCAAGGACAATACCAATAGTTTAGAACTAGAAAGTCCTAGGTATGATAAAAAAAAAAGGGAGATAATGAATGAACGGAGAAAGAAGGGGTTGAAGAATTAAAAAGAAAAGTAAAAGAAAAGGGTGAAAAGAAATAGCCCTCCATTTGTTCAACCTTAGGGCAGACACCGGGTTCAATACATAATCTACTGGTTGATCAAGAATCACCGGTATTGAAGATCAAAGTCGTCATGGACCCAGTGACGCACTGCACTAAACCTTCTAAACCACTCAAGTGTCTCTCAAAAGACATTTGTTTCATTCACACGGAGAACCCTTCATAATCTATCGACCACTCATTACGAGTGTGTTGATATTGAAAAGGAGGCAATCTGCTCCACGCCTCTGACGACCAAACAAATGTGCACTAATTGAGTTTAGAGCCATGAGATTCATAAAAAGATCTCTTAGGTACACTTAGTATTACTCTACTGTTCTACATCATGGGCAGCAGATGTAAAATTAAGAAAGTGTCCTTCGCAGATCTTAGCAATCTGCCGAGAACATTCATGAGAAAAGTCACATATGTGATTATCAATGATTGAATGGAAATCCTGCCAGAGCAACATCAAACAACTCTGTCAGCAGGTCACTTTGGTAACTCCTTGTGGGTTACGCTTAGTGTTTGCTCCAAACGGTCTACAGTCGTGGGGTGATCTCCAGCGACTCACTGAATCGTGGGTGCACTTCGGTGTGTCCGTGTAAGCCCTCTCGGGGGTATCCGGTTCAGAACGGCCTGGGCAAGGATTAGAGAAAGTCTTCACACTATGTTGATGGTGATCTCAAGTCTGAGCCTGTAAGTACCGATTGGTTCGTGCTGTTGCTGCTGCGGAACTTGAAGACCTGGAGTTCAACCATTACCAAGACTCCATCATGTTCATGTCCTGAAGATTAGTTCTCACCAAGACTCAGAATCATCAAAAGTTCAGAATTGTTAAAGAAAAGTCTAAAGATTCAAGTACTACAACCTTTCATATGTTAAAGATTGAAGAAGTGAGAACAAGTTGAAGAACGAAAGTCACAAGTCATATGAACATGATGGAGAGGAAACGAAGAAACCAGTATCAAAAGATCGTTGGAATACAGCAGATCACTACCATATCGTATCACATCACTATCAAGAACAAAGATCAAAGATTTTGAAGACGTCAAAGCGAAAAGAAGCAAAGACGACGTCAAGCAACCTTGATGACCAAGACTTAGGGGGAGATTGTTAGGATCATGTTTCATGGAATTACAAGTCTTAGTCAATTCAGGTTATAATATCACAAAGCATGATTGGAACAAAGAATCTAGCAAAGCTGTTACACGAAGACTCAAAGTTCAAGACAACAAGCAACAAAGAAGTTTAATGATCATCCATTTCTATTGATGGACCCATAACCCACATGTCACAGAATGAGATCTCTATGATCACCCCTTAGGGGGAGATTGTTGGAAATGCAAAAGTGATGATCATAAATGTAATCAAAGAAAGATCTTAATGATCGTCCCTTAGGGGGAGATTGTTGGGTATGCTTAAAGTGACGATCATTATCGAGGCAATGAGTCTTGTAATATGTCATGTAATAGCTCGTTAGAATCGTAAAAATATAGTCTACAGGATAGTAGAAGTGTGCCGTCTAGTTTAGGATGAGTATTTACGTTAATGTTGAATTAGTGAAAAATGTAAAGACGGCACACTTCCCTTCCCTTATGTTATGGGAGACTATAAATTATGTAAACCTCTCATTTGAGAGTTAAGTGTTGGAAAAGTGTAAGAGAAATTCTCTCTTATTTTATCATTAGATATTTCTCTCTCTAGCTTTCTCTCTCTAGATCTAGTAGTTAATTAGTGGTTAATCTTTAGTAGCTTAATTCATAAAAGTATAAAACATCAGTGTGGCCACACATACATCTTGTCAACCCTACGAGGAGCCCAGCAGTATTATACTTCAAAACAAATTTGAAGGAACAAATCCTTTCTTGACTACGAGCATAACCCTTGAACTTTGCATCACCTCTGAAAATAGCCCTTATAACTACCAGTTACGGATAACGTTAGACTACCTTACAGAAAATGAGCTACATCCTTGGAGTTATCTGGTATCTCAAGTCTGAGGATAAGTATTCATGATTTACTTAATGACAACGATCCATAAAGTATAATCATGTGGTTGGGATAAGTCCTATATTCAATTTATCCAATATTGAATATCATGTGATATTGGTATCTCAACCTTGCAGTACATTCTACCAATCCTCACATTTGTCTTAATTCAATAATACTCCCATATTATTGATCGACAACGGACTATTTAGAATAACATAAGTTATTCACGGATTTAAACATGCAAATATAGGACACAAATATTAAAAATGAAAATAAACGTTATCCACACTTTATTTCATTAAAATAATAATTGTTTACATGTCCCTTATTCAAATACTAAATTAGTCAATGCATGATAATTTCCATTAATGAATTATGCCACAAGTCATGATCACCATACTTGTTGACAAGACATAAATCAACTAATTTGATCTATCAGAATTTTGAGAATACCTATTTTAAGAATTCATTTACTGGAATTCTTGTATGTGCGCATTCATCTATCTAGATATTGGCACATAACATTTCATAAATTGCATGACATCCTCAATCGCAAATTTATGACAATTAAACTACCAAACCTTTGTAGTTAAAGTATTCTAATTCTTTATGTATAATGCAACTATGCTTATATTGAGCATAACTAGTACACATGGCCTTTTAATAAGGATGAGCTCCCACCATGACTAGTATTGAGTGTCATCTCAATCTTACTAGCATTATTGTATCCAAACAACAATATGCTCTTTCCAAGTTCCGTAAATTTTTAACATTCATCGTGTAATGTTTGATATCTTCAAATCTATCAAGATTTGTCAACTATATCAATTATGCAACAATATGCCATACGGTTCACATTTAGAATTTTGGAGCTAATCCAGGCTGAGGATGTAAATTCGAAACCATATCCATTACACTTGGCTATCTAATAACTTTCAATTAGATACTAATGTTGTCAATCATCTTTCATTCAAGCATGATACAACAAGCAACATGATGTACATGAAAAATCCTTGTGTCTTTGATTTCATTCATGTCATATCTTTTCAAAGATATATATCTATCTAGCTTTCTAATAGAATATCATATTCTTTTTAGAATCAATTATTTACCGCTTATGTTTATGACAATAAACATATACTCCAAGGTTTTATTTTCTAAATCTCTACGTGAAGTTTCATTCCAAACTAAGACTTAACATTTAATGTTAACGTTAATGGAATGTTACTTCCTATATGTTATACAACATATATGAAATAAGAAAATAAATATAATACTCCCACTAGCTTTCAGGAATATCATGACATATCTTATTTTAATTATAAATCAAAACTTAGATTTAATAACCAAACATAAGTATATCTCCTAGATGCATGCATTAATCCATTTACAAATGATTTGCACTTTGTATACTATTAAAGATTATTTGAATTCAAATACTCATTTCAATTACTTTTCGTCCTCGCACAAGTAATTATTCAAGAAAGAGTTTTGATATTCCATTGTTAATTTCATGTAAATGAAACTAAGAATGATAATCATAATCTTTGTACATTTAATGTGCTTAGAAAGAATTTCAATCACATTTAATTGCTTAAGTGTGTTTGATAATTTTTCATACTTTAAATATGTATACATCTTTTTGTCCATTATGATTTCTACACAAAATTTAAATCTCTAGGATTTCCATTTCCTTTGTAGAAAATCATCTTCATTCTATAGGGTAACTATAGAGTATAAGATCAACTACGTTTCCAAACTAGTTATCTTCTTGGACCGCATCTAATCATTCATAGTATGAGTAATTTTCCAAATTAAACATTTGCAAATTATTAACAGGTTTATCATGATCCTGTAACTCATAATCCTCAACATATTCTACAAATATTTGAGATATCCTTGCGGATCTATGAAATGAGAATTCCATCATCTTGAGATTTAACATAAACATGTTTAATCCTCATTATGATTTTGCTAGTGTATGTTAGAAGATTATGTATTTTGTAATTTTATCTTATCAAGATAAACTCCCACTTGCCTTTTGTAATTTATAGATTAACTATAAATACTTAGCAAATAGAGCAACACCTACTTGTTCTCTTTTGGGACTTTACAAATACATATTGACAGTTCATAACATTAATTTGTTAATAACCTACTCATAAGTAGTTTAACAAATTCTGAACTTCAATTTTTAAGACTCAATGTGATTCATCACATACCATAATAAATGGTGTCTTACTAATCTTCTAGGTTGGAGTCTAATTGAGTATATCCAATTCATACTCAATTTCCTAACCTTGATATCTTTAGGAAGAAAAGAAGATATAATTATCTTACATCAAACAATATAACAAGAGTTTGATTTTCCTAACTGAACATACCATAAACAATATGTATTTCATTAGGATTAATATTGTAAGTCATTCTTACAATATGTAAGATAAATATATATCGTTTTTGGCTTACCTATTTACCAACTAATTCAAGTTAATGGTACAATAGAATTTCCAAGTTAATTGCATGCTTTATAACATAAGTGCCTTTTTGCCCAAGCCACTTCATTTCTTCGTCTTACCAAAAGACATAAACTGTTATAATCCCAATATACGTTATAAGTCATTGATTAACTCAATGACTTCTTGTATATGTCTTAATTAAAAAACATAACAAGTTAACGTCTTACTTTAGTATAAGTCTTATAGCAATAAAAGACTTCATATTTATATCTTTACAATAAATATAAATATGTATAACTAAAGTAATTATGAACACCATAATTTGGTTTCAATAATAATTTCAAGTTAATTTTTATTACTTCATATATTTATGTCATTCCAGGACATAAACATTCAAACTTGAAGTAGTTTAAGATTACTTCATTTATTTATGTCATTCAACAATACATAAATATTTAGTTTGAAGTAGTATTATCATCATTTTGACACTTGTTCTAATAGTAATCTAATCTAGAAACATGCAAATTAACATAGTTTCATTACATCAGCTTTGGCTGCTAGTAATGAAGGTATGTTATCTACCTTGTCATTAATATCTATGTCAAGTTTTCACTGACGTTCAATATTAACTCCAAGTGTTCTATTAATTAGATGTGAATAAAACACATTAGAACATTCGTCTCTTACCTTACAGTCAAGAGAAACCTTTAAATCATATTTCTTTTGTGTTGTTGCTTGCACACTTTAAATATGTCTCCCACTTGTGCATGGAACAACATAATGTATCAGATAAACAACACGTCAACAGTTTGTTTATGTGATCAATATGATTTGTGTCATAGATATAAGTAGATATAGAATCACCTCGTCTAGTAAGGAAACGTACACGACTATCCTTAATACCACAAGTGTCTATAATTGGAAAGTAATTATCTCAAGAGATTCAAGAGATAATCTGGGTTACTACCAAGACTTGTAGCTCCCACTGAATTAAAGATCACTACATGAACTCATTATTCAGTAATTACAACACTATGCTCCCACTGGATTTGACAACATTATAGATGTTTCAAAACTAGTAAAGGCAAATAGCGTGATGTTTACTTTCCTAGATCTTTGAGTGATTCTTTACGTAACAGCTACTAAGGTACTCAAGGAATGTGTTCTACTTTGTCAATGATGGAATATCCATCAATACAATTAACTTGAGAAAATTTGGGTATGCAATTTCTTCCTCAATTAGGTCTACCATCACCTACAGTGATTTGTAGCACCTTTAAATGGTTAAAGCACAACAACTAAATCAATCATTCTAGTTTGCCTTTTACCAATTTGCGGTAATTAGTCTAGCTTCTAATTTTAATAACTCCTTAAATGTGCAATTTCTACAAAATTTGCCATGAGTTATTTCTTAGAATCTAATTTTCCTATTATACCTTTCTCATTCATGAAAAGGAATAGGGTTAAGTCTTACTCTTCACACGGAAAGTAGACTTGGTTTATTCTTTTTAGTAAAAATTGACTCTATCCAAAACCCCTACGGGTGTAGATCAATTTACTACTAAAAGAATGCCTCACGTTTACGGTTTTAACATTGCATTAATACATTTAAAAGAATTTTCAAAATTCAATTTTAGTATTTTCGATAATAAACTTTTCAAGAAAATTAAACACCCACGGTATACTACATTCACCATTTAATTTTCACTGAAAACTAGGATCCAAATTGACGTCGTTTCATCACATCAGCTTTGGCTGCTAGCAATGAAAGTACTCAATAAGGTACGGGTCAATCTCAATTGCCAATATCCAATTGCAATTCCCAGAATCATGGGACTTACATTATTTTGCCAACATCAGTTGCAAATGTAAGCATGTTTCATCCCCAAATCTTTATGCCTTGGCGCCGTTTCATCACATCAGCTTTGGCTGCTAGTAATGAAAGTGCCCAATTAAGTTAACCAACTTAAGAAACTGTAAATTGACGTCGTTTCATCACATCAGCTTTGGTTGCTAGCAATGAAAGTACTCAATTTACCCTTAGACTCCCACCCTTTGAACATCAACATTTAGCTTTGGCTGCTAGTGATGTAGGATGTAACCTTAGGTGTTCCTTTTAGTAGTTGGATGGCATATTACTTAAATTTTAAGGGTATTTATTTTTTATGTGTGTAATCAAAAATTATGTACAAAGATGTCATGCATTCATCCTTGTATCATATACTTTTCAAAACCAGTTTACTCATTCATTACATTAATAAGCTCAAATCATCAAAGTTTTAATTAATGGCGTTGAGAAACTTACAACATTGCCTTAAGATTCTTCGTACTTTTTCATGGTGTACTTGGTAAGTCTAAAATTGACGCACAGGCGAGCGGAGGGGCAAACGTCCACCGAAGCTGGTTAAAAAATGCGCCCCTTTTGGATGACAATTTAATGTCAATCCTCCTTATACCCACTTTATAGTTTGTCAATTTTAGGTCCGCCGCTTCGACCACTTTTGTACAGTCGCATCAATTAATTAAATAAAACAATGTTAAACCATTATTTAGTCAAGTTTATTTTTAATTTGAAAAATTACTCTTGTTTACAATTTATGTCTACAACATAATTAAACAAATGCGCAATTTATAAAAAAAAAATAAACAACTAAATAATGAACATGCTAATAAATCAATTAATATGTATATATTGGTCATATGACTCCCATGGGTTTTCGAGCTCATTGTACCCCATGGACCACAGCACCAACTTCTTGGCCGCGTAAGTCATATAATTAATATATACATAACACACAAAATTGATTAAACATGCGATTAATTGGGGTCTTCCCAAATTTTAGGTCTTCCCTAAAAACCTAATTAATTAACTTTTAGTAATTTTTAATTCGTGTTCAACAATTTTTAATTACTAAACCCTAGTTAATTAACAATCGCAACAATTAGCACGTAGAACATGTAACATTCAATACCAATTATTCCATGACAAAACATGCAAGATTTTGTCATGGATCCCCATATTGCACTTAAAATCATTTAACACATATTAAAAGCCAATATAGTACGCAATCTAATTAATGACATCACATAAGTATTCATTAATTAAACACTTAAAATTGCATGCAATCCTAGGGTTTCTACAAAATTTTACAAAAAAAAAAAAAAAAAAAAAAAAAAAAAAAAAAAAAAAAAAAAAAAACTAAAACCCTAAAAAAATTAAATGGGTGTCGACCCAATTAAAAAAAATTAGGGCTTGTAAAAATTAAAACCCTAGAATAAAAAAATTCCATGTATCTATTCAACAAGATTCAATTTTAAGGTTTTTAGTAATTAATTACATGTTAAAAACGGGCTCATGATGCCACTGTTGGAATATTAGAATCATAAACTATAAACTAATAACCAATTAACATCAAAGCATGCACAGCGGATTAAGATCTACAATAACATGTAAATAATTAACTAAAGATTAAATAGATGCGTACCTTTTGATTCCTAGCAAGAACAAGGAATCCACGTGATCACCAAGAACAATATAAACCCTAATTAAGGGTTTGGGTAGATCGACTTTTACACAATTCGAATGGGAAAAAACAATCAGGCTAAAGTAAGCTTGTACTCCGTTCTTGTACACACGTAATACTAGCGTTTCAATGGGAAAAGCTAGGTTCTTGATCACAAAACAAACCCAACACTTGTATTGTACTCATGAAAATCGAATACCCTAATGGGATTAGGGATATGGATCGGCAAGGAGTACAAGGGAGGAAAAAGAGAAGAGAAATTAGGGTTTGCTTGGAACAAGATTAGTCAACAATGAATACAAGGGATTGTATTTATAGGCAACTTAAACTTGTTCACCAAGCTAAGGCAAAACTTTCCTTAAACCCATCATAGGCCGGCCATAAGGATTCTAGATCCTTCTTGGTCCCTAATTTCATCTCTAGTCCTTGTAGTTAATATTTAACGACCGTTAACCAAACTCCGTTAAATACTAACTATCGTTAAGTGTTTATTTCGTGAAATGAATAAATAAAATATAAAATATATTTAATTATTCAAACCATTGAAACTCTTACGTATTGTGTGCAATCCCGAAGTCTCGGGTTCGAAACCGGACATACAAATATTAATTTATATCCACAAACTCTAACAGTATTTATAGGCACATAATCTTGGAGTCCAAGTTAGGGTAGGATTGGGATTCCTAACCCCATTCGGCCGACCCATAGCTCACCCAAGGGATTCTAGATCCTTCTTGGTCACTAATTTCATCTCTAGTCCCTTAACTTGCTATTTAACGACCGTTAACTAAACCTCGTTAAATACTAACGCCCGTTAAGTGTTTATTTGTGAAATTAATAATTAAATCATAACTTATTATATTAATTATTAAAACATTGAAACTCATACTTAATGTGTGCAATCCCGAAGTCTCGTGTTCGAATCCGGTCATACGTATATTAATTTATATCCATAACTTTAACAAATTTGAATTTTAGAGATGGATACACAAAGTCAAGATCTGTCTAAAACCCGATTGCGTACATTGAAGACACAACACAAAAGCCACATAATGGATGCCATTTTAGGAAGCAACGACATGTATACACTGTGTGCTGTGTTTTGCTTTTGTGTTGCTGCAACATGGTTGTTAAGGTGCCATCAGGAGGCTGCTTGATGTTGCTATGTTTTCACCATCAATTTGTATCTATGTACGATTGTGTTCTTTTGGATACTCGTAGATGAACGAATTTACGACTTCTTGTCGAATGGGTCATTGAATTGTATAATTTTTTGCTATGTGCTTTGCTTGATTGCTTTTACACGTGTCTGCTTAATAAAACAAGTTATGCGTCATAATAGATAAACATACATACCATCAATTCACTATCACTTTACCAAATTCACAATGCTCCAATTCTTTCACACTCAATTATTTCTTACACACCCACTTTTCTTTTTCTCTAGAGTAAATTGCAAAAATCGTCTTTGTGGTTTGGCCAAATTGAACATTTCGTCCTTGTGGTTCATTAAATGCAAAGATTGTCATTATTTTGCACTGTTACATGCACTTTTGGTCCTCCATCACTGCAAAAAATCGTCCTTATGGTTTGCCAAATTTGACTGTTGAAGGACCAAAAGTGCACGTAACACTGTAAAATAAGAACGATATTTGCATTTATAAAAACCACAAGGACGAAACGTGCAATGCCAAACCACAAAGACGATTTTTGCAATTTACTCTTTTCTCTACATACTCAAAACAAATCACAAACAAACTAATATGGTTTTCTTCTTCGCTTTGATTCGATTAAAGATCTTGTCACGAATGTCTTTTTTTGTTTGAAATGATTTGTCAAATGGTTGTATCTTGTTTTATTTCTTGTCTTACTAATAACAATTTGTTTATATTTTCTATTGTAAATGTATTTAAAGGTACCAAATTGAATATTGTTGTTGCATATTTAAAGTTAAAAAACTACTTATTGGTGTTTTTATTAAATCAACATATGCTCTAGTCATTTTGTGCATCTAAAAACACATGCTAGAAACGTCACGGCATCATCAAGTGACACAGTGGTAGGTTACCTGATATCCTTAAAAGAGGTGTAGAGTTCAAATTCCGCTAGATACTCATGTGACACTACAAGATAATAAACCTATCGTGACATAGGTTCAAGTGATATAAAAAAATGTCATTAAATATAATCTTTTAGTGACACCTTTTAGAAAGTGTGGGTAAAAGCTTAAAATTTTAAGATTTGATGACACTTTTTATATACAAAATGTGTCTTGAAAGTATATATATATATATATATATATATAATATATATATATATATATATATATATATATATATATATATATATATATATATATATATATATATATATATATAGTAGATTTCGAAGCCCGCCCGATGGGCGGGCATGACTTATAATTATTCTTGTTATAGTGTTAGTTAACGGAAATTCATTTTTAAGGACGGGGAGCTTAATTACTATGTATTACTTTTAAATGATACATACCTAATTATCAATGGATTATATGTCGAAACACCTATATGATTACTGATTGTCACATAAACAATTAATTTAATAAATTGAACATAAATAATAATTTGATCAGTGATGGGATTTAATAAATCAAACATAAATAATAATATGATCAGTGATGCGTTTGTAAAAGCTTGTGTACCATTCTTTATATAGCTTTAGCCTTTAGCATACATATAAGAACATTAATAAAACTCATTTTCAAAGGTTGAAAACGTAGGATTGAAGCAGGGCTATTTCAGCTGTTTTAAGGTGTGAATAAGAAGTATAAAGAGAAATGGAGATCTTTGATGTTCAATTTAAAAGACCCTAATAATCCCGAACTAAGAGACAAGGTTTTATCCGGCGCCATATAGCCTGAAAGATTGTGTTCCATGACACCAGAAGAGCTTTCGGGTAAACAACTCTCTTAATGGCGCATGGCTAAATCCGAATAGCGTGATAAAATGATAGTTTTACCCGAGTCTAGGTTGATGTTTTACCCGAAATGCATTTGATATGCCGTCTATAGTATAAGAGCGTGAGTGCTAACCTTGTAATTTGGGTTTTCCCTCTCAAAATACAAACCACAAGGATGATTTATGTAATTTACTCTTAAAAAAAAAAAAAAAAAAAAAAAAAAAAAAAAAGACTTTTTATAGTTTTATTATAGGAAATTTTTAAAATTTTATTGTTATAAAAAATTTAATTAAAAAAAATAAAATTTGGGCTTATGTAGCAAACGATTTTTTTAATACGTTTTTGTATTTTTTTTTTTATACGTTTTCATCAGTTTTTATATTTTTTTTACGTTTTTTTTACGATTTTTGTACGTTTTTATACGATTTTTTTTCCTTATTGGACGTTATGAAAACTTATAAAACATGTATAAAAACAGATAAAAACCATAAGAAAATGTATGAAAACAACGTACAAAAACGGATGAAAATGTATAATGACGTCCAAAAATGAAAAACAACGTAGAAAAAATGTCCAAAAATCATATAAAAACGTATAAAACATACAAATACGTATAAAAACGGACAAAAACATATGAAAACGAAAAAAATCGTATATAAACAAATGAAAACGTATAAAGACGTCATTTTTATACGCTTTCATCCGTTTTTATAATAAAATTAAAAAAAGTTTTTTATTTTTTTATAAATTTATTATAAATTTTCTTTTAATAATTTTTTTTAAAAAGAACAGTTTTAAAAAAAATTATTATAATAAAATTAAAATTAAATTTTTTTATATTTTATTAGAATTTTTCTAATAAAATTAATTTTTTTTAAAAAACATTAAAAATTTATTAATTTAAAATTATATATTTTTTTTTAATAAAATTAATTTTTTTTATTTAAATTTAAAATTTTTCCTATAATAAAACTAATATAATTTTATTTAAGAGTAAATTACATAAATCGTCCTTGTAGTTTGTATTTTGAGAGGGAAAACCGAAATTACAAAGTTAACCCTCACGTTAGTTCATCAATGTCAAGTTAGGTCCTTTTTAACGATCGTTAGGAGTCGGTAGAAAGTTGGACAGGATCCGTAAAAATCAAAACCACAAGGACCAAACCCGCTTAAAAAATAGCATAGGGGCAAGGTCCATAAAATTCAGCAAACCACAAGTACGATTTATGTAATTAACTCTTTATATTAATACAATGTTAGTGTTATTAAGTTTTGAGACATCATGATAAAATTTGGTAGGTACGAATATCATTCTATAAACATATTCAATTATATATTGAATAGATGAAGAACGAAAAGAAATATACGTTTATTGAATATGAGAGAAAATATAAAGCTTGACAACCTTCGTGTTTACAAAGGCCAAGATGCCTGATTGACACCTTCATTCCAGAACCTTGGCAGCCGGCACATTTCATTGAAGCGCCAGACTTTGACCCGTTACTGCAACATTTATAACTTTAATTGATAA
This sequence comes from Artemisia tridentata subsp. tridentata, assembly GCA_021014915.2. Taxonomy (NCBI): domain Eukaryota; kingdom Viridiplantae; phylum Streptophyta; class Magnoliopsida; order Asterales; family Asteraceae; genus Artemisia; species Artemisia tridentata. The sequence goes on along the minus strand of CP139505.1, from coordinate 403,883,096 downwards.
TTCGTATAATACTAAGGTTTTAAAAAAAATAACAAAGCAATCAGTGGTTTTATTCCTCACTAAACAGTTTGAATTGCTTCTAAAAGACCTATTATTTTACTCAAAAAAATTTTGGAACTGTGAATTAAAAAATAATTTACAGACTGCATTTCAATATTTACTCTTTGGCACCAGAAACCATAAATGAGGATCAAGCTTTGCTCAAGATTGAAAATTGACATACCTAGACTTTTTACATCGCGTTTTTGTGTTCAGGTGGGGGCGTTCTTGAATGATGTGGTCCCTATGTCGTTCATAATTCTCAAAAGGATCATAAAGCAATGCTTAAGGTTTTAAGCTTTTGAAAGCACGTTAATAGAATGTTATATCCCAATTGCCTCTCAAGATCACTGCCCTGTTATTGTGCGACCCTTTCCGAATGTTCTTATTGTCGTAATATTGTTTTACCTCAGAAGCACCAGTAAATGTCCAACGAAGTTGGTTTGTTTTGAGGCGTGTATCACAACAGAGAGCACAATCATGGTAGGCATGTACTTCGTAATCAACCTACACATTTAATAACAATTCAGTTCATATGACATATTATCAATATATTTGAATTATAAATCGGGTACATAAAACGTATATAGTAACTTATTTTCTCAGATTAACCTTTTTTGCAACTGGTACCTTTTTTCTTGCAATGTGAGGCCTTGACTAACATGATGTTCTGAATAAATTATATCTGATTTTGCTCATTGTTGGAAAGAAGTATTTAGACTTTCTCATAAATACATATAACTTGGGGCGAATGGTGCAAGTTTGTCAAGTTGTTGCTCGAATCATTAGATTAAAATCTGAAAAGTAAAGTGTACCTTAAGATCATGATTCATGAGCACAAAAATCACATTAATTTTTAGAATACTTGTTTTATCCACACATCATGCATAAACAACATCCACTTTTAGAATAGTTGTTTTATCCAAACATCGTGCATAAACAACATCGACCACATGTGACACCACATTAGATGAAAATTTGCATCTTACTATAATCCCAAAATGTGCCAATAAATATTTAGTCACAATACCATTATCAAATTGTTCATCGTCTGATGATATAACCTTTGATGATATAATCTTTGACAATGGTTATAGGATAATGTCTTGACTCGTTAGTCGTCTCCTTTTAGCTGTAGGTAGGGGTGGCAATTTTTGACCCAACACGAAACCCGACCTTAACCAACACGAAAATTAACAGGTTCGGGTTGAGTCTAAATAGATTTCGGGTCGGGTTTGGGTAGAACCATCAAACAGGTCAGGTTCGGATTGAGAACAAATTAAGTGGGTCGACCTGCTAACCCGTTTAAGATTTTTTTCTTAAATTAAAAATTATTTATATTTTATTATACGGGTTAAATGGGTTAAACGGGTTGACCCAAAAACCCATTTAACCTATTTAACCCATTTAATGTGCCAACTTTAGTATATAAACGGGTTACATGGGTCAACCAGAAACTCGTTTGACTTATTAAACCCGTGTAACCTATTTAACCCGCCAACCCAAGACCCAAATTGCCACCCCTAGAGGTAGTAAAAATTCTTTAGCATGTATAAGATAATGAAATCAACGACTACATTATAAAGAACATGACTTCTTTAATGTGATCATAAATTTATCAGACGACATCTTGTTATTACTACTTATAATGAACATTAAAAAAAATAGAAAAAAATAAACATCAAGTTACAATGCCTTAATGACTTCCAAACATATACTTTTACAGTTTCGTGGAAAAAAAAAAAGAGACCCAAAAAAATGGCTACAACAAACTGAGGTCAAGCATTTTCCCTTGCAGCCCCTAAGTAACACGTTATAGACCACCCCCTTAGTAACACGTTATAGACCTTTGGTGCTAAGTTTATAGCATGATACATAACAGTTTTGATCTTGGTTGGAATAGCTAATTCACCTTGAGCACAGCTAATTCACCTTGGGACATACCATTGAAAGATAATTTTGCACCCTTCTCGTTTGTAACCTCCCTAGGGAATGGGATGTGGACCTTAAAGACGTCATTATCGGGTGAATAGATTTGTATGTCGAAGCCTAGACGGTCGACCCACACTAACTTTGCATCTGAGACTTGAAAATGATTTGCGCTGGCCTTAAAAAACTGGTTACTTCAAAATAGAAACTTGATCAGACTTTTCTTTTTATGCAGTTATCCATAACTTTAATAAGTTACAGGCAAGGTTTGGAAATAACACCCGTCTCAGTTGAGGACACCTTGATGTTTTCTTTTATCTGCTTGCTGGATTTTGGAGCAAGGGTATAGTTCTGTGGATGCTCTACAAGTTTAAGGTCACCCATTGTAGCCAATTCCAAACACAGATTCTGGAGAGTTTCGTTGGTTCAGTTGATAACTATTACATCAAGTGCAATATCATAGTGATTAACAGTAGCATACGCTTCAGCATACATAGGGTCGCTAAATCCCTAAGTTGAAGAATTCGGTTAAGTTTATTAACAACATCTCCTTCCTTGTTAAATTCCCCCAGTGGCACCTTTTAGAACATCTTGAACCTCATCTTCCAAATCACGCAGGCTTCTCAAACATAGATTAACCTGAAAGTTTAAATAAGCTTTATAAGATCATTTTTAATGGCAATTCATCCAAAAATGTTGGCGACTGTGAAGGATGACTGAGTGAAAACCACAATAAGGATCATATGTGTCCATCCATATTGGCCAAATTGATACTTGTACATCTTCTTTTTTAGTGAAAGAATAAACCACACAAAACCTGGATCAATATAAAAGAGAGATTAAACTTCAATTATAACTCAAAAGATTCAAATATGTAAGCAATCATGTGAGCTTTAGATCAAAATCACAGAAATGACAAACCTGTTATATACATAAAATAATAAGTAGCCATTTGCTATCTGATAAGGTTGCCCACAAGTTTATACCAAAACTTGTCTGTTGAAACCGTATTGACCGGCCGCTGACGAAGAATACGACCATCTTGTGATAAAAAAGACTTGAATGTATCTGAAAATATGTATAATCAAAATATAACTAACCTTCCGACTCAGTATTGCCTGAAACCACACATTGAATTTTCGTATCATGATTCACTAAGCGACTGGCAGAAGCTTTTCTTATTTTGGTTTTCAAACCATAAGAAGTCGATACCCCTTAATCGAATGATTCATGAAAACAAAAGCAAACGATTAAAACCCGAAAACTGGACTGAAACATACCCAAGCCATGCCGGGACCGGTTATGTACGTGCCTGGTTCACGATCCGTAATTTGAAAACATTCAGGTTCTCTGTCAGGTCTAGTTCAGTCACATCGCTGTTCAGTTTTGGTCAGTTGTTGTAAAACATGTACCCTCTGATGCTTTTCAAATTCTAATCTCCAGTTAGCTCTTCAACACGCTTCTCCAGCTTGGCCTTAGCTTCTCTAAGAGCTTCAACATCTCGTACAGCCTGCAATCAAGTAAAATTATTATTTGGTCAATTTTTAGTAGATGATACTTTTTTTTTTTTTTTTGAAAAAGGATATGTACTCACCATCTTTAGCATCCTCACTTCTTTACTTGCTACCTTTGATCTCCACAAGCATTGAAGTTGCTAGCAGAACCTTCCGTAAAACATTGTATCATGTACTGATGTACGTAAAACAAATTCGCTAAACTCTTCAATTTCTATAATCCAATATTAAAGTATTTGTATCCGATTGGCGGGCCTGCAATAATGCAGCAAGATGTGCTATAAGTAAAAAAAGAATGGCACAAGAGTGTTGATTGTATCTGAGATATAACGAAAGCACAAGAGATGACGATCATTGAATAAGACACACAAATCAGATTTCAAAGATATAGCGACAAGGTATTTGCAACTGACCATGGCGCGAGCGACCGTTAGGGCCAGCATTTGTAGCTGAAGTGGTGGCCGCTGGTTGGTTCATATTCATTGTATCTGAGATTTAATGAATGCTCCACACATAAGTATAAGTATAGTTTAATAAAAGACAGAAACTATATTTTAAACATACAATAATAAAGTATCTACATTACCGAGATGTCCAAGCCGGCGATGTCTGTTTTGTGGAAAAGGTGGAGGTGATCTCTCTGGTGTTGTGACTGTAAAAAGCAAAAGAAGATATCACTATATGAACCTAAATGATGATGCCATCACCAGTTTACCACAGATCATGCCCCACCATGAAATTACTTTCTCCCGGACATTATACATTGCCGATGATTTGGGCTGGAACATAAAAGAATTGTAATGCAACAATTATATAAAAAAGTCTCTAAGATTGCTTATTTTAAACTTCCAATTCTTTATATATGACTTCTAACCTCAAAACAGTTTTGCTTGAGTAACACGCGCGGCAGGTCCTCAAGTTAAAAGAATACAAAAAAAAAAAAAAAAAAAAACAAAAAAAAAAAAAATAGTTATCGTTTTCTAACTTTGAGTATCATATTTTCACATGATAACGCTCAGAGTCGGATGAAAGAAAAAAAATGCGTGTTTTAGTACGCAGAGGGGCGTTTGTTTAAGCTATATGTGAGCTTATGAGGTTATTTGATTTCGGCTTATATTTTATAAGCACGAAAAACAATAGTGACTTACAATAATGAATAGACTAAGAGTAGTATATCAGTTAATCAAACATGATATAGATGCTGCCAGTTTGCCACTTATTCTTAAGATTCATGAAATATTAGTATTGGTCTAAGTGTTGAACAATAATTAAGTAGCAAAACAATGATAACCTACAAAATCCCATGACACAGTAACAAAATGTTCTAGCTATTTATAAAAATTTAATAATATTGCTGATCAAATCACTCATCATCAGCAAGCAAAACTCACCTTCTCCTTGGTTTCAAGAGCCTCTTCTGCTACCTTCATCCGTGCAACTGAATCATCATCTTCATTCCTGGTCAGACATATATAGCATCTAATCAGAGCTTGTATTGAAGTGGATGAGTGGTGGTAAACTGTAAACAGCATTACAAAAACACCATACATGAGTAATCCACTGGTAGTTGCAATTTAAAGATAATAAAAAGACATGGATTCTAACAAAAATTATGATCCTATGCTAACAAAGAGAGAACAATTACTCTCAGAACAAAGAAAAGCAAAGTATGGTAGCACCCAAATCTTGCCTGTCAAACACTTAAATCAATTGGTGTAACTTTGAATTTGCATTCTTGTAAAAGTGTTATTGTCTTATTCCAACAGTTGTTTATTTCTTAGCATGTTCACCTGTCAACTAATGATCGTAGCATCTGGTGGTTCAATGACTCATAACTTGCAATGAAAAATAATCTAATATTGTCGATGATCCATGTCATGTGTGATGTTTGACTAAAAAAACCCCTAAGCCTATCAGAAACAATACACGATCATACAAAAAATCCTGCATGCAACCCACACGTGAATTAAGGAATAAATCCATAAGCTTCATATGTTTCATATCATGTCATTAAAACTGATCATGTGGATATTTTAATATAACTTGTAATGAACAATAATCTAATATTGTCGACGATCCATATCATGTATGTTGTTTGACTAAAAAAAACCCCTAAGCCTATCAGAAACAATACACAATCATACAAAAAATCCTGCATGCAACCCACACGTAAATTAAGGAATAAATCCATAAGCTTCATATGTTTCATAGCATATCATTAAAACAGCCATCATTTAATCTAATTCAAAAGAAAAAAAAAAAAAAAAAAAAAAAAAAAAAAAAACCTTTTTGCAGAATATGAATGAACAAAGAGGTTTTGTTGTTGATTTAGGGTTTTGTAGAAGAAGGATGGCAACGAATGAATTGTGTGGGTTTTTTTTCGATTTAGGGTTTTTAGATATCCTTCTCATACGTGATATGATGCTTTTATGATTTTGTAAAAATAATTTCCAAACTTATCCCTTAAAACTCTCATTAAAGTAAATAATTAGTTTCATTTATAGGTTTTTGTTTGCAAAGTATTGTTAGACCCGTTTCCCGGGTATTGGGACCCCACCCTAGATGAAAATGTATAAAGGCCTTACGTGATTGGCTAGTCAACAAATGTTGTGTTTTAGTCAAACCCGATAGTCAATATATGACTAAAGTGGTTATGTAAAATATGATGTGTAACTAAAGGGGCCTAAGTTGCCAAGTATTAAATATGTGTTATAAGTTAGATTGTGGCCAAAGTAAGAAGAATAGGACTTGAGGGGCCATTCTTGTCATTAGCCCAAAGTGCTACCTAACTAGATATATGTAGCTAGTTCTAGACATTTCTCTATTATTCTTGGGACTTTGAGAAGTCTGGTTTTATAAAAATAGAAAAGGGAGGGAAACTAGCTAAATGGGATGATAGAAGAAGAAGGTGATGATCAAGTGCTAGTGGCCACTCTTTGATATGAATCATCACAAGTAAGTCTTTATGTTTTTGATGTTAGGAAAGCTTTAGATTAAGAGTTAAGTGGGAAATCATCATATGATCAAGATATGATCATATGATGATATAGATAGATAGATGATTATGTTTTGATGGGTTTTGATAACCCTTGTTATGTTGTTATTTATTATGTTGTTAGGATTGATAAGTTATGAAGGATGATGAAGGAAGATTATGATGATGATGATGATCCTTATTATTGTTTAGCTTGGTTTGAGGTAAGTAAAATGATAATAACATGTGTTATATGGATTTCTAACATATGTGTTATGTATGTTGCATGACAAGTGGTATGGACTATGGAATATGATTATGTGATGCCATGGATGTGGCTTATGTGATGATTTGTTGATATGTTATATGATGATGTTATGTGCTAGATGAGTTTTGGGTTGTAAGCCCGTCAAGTACACTACTAGAAAAAGGGCTTTCCTTGACTCCAGATGCGAGTCAAGAAGAGACCTTATGACGCGCACATTGGAGTCAAGGAAAGACCCGTCATAAATCTTCATGACTCGCATATGTGCGTCATCCCTCTATGACGCGCATTTATGACCCACGTTTTATGACTCTCCTTTTTGCGAGTCATAACCTAATTTTTTTTTTTTTTTAAAAATTAATTTTTTTCAGTTCCTAATTTTCTATTAAATGACAATTAAAAACCTGATAATACAAAATTAAAAACACAAATATCAAAATTAACACCAAGAAACAAGCTCCAACATCAACTGTCTTGTAAGTCATTACAATAAAACTATCGAATACATAGATTTCAGATTTCTGACCAAGTCGTTCACAAACTAAAACTCAAAACTAGAAAGAGATATACACACTTAAGTACCTAAATCTCCTCCTTCATAGCTACCAAATTACGCCTTGATAGCATACTGGAGAGCTTGTTGGGAGCACCACCAGTAACCTTAGCAACACGAAGAAGAGCAAGTTAGCCAACGCCCCATCCTCTGAATCTCCTTCCAAGTCCTTTATAAGCCCTTTTATTAGTTCAAAAAGAACCTCGACCTGCAACAGATAACCAATCATGAAGGTAACACAATATTGGTCAATCACCTCAACAACGGAATGATGAGTAAAACAGTAAAGATGTTCAATACCTTGTCAGCAGAAGATACACAAGCTTGGTTGGTCATTATGCTTTGGATGATAACCATAGCCATTATTTTATTAGTCCCATTATCAAGGTGATCCATTACTCGAGGATAATTAGACAGCGTCAAGGAAGTGACGATATCACTGTATTTTTCAAGTGGAGCGCTCAAAAGTGCAACAACTTGTTTTGTCGCTCTACTGTCTTCAAGCTTAGGTTTGTTAGAAAGTTTCTTAACACATGATCCTTATCCAAGAAGAGAGCAAAATCTTAACATTTCATTTTTAAAACTGATATGTAAAGCTAAATGATGAAATGATCAGCAGCATGGAGTCGTGTGAGGTACATATTTACTGCATAAAATCTCCTAAAATCATCTTATTCGAAAATCTGGATACCCAAGTGAGTTAGTTACCTGATAAAGTTGGGGACCTTTGTCATCATAACCAGCAACATTGTACTTGAACTGAAAGCAATCTCTCCTGCAAGCATTTTAACTTTCTCCACTAGAAGGTCCATCTGATCTATCGAGATTACGCCCTACAATTAAACAAAAGATCATGAATAACAAAGTTAATATTAAGTTGTTTACAAACAAACTTATGCAATTCGCAGCAAGTCTATTAAAAACTATTAGTCCAAGATGAAAAACAAGCAGAGAGATGTTGAAACAGCTTATACAAGTTAAGATAAGTCCAATTAAATCTGATGAAAGGGTAATGCAACAGTGAACACCCCTAATGACCCACTTTAACCCATGAACCAAACACCCTATAAGTTAACTGTTTTGAAGTTTAAAACTAATAATGACCAAATTAATCTGTGAATCAGACTTATTAATAATCAACTAACTTAACTAGACTGAAATAAGCACTACTCAAAAGATAATATGAGGTAGAGTAAGTACCTCCTCAGTCTGAAATCGTTAGCATCCTGCAGTATAATTAAAATTGGTAAATACATATCTGTTTCGATTAATTAACCGAGGAGTAAGACAAATCAGCAGATTATAAAGTTATCAAAACAATAATAATCATTTTTACCTTATGGCCCGGCCTCTTTTACCATCAAAACAATCCACAACATCACCAAACTTCAAACTCGACACCACCTATTTGAACCAAACCCATACACAACCATGAACCAAACTTGATACCAACCACATTATTACTCATTTTTATTATTTATTTACACGTTTTTATTTGTTTATCTCGCAACCCGAGGGTTTTTGAGACAAACCCGTGGTGATAACTTGATAAAAATGGTGGGTTTACCCACCTTGATGCTCGGCTCGAACAAGAAACACGAAAAGAGGAAAAAGGTGTTCGGATTCGAGTATAAATCTTAGATTGAAGTGGTGTTAATGTAGGTCAAATGGCGCGTTTGATAGCTTAAAATGACGGGAAGGAAAAATGGTGAATGATGGTGGTGGAGGTGTAGGTGGACGCGCAGCGGTGGTGGAGTTCTCGCCGGATAAGTGATCGGAGAAGAAAGGAGATGTGGGTGGGTGTGTTTGTCGGCGTAGAGAGAGAAACAGAGAAGTTGAATAACCCTAAGGGGTTATTATATGTGGTATTTATATGGGTGTGGGTGCAGACTTTTAGAGGGGTTTGAGAGGGGGCGGGAGTGTTTTGAGTGTTTTGAATAATTTTAGAGGGGTTTGAGAGGGAAGTTTTAGTGTTAAGAGCGGGAAGTGTTTTTGGGCAAAAAAAAAAACGAAGGAGATGACCCCTATTTATGACGAAGCAAAACGAGCGTCATCTAGCAGGCTAAATTTTAACTGATTATGACCCATATGTTATGACGCTTTTTAAAGCGAGTCATCTTCGATAAAAAATTTACTCGTTATGACTCTTATTTTATGACTCTGCTATTTGCGCGTCATCTTTTAGTGTGCGTCATAAAATGCGAGTCAAGGAAAGCCCTTTTTCTAGTAGTGGTAAGTGTTTTATATATATGATGCATCATGTGGATTGAAGTATAATTGTATGTTATAGTCGTTTTACTTACTAAGCGTTATCGCTTACGGTTTAGTTGTCTAACCGTTTTGTAGGTGCTTATGCTATGGCTTGGATAAGTGGATTAAGGATTTGGATATGCAAAAGTTAAGGTAGTATGTGATTAGGAGCTTAGGTAGAAAACCGAGCTCGTGTGTAAGTTTGTACCCCCGTTGGTCTTTTCATGTTTTATAAAGTTAATTCAAGTGTCAAAGTGTATGATAATGAAGTCCTAAAGATTTGATGGCCATTTAGTGGCTCAAAGTGTAGTTTATGTGGTTATGGTTAATGTTTAAAGGGGCGTTTGGTTTATGTGTAAAAGTACCCAATTTGGGTCGTAAACGGGTCAAGTGTTATTGGAACATGTTTGATATGTTAAATGAATGAATTCTGGAAAGTTTGGTGTAAAACGGAAGTCGTATGTAGTATTTGTCATGAATGGGTCAAAATGGGTTTTTAGTGTAAAACCCGTGATTTTGGAGGTACTATTCCGGGTGGTCAAACGAGAGATGTTTTTATATGAAAATGATTGTTTTGATATACTAAAGGATTCTGGAAAGTTTCGTCCAGTTTCGAGTCCGGGAGGTCGGGTTTCTGAGCGGGCTTCGCGAAACTGAAAATTGGGACAGTAGGGTCTGTTCTGTGCAGATTTTGGGCTAGATACGGCGCATCTACTTTGTGAGATACGGCGTATCAGGTGATACGGCGCATCTCCCTTTGGAGATGCGGCGCATCTCCAACAGTCCAGGTTTGGCAGTTTTCGAAAGGTCATATCTTTTGATCCGTAAGTCGTCACGGGTTGTGCCACCTATCGTTTTGAAGCTAATTGAATGTACTTTCATTTAAAAGTAGTCTCAAGGGCTGGTTGTCTACTGATTTTTATAAATGGTCAAAGGAGTAGCAGAATGTCTATGAAAGTCAAGCGTTTCCGCATATAAAGTTTTAAATTTTGGTCTAAGCGGGCACGGGGTGTTACAAGTATAAACTAAAAAACAGTGTTGATCTAGTGGTTGACATGGTTAAGATAGATGTGACACTTATAAACAACCCAGGTACGAATCCAACAGCATGCATTTTTGTACAAATTAAATCCGACATCATGCACGAAATTTTGGTAGGATTAATAGCTGCTTAGTTGGACAAACTATGTCTACAAATTAAATCCGACATCATGCACGAAATTTTGGTAGGATTAATAGCTGCTTAGTTGGACAAACTATAATGACATGACTATAAATGACAATTACATGGCAATGAAATTGATTAGGTGGCATTGAAATTGATTAGGTGGCATTGAGGTGGCATTTATGTGGCATTATCTACGTGTAACGCCTCCTGTTATATATAATGTATATATATATATATATATATATATATATATATATATAATAATATATCCTCACACTTTATATATATATATATATATATATATATATATATATATATATATATATATATATATATATATATATATCCTCACACTTTTTTTGTTTAATTATGAATAGAATTTTACATATTGGAATTATACCTACACTTTTTAAGTGTATGAGAGTAACATAAAAGTTTTAGTGACACTTATTTTATATTTTTGTTGACACTTTTTACTTTTGATGAAATTTTTTGACTTTTAATGATACATTTTTTAAATGTCACTAAGTAACAATATTTTGTAGTGTTAGGGGTGAAATATTCACCTTAGCTAAGTCAAAGGCTTGTCTTTCCAAATGACTTGAATAAAAAAAAACTTTATTTATTTATCGGTTTATATGTTCGAAAAAAAAAGAAAAAAAAAAAGAACAACGATATTTTAGAATATGAAAACGAGAATTATCAATACGCGTAAAAACAAAATTTTAATAAAATAGAAGAAAATCGCGTTTATATTATAATTTTTTTTAATAAAGTATAAGAAAATCAAAGTTTTTCATTCGCATGCCACATGGACAGACAAGTCACTTAAATGATAAATTAAAAAAAAATGTATGATATAAAATTAGGAAATGAAATGCAAGTGGAGTTGAGGGAGAAACGTATATAAGTGCTTAAAAATCATATAACCAAAGTTTCCGTTGTCTTCATACAAAGGGAAAAAAACGTAACAAATTTTTATAAATTTGGAGAAACTGAGTATTATATTACTACCTCATTACCCGATCTATTCATTAGATCTTTCTTCTACATTGTAAATTTGTAATTAAGGACATCAGAGGTGTGTTTGTCCCAAATGGTGAGTTATTGTTAATATGGATGATATCATGCATGACTACCTATTTTTGTTACCGATTCAGAGATTATATATGCTACATTGTTTCGCGGTTAGCTGATTTTGATCACTAGAAATGTTGCATTGTGTATGTTATGGTATCGGTTTTACCGGTATTCCCATATCCTCTGATTCTAAACTCTTTATTTGCCATCCCAAGATGTTTACCCAACGAGGTTTTAATCCCTTTAGGACGCCTTACTACTAGGCCACCTTGGATTTGTATTTCAAACGGAGAGAGATCCTTATTCAGGTTACCCAGATTTTGATACTTGAAAATAATCCATGTCCTTCATTATCAGAGAGGTTAAATGTAGTGGAATGGCAATATACTTTTACCTTTCTTCTGATATGGTATGCACTTTGACTATAATGGCATGTTGTTTGAAAGTTTAATGGCCACATTGAAACAAACAAAATGGGTAAAAAAAATGATGTTTTCCCTGATCACCCGGGGAGGGCGAGTCTTTTAACTGCGATGTACCCCGACCTAACCCGTGTATCCTCGTGACCATTTCAAACCCTTTCTTGTTGGAATATGTGAATCATAAATAAACTATAAACACATAAACATCACATCACACGCAGCGGAATAGATCTAGCATAACATGTAAATTAATTAACTAAAAATTAAATAGAAAGCGTACCTCTTGATTTCTAACAAGAACAAGGAATCACGTGCTTCTAGAACAAAATTATAAACCCTAGGAGAGGGCTTATATGGATCGAACTAGGCAAAACACACAAGCTAAAGGAAGCTTGTTACTCGTTCTTGTACACACGTAATACTAGCGTTTCAATGGGAAAAGCTAGGTTCTTGATCACAAACAAACCAAACACTTTATAAGCTAAACTTGGATCGCCAATTCCTAATGGAATTAAAAGAGGGTTGATCGGTTATGCTTAGAGAAGAAAGAGGGAGAGAAGTTTGGCTTGCTTAGGGATTCAAGATGATTGGAAAACAATGAACACAAAGGGTTGTATTTATAGTTTTCCTTTGGCTTGCTCCATACTCCACCAAAACCGAACCCTAGCCCATATGGGGTCGGTCAGCCGACTTTTAGAACCCAAAGTGGTTCTAGATCCTTCTCTTCCTACTTTGCATTATCAGTCCTTTAACGAGCATTATCCAAACCCCGTTAAGTCTTAACGACCGTTAAGTATTGTTTTGTGAAATGAATTAATAAAATATAAAATATATTTAATTAATTCAATCCATTGAAACTCTTACGTATTGTGTGCAATCCCGAGTCTCGGGTTCGAAACCGGTCATACTTATATTAATAATTATACATAAACTCTAACAGCTCCCACTTGGATGACTATTAATATAGTAATGACATGGGTCAGTATAGCTTTACCTTCCCAATGCCCCCAGCTTGATCCGAGTATGGTTTTCCTGGAAAAAACCACGTGATGATATAATCATCATACTTATCCTTTTGTTACTAATACCGTGTTAATATGGATATGGATCTTGGTCATTCCATAATTAACAATAGTTTCTCGTTTATACATAATTGATCAAGATTACCAAATCATCTGAACGTCTTCCAGATAGAATTTGGGCTTGCGCATTCAAACATCTTGTCAATCCTACGAGTGGCCAAGCAGTATTAAACTTCAACACAAAGTTGAAGGAACAAATCATGTATTGACTACGAGCATAACCCTCGAACTTCGCATCATTTCCGAAAATAGCCCTTATAACTACCTTTTACGGATAGTGTTAGACTACCTTACAGAAAATGAGCTACATTCTCGGCAATTATCTGGTATCTCAAGTCTGAGGATAAATATTCATGATTTACTTAATGACTATGATCCATAAAGTATAATCATGTGGTTGGGATAAGTCCTATATTCAATTTATCCAATATTGAATATCATGTGATATTGGTGTCTCAACCTTACAGTACATTCTACCAATTCTCACATTTGTCTTAGTTCAATAATATTCCCATATTATTAATTGACAACGGACTATTTAGAACAAATTTAATTTATTCACGGATTTCAACATGCAAATATAGGACACAAATATTAAAAATGAGATTAAACGTTATCCGTACTTTATTTCATTAAAATAATAATTGTTTACACGTCCCTTATCTAAATACTAATCCAACAGATTTACATGAAACTATCGGCTAAACGAAGACCAATACCCTCAGCATGTCGAGCAAACGGTTCCTTAGGTAATGCCTTCGTGAAAGGATCGGCCAGATTGTCATCTGTGTGAACTTTGAGTACATTACTTAGATAAGACTCAACTTCATTAAGACTTGGTATATGATTTCCCATGATTAATATGTCATCGACATATAGGATAAGAAAAGTAGTGTTACTCCCACTAACTTTGTGGTATACACACGGCTCATCAAAATTTTGAGTAAATCCAAACTTCTTGATTTCCTCATCAAATTTCTTATTCCATTGCCTGGATGCTTGCTTCAATCCATAAATGGATCTTTGAAGTTTGCATACACGCTCAGGAAATTGTGGATTCACAAACCCTTCAGGTTGCGCCATGTAGATGTCTTCATCTAGGCGACCATTCAGAAATGCGGTTTTGACATCCATCTGCCAAATCTCATAGTCATAGTAAGCAGCTATGGCTATAAGAATCCTAATAGCTCTAATGTCGGCCACAGGAGAAAATGTCTCCTCATAGTCAACACCGTATGTTTGGGTAAAACCTTTAGCCACCAAACGAGCTTTGTAGGTGTGTACATTGCCATCCATGTTTGTCTTCTTTTTGAAGAGCCAGTTACACCCAACTACCTTAGCATTGGGAGGAAGGTCTACTTCAATCCAGACCTTGTTATCTTTCATGGATTGCATTTCCCCATCCATGGCTACCTGCCATTTGTCCTTTTCAGGACTATTAATGGCATCCCTATAACTAGTTGGCTCATTAAGATCCCCTAGTATAGTTTCCTCACACTCCATGTTTAAACATAGACGTTCAGGAGCCTTTGTAGATCTTGAAGATCTACGGATGGGAACCACTTCAACTTCAGGTGGAGGACCTAAACTTTCAGGTTCCACAGGAAGTACGTTAGTGTTCTCAGAAGGTGACGTATCTTCTTGATCATTTTCAAGATCATATACTCTCCCACTGAATTCTTGAGACAAGAAACTTTCCTCAAGGAATTCACCATATCTAGCCACAATGACTTTACTTTCTGGTGGGAAGTAAAAGTAGTAACCCCTTGTTTCCTTAGGGTATCCTACGAATTGAAGATACACTTAGCAGTTCTTTGTTGGAGTTTGTCAAGTGAGTCACGTTTAACAAACACCTCACAACCCCAGACCTTTAAGTAAGACAAGTTGGGAGCTTTTACAGTCCATAATTCATATGGAATCTTATCAACCTTCTTAGTTGGAACCATATTTAGTATGCGAACAGCACTTTCAAGAGCATAGTCCCAAAAGGATAAGAGAAGAGTTGTCAGATTAAACATAGATCGTACCATATCAAGCAATGTATGATTTCTCCTTTCAGATACACCATTTTGTTGTGGAGTATAAGGAGAAGTGAGTTGTTGGACAATGCCACACTCAGCCAGATAATCTTTAAACTCTTGGCTTAAATACACACCACCACTATCGGATCGAAGAGCCTTAATATTCTTTCCGAGTTGCAATTCTACTTCATTTTTAAAAACCTTGAATGTCTCAAAGACTTCATGTTTGTGTTTAAGTAAATAAACACAACCATAACGACTATAGTCATCCGTGAAGGTTAGGAAACAGGTAGCACCGCGCTTAGACACATGTCTAAGTGGACCACACACATCAGTGTGTATCAATCCAAGTAGATCTGAAGCCTTTTCCATATTGCTATGGAAAGGTTTCCTTGTCATCTTACCAGATATGCAAGATTTGCATTTATCAACTGAACAATCATTGATATTTTCCAAAAGCCCATCGCGTTGCAGCTTTTCCATGCGTTTCTTGCCTATATGAGCAAGACGACAGTGCCATAGATAAGACGAATCCAAGTTAGACTTGATTATCTTATTTACGATGCTATACATAGAATTATTTCCGTTGGATGTACGATTTTCCATATCAATTTCAAACACACCATTTAATGGAATAGCTTTAAAGTAAAAAACAGAATTTAAGGAAACAGAAATTCCATTATTAATAAAAGTATGCTCAAAACCAATATCCAACAATAAAGAAACTGAAACAACACCTCTAACAATAGAAGGTGCGTAATGACAATTGTTCAATACTAAAATTAAACCAGAAGGTAAAACCAAGTCAAAAGTCCCTATGGCTTCTACTGCTGCACGTATTCCATTTCCCACGTACAAGTAGCATTCCCCATAGTTCAGCTTCTTAGCTCCTCTAAGCCCCTGCGATGTATTACAAATGTGAGTACCACATCCTGTATCATATATCCAGGCATTTTGCTTACGAGGAAAAGAAAATAATTCAACCATAAAAATACCTGAAGTGCTGGCGCCCTGCCCAGCCTTGGCATTCTTATTCTTACGACACTCCTCAAGTAGCAATGGACAGTCCCTCTTCCAGTGTCCAGGAGTGTTGCAGTGGTGACAAGCAGCTGCATCCTTCTTAGGATAATCCTTCTTGGGAGGAGGATTCTGCTTCTTGGGCTTTTGCTGATAGGTCATAATCTGCTTACCCTTATCAGCTTTAGCCGCCTTTCCTTTCTTGTTCACATGCTTCAGTTTACCGGGCTTAGCTACTCTACCACCTCTAATAGCCATCACAGCAGGTGTAGGAGCTTTCTTAGTGAGTCCTTTCTCATAATCAATGAGCATTGCATGCAAGTCAGTAAATGTCTTCCCCTTGCAATGCATGTTGAAGTTGCGCACAAACTCACCATACAATTCCTCATTGAGGGATCGGTTGATGAGGCCACCTTTAACATCTTTCACATACCTGCATCCCAGTGCATCCAATTGGTCAAGATATCCTTTCATCTCTAGCACATGGGCACTCACAAGTTTTGTTGCTTCCTGCTTGCACTTGCCAATAGAATCTAGAAAGTCATATAACTCAGCCATGGGAGGTTTTTCAAACATTCGTTTGAGTTCCTCAATCATATCCATCGGACCATAATTCTCAAACTGTTTTACCAGCTGAGGATCCATCCCCGATAGCATGAGACAAGCTGCATCATTGTGCTTGTCATAGGCATCATTAAACTCTCTAAGTATTTCAATAGGAGAGTTAGCAGGAGGAGCTTCTGGAAGAGGCTCACTAAGATATTCATAACGCTTGGCTATCCTAAGAACAATCCTTAGATTGCGATAACAATCATTGAAATTCTTAGTCCCAGTCAATTTCTCTTTTTCAAACATCATTTTGAAAGCAGAGGTTAAGTTTGGATTGTTTCCGGGTTGGGCCATTTCTACAGAAAAAGTTCAAAAATTAGTATTTTTGATAATTAAACTTTTCAAGAAAATTAAACACCCATTGGTTTAATAACCATTTAATTTTCACTGAAAACTAGGATCCAAATTGATGTCGTTTCATTACATCAGCTGAGGCTGCTAGCAATGAAAGTACTCAATAAGGTACGGGTCAATCCCAATTGCCAATATCTAATTGCAATTCCTAGAATCATGGGACTTACATTATTTTGCCAACATAAGTTGCAAATGTAAGCATGTTTCATCCCCAAATCTTTATGCCTTGACGCCGTTTCATTACATCAGCTGAGGCTGCTAGTAATGAAAGTGCTCAATTAAGTTAACCAATTTAGAAACATGTAAATTGACGCCGTTTCATCACATCAGCTGAGGCTGCTAGTAATGAAAGTGCTCAATTTACCCCTTTTGACTACCATTCTTTGAATCATTACATCAGCTGAGGCTGCTAGCAATGATAGAATGTAGTCTTAGGTGTTTCCGTATTAATTGGTTGGCATATTACTTAAATTTTAAGGGTATTAATTTTTGATGTGTATAATCAAAAATATGTACAAAGATGTCATGCATTCATCTTTGTATCATATGTTTTTCAAAACTGTTTACTCATTTGTTACATTAGTAAGCTCAAATCATCAAAGTTTTAATTAATGGCGTTGAGAAACTTACAACATTGCCTTAAGATGCTTCGTACTTTATCATGGTGTACTAGGTAAGTCTAAAATTGACGCACAGGCGAGCGGAGGGGCAAACGTCCGCCGAAGCTAATTAAAAACGCGCCCCTTTAAGGTCACAATTTAATGCGTACCAACCTTATACCCACTTTATAGTTTGTCAATTTTAGGTCCGCCGCTTCGACCACTTTTGTACAGTCGCATCACTTAATTAAATACTTATGATTTTCTTGCTTAAAACAATTTATTTAGTAAATTATTAATTGCTAGTCTCGCCTGGGAGTAAATTACCGTGCGAAGCGAACCACTATCGGCACATAAGACTTGGCAATAAATAAATTTACTACAAATGTTTCATAGTTATTAGGTTCATTTATCTTTATTCTAAAAAATTATCCTCTTTGTTGTTACAATCCATCATAATTAAACACAAAGATCAAGTAATTAAAAAAATTAAAAATAAATAAACACTTAATAACACATATATGATCATTAACAATATCATATAGCCACATGCAAACCTTTTCAATAAATCCTATTAATAATTCTATGTGAATTTTAATGTATGTAATTAATAAAACTCCCATTGGTTTTCGAGCTCATTGTGCCCAATGGACCACAGACGCCAAATAACTTGGCCGCGTAAGTTTTGATTAATTAGATACCACATTGCACATAACCAATTAATTAATATATATTAGGGTCTTCCCTAATTTTAGATTTATCTTAAAAACATGTAGCAAATTAAACAACAAACATTCCATGACAAAATATGCAAGATTTTGTCATGGATCCCATATTGCACATATAATCATGTAATCACATATTATCATGTCAATATTGTACGCGATCTAATTAATGACATCACATAAGGTATTCATTAATTAAGCCCTAAAAATTGCATGCAATCCTATGGTTTCTACTAAATTTTAATTAAACAACTAAAACCCTAAAAAAATGGGTGTCCACCCATTATTAAAATTAGGGTTTATAAAATTAAAAACCCTAGCTAATAATTGCATGTATCTCAACAAGATTCAATTTTTAAAGTTTTTAGTAATTAATTACATGTTAAAAACGAGGCTCATGATGCCACTGTTGGAATATGTGAATCATAAATAAACTATAAACACATAAACATCACATCACATGCAGCGGAATAGATCTAGCATAACATTTAAATTAATTAACTAAAAATTAAATAGAAAGCGTACCTCTTGATTCCTAACAAGAACAATGAATCACGTGCTTCAAGAACAAAATTATAAACCCTAGGAGAGGGCTTATATGGATCGAACTAGGCAAAAACACACAGCTAAAGGAAGCTTGTTATTCGTTCTTGTACACACGTAATACTAGCGTTTCAATGGGAAAAGCTAGGTTCTTGATCACAAACAAACCAAACACTTTATAAGCAAAACTTGGATCGCCAATTCCTAGTGGAATTAAAAGAGGGTCGATCGGTTATGCTTAGAGAAGAAAGAGGGAGAGAAGTTTGGCTTGCTTAGGGATTCAAGATGATTGGAAAACGATGAACACAAAGGGTTATATTTATAGTTTTCTTTTGGCTTGCTCCCTACTCCACCAAAACCGAACCCTAGCCCATATGGGGTGGGTCGGCCGACTTTTAGAACCCAAAGTGGTTCTACATCCTTCTCTTCCTACTTTGCATTATCAATCCTTTAACGAGCGTTATCCAAACCCCGTTAAGTCTTAACGACCGTTAAGTATTGTTTTGTGAAATGAATAAATAAAATATAAAATATAATTTAATTAATTCAATCCATTGAAACTCTTACGTATTGTGTGCAATCCCGAGTCTCGGGTTCGAAACCGGTCATACTCATATTAATAATTATACATAAACTCTAACATTTCTGTGGCCACCCCAAATGTGTACTTAATGAGGCTTGAATTGAAACAAATGAAAGTTGACCCATATAATACGTTTGAAAGTTTAAGGATCATATTGAAACGAAAAAAGTGACAATATTGGTACATGATTGATTTTGATCAATTTAACAAGTCAATAGTTAACACAGCGACCATTATAGCATAATATTTGAAACAATAATGAGCATGCTGAAAGAACAAAAGTAGATGGGCGATATTTGCCGGCTGGTGCACACTGTCCTAACTAGCTAGTGGGCGTTGTTCTGTTTCTTATTTGTGGAATTGATGTTTTGAAGTTGCTTACAAAGGTTGAGAGGTCTATTACTTAGGCAGTTTAACAGCCCTAATATTGGACTATCCTAGTAATATATCACATGCTCCGCGCTGTTGATTCTGTTTAATTTACAAGTATTCTGTCAGTTTACCTTTTGAGATTTATTAGATAAAAAATAAGAGCCGATGTATCGTGATTAGTCATGCAAATTCACTCAGGAACATTTTGGCATGTTGATATTGTTGATTCTTCATGTATTTCACTTGCATGCTTAGTTTGTTCAAGCAACTGCATCACTCTATTAATGATAGATGAAGCCACCATTTGTCATGCAGTCTACTTCAGCCAGTATCATAGTCAGATCTCAAGTCTGGGTAGAGGATCCTGGGGTAGCTTGGATAGATGCAGAAGTTTTGGAAATTAATGACAAGGAAGTCAAAGTAAAATGCTCATCAGAAAAAGAAGTAAGTTTTTCGTTTGTAGAGTCTACATTTATCAAAGTTTTAGAACGTCATATCTACTGAAGATTATCATATGTTTTTTATGCCTTTATATTGTATACGTTGTTACTAAAGTGTCCCGGGTGTATCCAAAAGATCCTGAGTTCCGTTAAGGTGGAGTGGATGATATGACAAAGTTGGCTTATTTGCATGAGCGTGGGGTTCCACGCAATTTAAAAAGTAGATTTGACATGAATGAAATTTATGTGAGTACATACTGTGCATCAATTAGCTTATGTTAAATCATTTATGTCATAACTAAAATCAAGTCTCACCTACTTGTTTTTAGACTTACACAGGAAATATTTTGATTGCGGTGAACCCTTTCAAACAAAAGTAAAGTAAAGTAACTCCCAATACCGTCTTCCACGGGTTATGGGTCCCAATACTGTCGAAGACGGTGTATGGGGGAGGTTAAGACGTAGACAGCCTTACCCCTACCTAAGGTAGAGAAGCTGCTTCTGGTTCTACCAAAGGTAAAAAAGGAACCCCGACCTTTTGTAGGGAGTGAGGATCGAACCCTTGATTTCTCGGTTGAGAGGCAAGGGGTTTTTCAACTGATCCAACCCTACTTGTTGGTGAACCCTTTCAAACGAATACCAAATATATATGACAAAAGTGTGATTGAAAAATATAGAGGGGTAGCTCTTGGGGAACTGAGCCCACATCCTTATGCTATTGCAGATATGACATACAGGTAATCTTTTATTTTTCTTTTTGCATAGTTTTGATTATTGACAGAGGTGGCAAAATTGGTGGACCGGTTAGCAGGTCATAACGGGCAAAGCCAGGTGCAAAACACTTTTCGAGTTCACGTCCAATTCATTATGAAACTTTTATGCGTTAACTACATTACAATATATTTTTTTCACAAAATATTGAATCTTTAAAAGAAGCGATTTTGTTAGGTTGTATGCGTTAAACATACACTGGGCAGCTTTTGACTTGACCCATTTCCCCTGTTACCTTTCTCTGCTTTTTTGTATTTCTCCATTTGACCCGTTAGAAAATAAAAAAACCACCCGCACTGACCCATTCATAAGTAAATGGGTTGACATTGCCACCTCTAGTTATTCGGATCCAAAATATTACTCCGTATTAAACACATATCGAGCACCACCCTTGTGGTTCGCGTTAGCCAATCAAAACAAAAAGAGAACAAACCACCCTTGTGGTGCATAGCAAACGTACAGCAAAGGTGGAGGAGGGTGGCTGTGGAGGTGGCTGGCCGTGGTGGCGGCTTGTTATATTAGAGAGGAGGAGGGTTTGACAAAAGTGGTGAAAATGAGGATAAGAAACCCTAGATGGGTTATATAACCACGAGGGACCATTCATGTAACCCTATAAACTTCAGGGGCGGCGGGGAATATTAACTGCAGGGACCTATCTTGTAATTTGTGCAATCTTTCTCAAAATGATGTTCGGGGCTCATTTAGGCTAGTAAACAGCGGATTCAAGACACGAGAGTTACGTCATCGCGCTCAGAATAATATTTCCAATAAAAACGACTATTCATACGCCTCGTTTCTCACAAATAATGAAATAATCAAATCAAATCGTCGGTTGTGCCAGTACGCGTTGTGCACGGTTTCCATGTTTCGCGAGATAACTACAAGTTTTTAAACCAAATGAGTTCAGAAAAGTTGGTATATGAAAAACAGAGATAATCCCTTACAAAAATATGTCTGGAAAATTACGGGGTATTACAAAGTCCTAGAAGTAAGTGATATTTATTTGAATCTTGTAGAAATGCTATGCATGCTGTCACCAATTAATTGTCGGGCCATAATTACTATTATTTCTTCTAATTATAGATTTATTGGTTTAAAGGTGACATTATTTGGTCATAATTACTGTTTTGGGAAACTTTCATTGTTCCCACCCATGAAAATTAACCAATATTTCAAAAAAAAAAAAAAAAAAAAAAAAAAAAAAAAAAAAAAAAAAAAAATCGTCGCAAGTATATTTTTTTACCTTGTTAGCAGATGATCGGTTTTCTCGGTGCCACATCGAAAATATTCAACATGGTTAAATTTACGACAAGGCAAATTTTATGACATGGCAACTTGTATGGTTTGCCATAAGTCAATTAATTCAAAACTTTTGACGGGTCTTAAAAAGTTTTCTGTAACCTTGACAGTTTTTTGTGAGTTTCTTACCCATAACAGAATCAGAACAACTTATGTTAGCTTTGATGAGATAACCCTTGTTTCTTTGTGGACATTAATCTCACATCAATAGGATTTTTGTCTGATTGTCATACGTCACATATTCCTTTCTTTTGGCAGTCTAATCCAGTTTTAGAAGCATTTGGTAACGCGAAGACTGTTAGGAACAACAATTCAAGGTTCACAAAAGCTTTTATGATGGGATAATTCCTTCAAGCTAGACTAAAGTTTCAAATATTCACTTTTTCAACGTTTAACCAAATTAATTTAACAGAATTTAATATTTTTGCAGTCGTTTAGGTAAGTTTGTTGAGATCCAATTCAACTAACAGGGAAGGATATCTGGAGCAAGAACTTATTTGCTGGAAAGATCACGTGTTTATCAAGTTTCTGATCCTGAGAGAAGCTATCATTGCATTTACATGCTCTGCGCAGCACCACCTAAGATGATGAGTTTGGTAATCTATACATGTTTTAATCAATTGCGTTTTGGACTTGATAGTCTTGAGGGATTTTGGTTAGGAAAGGAAGCTTTTGAATGTCCATCATTGGATACCTTGCAAATTGATTATTGTCCAGAAATGACGGTTTTCACCAAGGGAGATTTGTCAGCTCCAAAGCTATACGCAATTAGTATAGAGGGTAGGAAAAATAATTACACAACAGGCTGAACTCCTTTTTGAACATCTTAAATAAGAGGGACTAAATATGTATAAGTTTTTTTCTTACGCTTCACAAAACCTTCATCTCGATCGTACTCCAACCAGTCATTCACGTGATCTGTTTTCAGGCAAGTTGTTCAATTTGTGTTTTTAATTTCGTAATGAACTCAATTTGCGTATGTATTTAAGATTACATGTAATTGGGTATTTTGGAGTGGAAGTATTTGATTTGTTGGGTTAGCGTGATTGATTTTTGCGTTTGTGTATTTATTGGAAGTGTAAATTACAGGTAATTGGGTATTTTGAATTGGACAACTTTTTTTTTTTTTTTTTTTTTTTTTTTTTTTTTTTTTTCTTTAATCTAATTCAACTTTTAAAATTTTTATTGTAAGCATCAAACTTTTAATATTGCTTGTTGTATTTATCATTCTTTTAATATTTCTTATTGTATGTATCATTAGTGTTAAATGTTGTTTTTTTTAAGAGTTAACTACATTCTGGGTCCTTATGGTTTGCTGGGTGTAACACTTTTAGTCCATTAGTTTGGTCCTCAATACATAACATCATTTACTCCGAAATACATAACCATCGCCCACCACCGCCACCACCACCCACCACCACCACTCACCACCCACCACCCGCACCACCACCACTTACCATCACCACCACCAATCACCACCACCACCACTCACCATCGCCACCCACTGCCACTACCGCCACCACCCACCACCACTTACCACCGCCACCCACTACTACCACTTACCGGTTGAACCGTTCTGGTCGAAAAAATGGTTCAAATTAAACCGGGTCAACCCGTCGGGTTTAAAGCGACCCAGGTCAAACCGATTTTCGATGTGTATTAATAGTGTGTTAATAGTTTCCAGCTTTGCACATGTTTTCTAAAAATAGTGTAAGGACTTCCTAAGATAGATAAGTTTTCACTTCTCCATTATATGTAGTATAGATATAGATGTATAACCTTGAAACTTCACTTATGGTAATCAAACCTTTTCCATTATTTGTTAGTTCTTTTTTAAATATGCAAATATTTTTTATGATGGCAGTCGGGAACACAAGGAGCTTTTTACTGGAGTAGGGTTGTCAATTGGCTACCCGACTGGAAATGATGGAGGTCTATTTGGAATTATGGTTATTTCAGCTACTCTAGGGGGTCCCGCCAGTAGGGCTGCCATTTCCCCTGGTGATCTGATTATGGCTATTGATAATACGAGTACAAAAACGATGGACATTTATGATGCAGCAGAACGCCTGCAGTAAGTTATAATCGACTATATTTCTAGTTGTTTGTTAGTTAATCACCTCCCTTGAACCTTAAAGTAAAGTATAGACTTTTAGCTGAATCTCAGGGGCCCCGAAGGAACTGAAGTACAACTAAAAGTATGAAGCGGATCCGAGATAAAGCAGCTATCGTTAACGTACGTTCAGAAGGTTGGCGTGGCCACTTCACGATATAGCACTTCGTTTGTACACTAGTTAAAATGTTATGCGGTGTTAGAATTTCTTTTGTTGCTATTCTGCTGTTTAGCAGATACATACTCTAAATGGACTGTAAATTAAGAATTATGTGGTGTGCAGGCGGGAAAACATTTCTTTAAATGAGGTGAAGTCAAGAGTCTGCGAGACACCTGGTCTGGGAAAGGGTACGTCCAAGATTAGATACATAAAGTTAACATCATTCAACCAAAATGCTTCTGGTATGGTAACTACTTACTCCTATTGGTTGACGTTGACAGATATATTTCATACGCCGCTTAATATGTATTTTTAATTTCATAACCTGTAGTTGCATTTGTAAAGAATTATTCTAACAAAAAAGCCGTTCCAACTGCTGTCAAAGAAGCAATTGAGACTTTAAGGAGAGAAAATGTTGACAATTTTGTATTGGACATTCGCAATAATAGGTAATATTCTTATAAGTTATAACAATCAATTGTTTTGGGCTTCATTTTTGGACATTCTTCTTATATTGCTTTTTAAATCTGATTATATTCTGATGCAGTGGTGGTCTTTTTCCTGAAGGAATTGAGGTGGTGGTCTTTTTCCCGAAGGAATTGAGATTGCTAAGATCTGGTAAGCCTGCAGTAAATTTCTGCAAAACTTTTTGCTGGCTCTTAGAGTGTTGCTGTAACACCCCGTGACCAAACATGACTAAAAACGTGAAAATTTTTCGAAAAAGGGCTATCCAAAAACTGACCCGTTGCTATTCTTTAGCAAACTGACAAAATTCTATAACCATCTGGAACTTGAGACTATTTTTGGATGAAACTAGACTCGATTACCTTCAAAACAACGGGTGGTGCGACTTCTAACGACTTACGGTTCAAAAGATATGATTTTCTAAAGTTTACCGAAAATCTGCCAACACCCACACTCATAACCAAGATGAACAAAATCACAACCAAGATGAGTAAATCACAACCAAGATGAGTAAACAGAACCAAGATGAGTAATCACAACCAAGATGAGTAAACAGAACCAAGATGGGTAAATCACAACCAAGATGAGTAAACAGAACCAAGATGGGTAAATCACAACCAAGATGAGTAAACAGAACCAAGATGAGTAATCACAACCAAGATGAGTAAACAGAACCAAGATGAGTAAATCACAACCAAGATGAGTAAACAGAACCAAGATGAGTAAACACAACCAAGATGTACAAACCATTTCACGGGTTATGCATTAAACCCATTATGACCCATTTTCATAACAAATCATCTATAACACCTCATTTATCCACCAAACTTGACCAACGTCATTTCTTTAACACATGAGACATGTTTCAAAAGAACTTGACCCGTTCATATACCAAAATGGGTGGGAACCCGCTTATTCCAAACACCCCCTTAAGAACTCATCTCAACTACACACTTTTACCCAAAACACATGTCCCCAACATGTTCATTGAAAAGCATGCATTAGTTGACATATCTAATATATTGAAAAGTTGTTAGTACAACGACATGACCCGTAATTTCCCAAAATGGGTGGATTTGGTTATTTGCCAAACACCCCTATAAAGTTTGACTACAACCATAACCATTAACATATAGATGTCATAACATATACACAAACTTGACCCTTGACTTAAACATGGACAAGGAACCATATATGACCATAAGACCGTGAATAACAAAATGACCATAAGGATTAATGTGTACCAAAACCCTAAAAATCTAAAACATGTAAAATGACTAAAATGCCCCTGCAAGTTTAAAAATTAATTAAAAGCTTATAAAGTCCCGAATCGATTCCAAACTGCTGGCAATGAACAAGTTATGATCCCAAATAATTTTAAAAACTTCATTTAACATTTATACAAGCCAAGAAAATTACCAAATTGCCCTTGGGCGCCTAATATAGAATTTAAATTCAAAGTTATGAATTAATAAAAAGGAAACTTAATGGAATTAAATGGAAATTAAGGGGAGATAATCATGCCATTAAATCATTTGACCAAAATTCCGAAATTTTGGTCTTTTATTCCTCTAAAACTCGTTCACTTCACAATTCACATAGCACACATATTTTTTTCTCTCAAAATTCCAATCCGATCAAACCCTAATACACAAAATAATTCTCTCTTCATCCATTCGAATTTTTGGAAGTGAAACACTATTTTTCCTGTGTTCTTAAGGGTCTCAAGAGTCCTAGAAAAATAATACTTCGAATTGTGGTGGCCGGATTCAAGGGTTTTCGAAAATTCTTGTTTAATTCAACCCGAAAGGTAATAATTCCATTTTTGATTCATTCGATCTTGGAAAATTCGTTTCTTATTTTTATGGTGTTCCTCACATCATATGTGACCTGTGAAAATTGGTTTCATGATTTTTAGATCGTTTTTGAAGTCGTGGTGATTTATGGTGCATTTTGGCTATTCGCGTACATATTAAATCGTGCGTCTCGTTCTACACGTTCGAATCTTGATCTGGTATTTTTCTCAGACCCTATATATGTTATGAACACCAAATAAAATGTAAAAGTCGATCCATGCATGATCTAACAATTATTTGTGAATTAAATCTTAAAAACGTGTATAAACCCTAAATAATTCAATTCGAATTTTTGAGGCTTCATATTTATTTTATTTGGACTCCATATGATCATACTAATCTGGGAAAAATTATATTTCGAATTGTTAAGGCCTAAAATAATGATTCTTGATTTATTTAGTTTTACCGATTTTAAAGAAATTAAAAAGAATAAAAGAAAAATTTTGGGAAAATTATCAAACCGATCGAGCTAGGGTTTTGAGGTAATGAA
Organism: Artemisia tridentata subsp. tridentata; assembly: GCA_021014915.2. Lineage (NCBI taxonomy): Eukaryota > Viridiplantae > Streptophyta > Magnoliopsida > Asterales > Asteraceae > Artemisia > Artemisia tridentata. The sequence goes on along the minus strand of CP139505.1, from coordinate 403,855,403 downwards.
ACCTGGAAATTAACATGGTATAATGATGATAGAATGATGGTATAATGATTTGGATTAATAGGGTTCGATTTAGACAAGATTTTATGTGTAACGATTTGGAAATAATAAGTTAAGGGTGTGTTTTGTAATTTCTAAAACTTGTGGGTCAGTTTTAAAACTTAATTTAGATCATGTACTTGCTGGGAAAAATATAAAAGGAAGGGGTCTAATGCCATTTTTGTATTTTAGAGGGTTAAAATGTTTTTAGGGTTTTATTATGGTTCGAATTGTAAAATAATTAATCTAGAGGGACTAAACTTGTAATTTTGGGAAACTTATGGGTCATTCATGTATTTAATCATATTTAAAGTGCCATGTGTCATTTTGATAATTTAAGGGGCTATTATGAAATTATTATAAATTAAAGATTTATTTATATAAAGTAAGGACTAAATATGTAAACTTTGTAACTTGGGGGACTTGAATTGTAAAACTTATATTCTAAGGGTTTTGAATCATACAACATTTAAATTAAGGGTACAATATGTAAATTTGTAAAACTAAGGGGCTTAACATGTTAACACGAATATTTAAGGTTTAATATGTAACTTTATTAAGTTAAGGGACTAAACATGTAAAATCATGAAACCTCAAGGGTGTAAAGTGTAAATTTTGGATATACTAATATTAACATGACCTAATGGCTAAATATGGTAACTTTCTAAATATGGAAACTTTCTAAAAATGGAAACCTACTAAAAATAAAAAGTACTTGATATGAACATGGGATCCTTAGTAATTCTGTCTCTACTCCTCTAGGTGTCAAGGAGGAGAAGTTTTATCTGTGTCTGCCATTTCACTTGCTTACTTGATCACTAAGGTACAGATATTCTGCCCTTCTTAGTAAGGAGCCTTCGTCTCATTTCTGATTTCTGATTCATTACTATGTTCTTTGATTCTGTGAACCTTGCTTGTTCTTTCATGATATTATGAAACTTTGACATGACCTTTTTGTTATGAACCTTTCTGATATTAAACATCTCTGATAGATGACCTTTCTGATATTGAACCTTTTATGACCATGAACCTTTCATTCATGAACCATGCTTATGAACCATGCTTATGAACCATGATTATGAACCATGATTATGAACTTATGAAACAAGATAATGACCTATGCAAGTAAACTTAAAATATGATTCATGATACTTGACCTTGACCCACAGTTTGATACTACGAGCCACTCACTAGGCATGAGGGTTTCATGTCCATGTCAGTCGATGCACCGATGGCATGACTCTAGGGCAGGAGAGTGATGACCTGTCCCGTCCCTGCATGTTATGTTTACGTAGAGGCAGATTATGGCCACCTGGGGCGTATGGATGCATCCTAGATTTGTTCATGTACAAGTTATGTCAAGTTATGTTATGTTATTCATGGTGACTGATGGTGTGTGCGATACACGTCTTTCACACTCTGGGAGCTAGCTACTCCATTCATGATTTCTGGGATTAGCGAGAGGAACATCTCTCGGCATGGCGGTATGATTATGATTTCATGTTCATGTTTCTGGGCTCGTAGAGGATTTCTGTATCACTAGACCTCATGGACTTCTGACCCTTACCCTCATGACACCCATGATATGTTTCTGGACTTATTTCTGTATGGGCATGGTATGTTGGGACTCATGGGATTTTGGACTGGGCTTGGGCATGTTGGGCTTTATGGAATCTTGGACTTATCCTGTACTGGGTTGGTTATATTTGGGCTAGTTGGGACTTTTATTCTACTCATCAGTATTCATGGTACAACTCTTTTCTCCTGATATCTCTGCATGCTAATTCCTACTTCATTATTATTCATGTACTTTTCTATACCTTCTAGTATCTCTGCATGACCTTCCTACCTTTTCTTATCTGCTACTATGTCACGTTTTGTTTCTTTCATTTATTTTACCTCGTCATTATATCACGATCTGTTCTGCCTTTATTTATCTCATCATTATGTCACGTATGGTTTCTTTCGTGTTTCCCTATTTCATGATTATTATTTGTTACCGTTATATCTGTTCACTGAGCTCGTGTAGCTCAGCCGCGTTTCTTTTCCCGCGGCAGGTATTAAGCTAGGAGCTGGGTTATGGATTTTGGGAAGAGTGTTCACGAGTGAAGCTTTGTTTTTGTTGGATTATTCTTCATTTGTATTATGTTTTGTATTTCATGTATTTTCTGTCTCATGTTACATTGTATTTCCGCTGTTTAATTATGGATGTTATGTATGATCTGATGTGAAACCATGTACTTGTGACATCTTTACCCTTGTCGGGTCGGGGTGTTACAAAATGACCATAAGGATTAAAGTGTACCAAAACACGAAAAGACATTTTGGGGGCTTCCAACTTCAATATGCTTGGTCCAAAAGAATACGGTCTTCTACTACAACTACTTCAATCACGAAGCTACTATCACATAATCACATCACCTTATCCTTACCTTTGCTAGATTCTTCGGTACCTATAAAGAAAAACATCACAACTAAACACGTAAGCGAAACGCTTAGTAAGTACATGGCATAACAAACTAAACATCATATATAACCATAACTAGTTTAACCACTAGTTAAGCTAGCGATATAGGGGAACTTACCTCATGCCAACATAGTCGGCATAAACACGGTCAACCCGCAAGGTTGAACCTCATCCCATAGTTAGCCCAACGACTAACTAAGCTAATCCCATAGTTAGCCCAACGACTAACTAAGCTACTCCTAGTGATGGATCCATACTAGCTACGCGCCCTATACCCTATCTTTCACCATTACCATGTAACAAACATGATAAAGCTAAACACATAAACCATTATCATACATAATATATGATAAAGCTAACAATAACATGTTAATACCAATGTACTTACCTTGATTCTTAAGCACAATCACACTAACAATAGCTTCCCCACTTCTTACTTGCTTCCTATATCATAATCATCTCACATTAGGAACTAATTAACTAACAAATCATGAATTATCGATCTTAAATCATTATGCCCAAATATCATATCATGAACCCTAATTTCATAAATTGGGGAAAGTACTTACTTGTGGTGGGAAATACCAATTAAGGGTTTCTAATGACTTATAACACTTGAAGATTGATCAAAATAGCTTAATTGATGATGATGGAGTTTCCCTCCCTTTTTCTTCTCCTGATCGACACCACAGACACACACACTCACACTCTAAACTTTTCTGGACTATTCTCCATCTTTCTATAATTAGATATTTAACAATTTAACTTTGCTCACTTGGCAAGACTAGCCCTCAAGTTTCATTCTTTCTATATTGACCACACATATTTACCACTTAACTCATAGCATATAATACTTATCTTATTAAATATATATATATAGTACCTTATCGGGATATGGGTGTAACAATTCTCCCCTCCTTAAAATAAGATTTCGTCCTCGAAATCTATTCTTGAAATAAATGAGGATACTCATTCCTCATCCTCTCCTCTAGCTCCCATCTAATGCTCGTACTCTTACGATGTCTCCATTGTACTTTTACTAACGGAATTTCTTTGTTTCAAAGTTGCCTCACTTGCCTTCCTAGGATTGCTTCCGGTTCATCCTTTGTGAAATCAATTCTGGATCAATTTCTATATCATCTAACATGACTACACTAGTCTCATCCACTAAATATTTCCTCAATTCAACACATGGAAAGTATTATTAATACCTCTCATTTCTTCGGGCAATTCCAAATTCTTCCCAACATACGGAGGTTCTACACCTTCTACCGTAGAGTATCTCATAGGAGGCATGCCTATTCTAGCATAATAACTATTATTGCAGGCGAATTCCACTAGAAGCAAGTGATCATCCCCGTTACTTCCAAAGTCAATCATACTAACTCGTAGCATATCTTCTAGAGTTTGAATTGTCCTTTCGCTTTGTCCATCTGTTTGAGGATGAAGAGCTGAGCTCATGCGTAACTTAATACCAAGTTCATCTTAAAAACTTTGCCAAAAGTTCGAAGTGAAACGCCCGACTTGATCTAAAACTATCGAAATAGGTACTCCATGACGCGCGACTATCTCGCTAACATAAATCTTTGCTAACTTATGAACAGGCACATTCTTCCTAATCGAAATAAAGTGAGCATTCTTAGTTAAATGATCGACCACTATCCAGATTGTATCATTCTTCTTCTTCGTCTTTGGCAATTTCGTAATGTAGTCCATAGTAATCCTCTCCCACTTCCAAACTAGAATGTCTAAAGGCTGCACTTTTCCATACGGCTTTTGATGTTCGGCTTTCACCTTTAAACAAATTAAGCATCTTTCTAAGTACTTCACGCAATCTCTTTTCATACTCGGCCACCAATGATTTCTTTTCAAATCAAGATACATTTTCGTAGCTTCCGGATGAATAGAATACTTCTATTCATGGGTTTCTTCCAAGAGTAATTCTTTAATGTTGCTTCGAAAAGGAATGTAAACCCTTCCATACCATGTCTTAATTCCTCGGCTGTCTACTTTAAGATAAGCAATGTGAGAAGTGATACGTTCTTTCTCTTAATTTTCTTCTTTTAACGCTTCCTCCTGAGCTAACTTAATTCTATCGAAAAGATCAGATGGGATAATCATTCTCAAAGAGTGAATCCATATAACATCACTTCGGCCCTGACGACTTAGTGCATCCGCTACAACGTTCGCCTTACCCGGATGGTAGCGAATTTCGCAATCATAATCTTTCAGCAAGTCTAACCTCCTATGTTGCCTCATATTCGGATCTTTCTTATCAAGGAAATACTGAAGACTTCTATGGTCGGCGTAAATTTGAACTTCACACTATATAGATAATGTTTCCCAATCTTCAGAGCAAAGACTACGGCCGCAAATTCAAGATCATGAGTCGGATATTTCTTCTCGTGCTTCTTTAGTTGTCTTGAAACATAAGCAATCACTTTACCCTTTTGCATAAGGGCACATCCAAAACCGGAATAGGATGCATTACAATAGACTACCATGTCTTCGTTTCCTTCCGGTAACACTAAGATCGGTGCTTCACACAACCTCTTTCGTAAAATACGGAAGGCTTCTTCTTGCTTCTCGGCCCACACAAAAGAAACATTCTTCTTGGTGAGTTTGGTTAACGAAGATGAAATTTTTAGAGAAGTCTTGAATAAACCGTCGATAATAACCCGCGAGTCCTAGAAAACTTCGAATTTCACCAACTTTTCTCGGCGCTTGCCAATTCATCACGGCCTCAACTTTTGACGGATCAATTTTATTACCATCGGGATTAATAGCATGACCAAGGAACTGAACTTCTTGCAACCAGAACTCGCACTTTGAGAACTTAGCATATAATCTTTCTTTTCTCAACGTTTCAAGAATTTCTCGAAGATGAAGTTCATGCTCTTCCTTACTCTTAGAATAGATAAGGATATCATTGATGAACACGATAACGAATTTATCCAACATCGGTCTACATACACGGTTCATGAGATCCATGAAAATCGCAGGCGCGTTCGTGAGACCAAAAGGCATAACCGTAAACTCGTAATGTCCATATCGAGTCCTAAAGGCCGTCTTGGGAAAGTCTTCTTCTCGAACCTTCAACTGATGATAGCCCGAACTAAGATCAATCTTTGAAAACCACTTCGCACCTTGAAGTTGATCAAGGAGGTCATCGATTCTTGGCAAAGGGTATACATTTTTCAACGTGACTTTGTTCAATTCACGGTAATCAATGCACATCCGCATACTACCGTCTTTCTTTTTAACGAATAGAATCGGAGCTCCCCATGGTGAGCTACTAGGGCGAATAAAACCCTTGTCAAGTAACTCTTGGAGTTGGCTCATTAGCTCTTTCATCTCAAAAGGAGCAAGACGATAAGGAGTTTCAGAGATAGGCGTAGCACTTGGAACAAAATCAATACGGAAACTCAACCTGTCTATCGGGTGGAATACCCGACAGATCTTTCGGAAATACATCATGAAATTTATTATCAATCGGAACGTCATCGATACATCCCCAGCATCATGGGAATTAGATCAATCTTAAAAACGCTTCTATCGATCTCTATCTCTACATTACGATACACGCTAGACACTATAACAACTTTACTATCGACAATTTCAATTTCTACGGGAGTCGGAAATTTATTTAGGGAAGTGGACAATTCCTTACTAAAACTATAAAATACTAAGGACACACTCGTGCCTCAAACATACAAAACACAAACGGGCTTGGGATTAACGAGGATTATACCTGAGACGACATCGGAATCTAACTTCGCTTCTTTGGCACTCATCGGGTAAACACAAGCTTGAGGTTTTGGAACATCAACCTTTTCTCCCTCGATCCAATTAAACGGCTTCGCTTGCTCAAGATTAGCTTTGGGACATTCATTTACCTTATGTCCTTCTTCATTGCACCCATAACATATCACCAAAAGCTTAGGGCAATTTTTCCTAATATGACTAGGATCCCCGCATTTATAACATCCCTTCATTCCGGATTTACATTCTCCCACATGGTTCTTTCCGCACCTACCACACGGAGGTGGAAGCTTTCCCGTATTGTCCTTCTTTATGGCATCAAATTTTCCCCGCTTACTAAGTGTTGTTGGTTGTTCTAGCTTTCTTTTCACCTCCTTCTTCTCTTTATCCTTCATCCTATCCAAATCCGCTTCCTGACTACGCGCTCTGCTTAGAAGATCATCCATGGTGGTACCCTTGAAAGGCGATACTATATTACGAATTTCATCTTTGAGCATCCTCTGAAATTTATCAACCTTAAGCTTTTCATTGTCGAGATACTCCGGGCAATATTGCACCATATCACAAAACTTTCCCCACAACTCATTCACCGATTCATCAATTTGCATAAGGTTATGAAAAACTTCTCTTATTTTATCAATCTCCTCCACGGAAGCATACTCCTTCATGAACACCTCCTTGAATTTATCCCACATGCACGACTCTCTCCAAGCACTACTCTTCTCATTTGCCTTGCCCTCCCACCATATTTTAGCTCGCTCACGAAGGTAATTAGTAGCAAAGTTCACCTTATCCTCTTCTACACAACAACTCACACTAAAAGCCCCTTCTATATTGGTAATCCATCTAGAACTCTCTAACGGATCAAGAGATCCCGCGAATGTAGGTGGAACACAAGCAGTGAAGTCACGATAAGTAGATTTCTCCTTTCCTACTCTGGGTCTAGCATTTGAATAACTCACTAACTCCCCACTAGTCTTGAGTTTCTCATTCTCCTCCTGAAGTATCTTTCGCAAGTTCTCGGTGGTTTTGCTAACATAAAAGGGCATAGCCTTCTCGATGGCCCTTTCCACTTTATCCGCTACCCAAGTGTCCAATTCTTTCAACTCAACTCTCATAACACTTCTAGGATTAAGGTTTTTCGGCATTGACATCGATGAGTCACTATTAGAAGGTACATCATTATGATCATCACTATCATGGCGGGAAAAGGTCGCTCTTAACACCTCCTTATTCTGAATCGCCGCCATCTTTTCTACTATACTGAAATTTAACAATTCATACTATTAAGCAAAATCATATACATAGTCAATACATGACATATCTATCATTATACTAAACACCCTAGAGTTTATCATCCATGTATAGCCTAAATGATTTCAATCTCACATATGTGTCATATTTTTATCACTACGGTGGCCAGGCGTAGTCATAAAAATACTTAACATATGTGTTCTCGAAATCACCCAAACAATACACAAATAACAAACACCGATACTACACATGTCTACACAAGGCCTAAGTCTAGGAAATCCTAAGGGGAAATCCTAAATCTCTTAGACCGAAGCTCTGATACCAAGTTGTAACACCCCGTGACCAAACATGACTAAAAACGTGAAAATTTTTCGAAAAAGGGCTATCCAAAAACTGACCCGTTGCTATTCTTTAGCAAACTGACAAAATTCTATAACCATCTGGAACTTGAGACTATTTTTGGATGAAACTAGACTCGATTACCTTCAAAACAACGGGTGGTGCGACTTCTAACGACTTACGGTTCAAAAGATATGATTTTCTAAAGTTTACCGAAAATCTGCCAACACCCACACTCATAACCAAGATGAACAAAATCACAACCAAGATGAGTAAATCACAACCAAGATGAGTAAACAGAACCAAGATGAGTAATCACAACCAAGATGAGTAAACAGAACCAAGATGAGTAAATCACAACCAAGATGAGTAAACAGAACCAAGATGGGTAAATCACAACCAAGATGAGTAAACAGAACCAAGATGAGTAATCACAACCAAGATGAGTAAACAGAACCAAGATGAGTAAATCACAACCAAGATGAGTAAACAGAACCAAGATGAGTAAATCACAACCAAGATGAGTAAACAGAACCAAGATGAGTAAACACAACCAAGATGTACAAACCATTTCACGGGTTATGCATTAAACCCATTATGACCCATTTTCATAACAAATCATCTATAACACCTCATTTATCCACCAAACTTGACCAACGTCATTTCTTTAACACATGAGACATGTTTCAAAAGAACTTGACCCGTTCATATACCAAAATGGGTGGGAACCTGCTTATTCCAAACACCCCCTTAAGAACTCATCTCAACTACACACTTTTACCCAAAACACATGTCCCCAACATGTTCATTGAAAAGCATGCATTAGTTGACATATCTAATATATTGAAAAGTTGTTAGTACAACGACATGACCCGTAATTTCCCAAAATGGGTGGATTTGGTTATTTGCCAAACACCCCTATAAAGTTTGACTACAACCATAACCATTAACATATAGATGTCATAACATATACACAAACTTGACCCTTGACTTAAACATGGACAAGGAACCATATATGACCATAAGATCGTGAATAACAAAATGACCATAAGGATTAAAGTGTACCAAAACACGAAAAGACATTTTGGGGGCTTCCAACTTCAATATGCTTGGTCCAAAAGAATACGGTCTTCTACTACAACTACTTCAATCACGAAGCTACTATCACATAATCACATCACCTTATCCTTACCTTTGCTAGATTCTTCGGTACCTATAAAGAAAAACATCACAACTAAACACGTAAGCGAAACGCTTAGTAAGTACATGGCATAACAAACTAAACATCATATATAACCATAACTAGTTTAACCACTAGTTAAGCTAGCGATATAGGGGAACTTACCTCATGCCAACATAGTCGGCATAAACACGGTCAACCCGCAAGGTTGAACCTCATCCCATAGTTAGCCCAACGACTAACTAAGCTAATCCCATAGTTAGCCCAACGACTAACTAAGCTACTCCTAGTGATGGATCCATACTAGCTACGCGCCCTATACCCTATCTTTCACCATTACCATGTAACAAACATGATAAAGCTAACACATAAACCATTATCATACATAATATATGATAAAGCTAACAATAACATGTTAATACCAATGTACTTACCTTGATTCTTAAGCACAATCACACTAACAATAGCTTCCCCACTTCTTACTTGCTTCCTATATCATAATCATCTCACATTAGGAACTAATTAACTAACAAATCATGAATTATCGATCTTAAATCATTATGCCCAAATATCATATCATGAACCCTAATTTCATAAATTGGGAAAAGTACTTACTTATGGTGGGAAATACCAATTAAGGGTTTCTAATGACTTATAACACTTGAAGATTGATCAAAATAGCTTAATTGATGATGATGGAGTTTCCCTCCCTTTTTCTTCTCCTGATCGACACCACAGACACACACACTCACACTCTAAACTTTTCTGGACTATTCTCCATCTTTCTATAATTAGATATTTAACAATTTAACTTTGCTCACTTGGCAAGACTAGCCCTCAAGTTTCATTCTTTCTATATTGACCACACATATTTACCACTTAACTCATAGCATATAATACTTAACTTATATATATATAGTACCTTATCGGGATATGGGTGTAACAGTTGCGTATCTGGCTTTTATGTTTGAAATCATGGTTTAATGAAATCAATTCACTTCCGAATGTCCGATACTTGTTGTTTTTATCCGTAATGGGTCAGATAAATAAAAAAGGTATAGTTTGTAAAGAAAGTAGCTCAAATGGGTTGAAAGCTGCCTAAATTGCTACTATGTATTATACAAGTTCAAAGTTCTAACGGTAAAACTGATGGGTTGGATAAAGGTGTGAGTGTGATTGTGTACATCTGTGATAGCCGTGGTGTTCGAGATATATATGACACTGATGGAACCAATGCAAGAACCTCTAGTTGTGCTGGTAATGCCATCTATACCAATGCAATATATTTGGCGTGTCAAATATCATCACAAAAAATATGTGTTATGACCTGTTTTTTCCTTTTTGATGTATTGGCTAATCTTTTGAGTTTATTCATTTGACCTGTTACATGTATATACAATCCAAGGCAACCCAATAATAAGTAAATGGGTTGAAATGGCCACCTGTAATGTTAAGTTTTTTGGTTCTTGTAGGTGAACAAAGGAACTGCAAGTGCAAGCGAGATGTTGGCTGGTGCTTTAAAGGATAACAAGAGTGCAGTGATTCTTGGAGAACCCACTTACGGCAAAGGGTAAACAATTTTTACAATACTTATAATTAATAGCATTTCACTTTCGATAAAATGTCCTAAAACGTTCTTTATTCACAAAAAAATTCAATCGATATTTGAAATGTCTGATAGATCTGGCTTGGCTGTTACTGTTGCTCGTTATGAAACTCCTGATCACATCGACATCAATAAGGTTCTTTATCTTCCTATCCCTCTCTACACACGGAGACTATCGATCTCTTTGGTTTTTGACGGACCTGGTATTTTTGACCCATTTGCTTATATGAATGAGTCAGTTTGGAATATGTGTTATCATAAACGATGCAAATGGTCAAATTTTTAGAACATTAGACAAACACGTGCTTGTGGGTCAACTAGGCCTCGGTCATTTAACTTGCACTAAAAGTTACCCATTTGACCCGTTACAAGCCCGTAATACTTTGCCTTCTTTAAAATATAACTACTGTATAACTGCCTTCCCATTGCAGGTAGGCATAATTCCTGATCATCAGTTTCCAACATTATTTGCTAAAGAAAATGATGGTTTTTGTAGCTGCATTGAAGATCCCGCTTCCGGCTATTTCTAAAGAAAGTTGGATTATTTTCAAGATGATACACTTGTATTGTAGACTCGAATTTCCATTCATTCAACTGTTTGTTATATGTTACAAAAGTCCGTGAGTGACTGGTATCTGTATAGTTTTAAAGGAAATTGGGTAAGAGTTGTTAATCTCTTGTTGTAATTGTAAATTACTACAGTAACATGTAACGAGTTCCAAATCTACAATGTGGCTTGTGACTGAGTTGATATTTACCTATAGTCCGTATCCAACCGGTAGTTTGCTACTCGGTATATTTGGTCCTGATCTCGTGTCTGTAGTTATTAGAGAACTGCTCTCGGTTAAAACTTTTTTCCATATGTTGGTTTAATACTTTATTTGGCTTGCTATATTGTTTACACATTATTTGTTTCATACAAGGCTCTATATATATAGTTTGAATGGCGAATAAAAAAAAAAGAAAAAAGAAAAAAAACCATTGAAAATGTAGTTTCTAACATACTATATAGATATATATATACTTTTTTTGATTATATTGATCTAAAATATTGTTATCGAAATGTATTAGAACAGGTACGGAACATGTTAGTAACCAGTGACGGAGCTAGGATTTGGTTTTCGGGTGGGCCAAAACAAATAAAAATACGAACTGCGGAAAAAATGGTATGATGAATTTGTTTAGCCAATGGACAATCAAACTTTTGTAACTTTATTTTTTTCAATTGACGCATAAACTAGTAATATTCTCTTGGATGAGGTAGTCATTATACTCTAGGTGGGTTAAATATAATATTAATGGTTGGCTAAAACAATTTAGTTTTGAAAATACATTACAACATATACATGGTTACTTGTAGGCAATTTAAATCTTGGGTTGGCCATGGCCCATCCAAGCCATAAGCTAGCTCCGTCCCTATTAGTAACTATCATATTCTGATTATGTTGATTTGAAAAACGTATTGAACATGAGAGTAACAATCTAAAATTTGATTATTTTCTTTCAGGAATATTTGTTTTTTTTGGGCTAATTGTCACGGACTTGTCTCTACAAGGTCTTCCGTGCGGCACTTAGTCTCGACTAAGCTCAGCCTTGCTCGAATACTCAACGATATATGCAACTAAAGAAGCTTCAAAGAAAGGAACAAGTGAAATATGGAAAATGTTTTGTATTACTTAAAGAACTTTACAAGAGAGTTTTTACAAGTGAAATGTTGGATGCCATGAACAAATGAGGCCTCCCCTATTTATACTACTCCTACCAAGCTACTTACAAGTTCTACACACTTCCATAGTAGGAAGCTTCTAGGATTTCCATAAGCTTCTAGGACTTCTAAGAGGTTCTAGAGCTTCTAACACTTTCCAACATATTCCAAGGGCTTCCAAGAATATCCAAGATCTTCCAAGAGAAGTGTGGAATAATCCGGAATCCCGACTATCCTCGAAAATAAGAGTATTGAGTAGGCGGGTCGTGACATAATGGTCTGAAAATGCATCAAATTTGCCACATTTTCCTTTTGCATTCTATAAATTTTTATTTATTTATTTTCCTAAAAAATTCAAATACTTTTTTAATTTTGCTATTGTAGCCATAAATCTGTCGTGGCATGATCTAATCAATAATTACATAAATTTACATAATGGCTCTAAACAATTACACCATTCGTCGTTGAATCAATTACATAAAAGGTCCATGTGGCTCTAATAATTTATGCATGTCATCCTTTCAAGTGTTAATTACATACATTTACATAAATTGTCCTGTAACTCTAAAAAATTACGCCATTCGTCATTGAGTCAATTATATAAATCGTACGCGTCGCAATAACTTGTAGGTTTCAATTTCTTTTTACCACATTTTTTACCACATTTTTTTTATCAAATCTTTTGACATATTTTTTTTACGTATAAAAATACATAATTTTCTTTATAAGTATAAAATATGTGGCGCCACATTTTTTTATCAAATCTTTTGCCATATTTTTTTACTCTATAAAAAAAAGAAAAGAAAACAAAGAGGACTAGTAATGCAACTTCTAAAACAAATAAGTAAACCCTTTCCTAAACGGTGATTAATCGGCCTTGTAGAATTTTTTTGCAACACTATTAGCAAGTATGATACCTTTATAAAACATTTTCCCCTAAATTATTTAGTAGGGATATAATTTATTTAATTAGAGATAGTAACATATCAAACACTGTTATAAAATAAACAACTACTGCTAAGTGCTACCGCTAACTGATATTTATATTGTAAAAGGAAAGAAAACATGGAGGACTATTAGAATGTGTTTGGTATAGGGGTATGACACTATTGGATTAGAATTATTCCTAAAATTATTTGTTTGGTACACTTGTCTAGAAATGAAGTGAAGGAATCAAAAATCAAAACCCATATCTCTCAATTTACCAGACTTTTCTGACAAAGATCGTAGGTTTCGTCTGACACACAAAATTTCAGCCACATGGAGCCACGAATTGTGTGTATCTTTTTCTTTTTTTTTCTTTCTATTTTATTTTAAATAATATTTTTAAATCTTTGTATAACTTTATAAATCAAATTTTTTATATATAATAATATATATTCTCTCTCCTATTCCTTTCCTAAATCTTTCAAATCTTTCCCAAATCCGAATCCAATTCCAATCCCACTTACGAACCAAACGCACCCTTAATGTAACTTCCAAAACAAATACTATCCAATCCCTAGAAACTTCCTTTCATTTTAGAAAAGAAAAAAAAAAAAAAAAAAAAGAATGAAAACGATGGAGATGTACGGCGAAATGGAGGAGCAAACGATGATGACGTCAGCAATGGAAGTTGATGACGTGGACTCTTTCGATGGGTTTGGTGAAGGTCCTTTATCTTCTCTGGATCATTACCGTTTGGCTGATGACGGCTTTTTTAATTCCTTTGCAGATGACTTCGATGACGCTGATATTAATTAGTAGTTGTGATGACGTGGCACTTGTTTTGGATTGTGTTATGGTGACGTGGCGTTATGTTGTTTTAGTTTTGATTATGAAGTTTGTTATGTGTTGTATGGATACTGATGGCGTTTATGTTTCAGTTATTTACTGCGCGTTATAGTTTTATATGATTAGTTGCGTATGGGTGTTTTGTTTTTATGGTTGATTGTAGTTAAGTATGTGGAATCAGTTGTTTAGGTTTAGAAAATTGTTACTTACTCGCATTTTAGGGTTTAAGCTTCTTTGTGGGCTTATTACGAGCCTATTTGATTTCGCCTTATATTTCATATGCTCAAATTTTGTGGCTTATTTTGAGACTTATGAGCTTATATAAGTTTATTATATTTATTATATCATAATAAACTTATATAAGCCCACAAGTCCCAAAATAAGCCGGTTAATTGGGGCTTATGAAATATAAGCCAAAAAACAAATAAGCTCATAAGACACATATAAGCTTAGACAAACACCCGATCAGGGGGTGTTTGTTTAAGCTTATTTGTGGTCTTATGAGCTTCTATGATTTTTCGTAAGCTCAAACTTGTGGCTTATTTTGAGACTTATGCGCTTATATAAATTTGTTATATCATCGTAAGCTTATATAAGCCCATAAGTCTCAAAATAAGCCAGCAAATTTGAGCTTATGAAATATAAGCCGAAATCAACTAAGATTAAACAAACACCCCCTTAGTATATTGTATGTTTTATGACTTGGAAACTTTTGGAGGTTAGGCTTGTTTCTAGGTAATTGATCTGATTACGCGACTAATTTTAGGCTGCAAAATCAGCTAAGGCTTTAGGTAATGCTGAAAGTTGCCGTCTGCAGATTCTACATGTCATACGTGTGATGTAGAAGATAGGTCGAGGGATAGTTGATAAAGTTTCAAGGATATGCCTACATGCATAATTTTTGATTTGTCTCTTTAGTATTGCGGAATGACAAAAGTAGTCATGTACATAGTTTAAGTTGTTCCATTCTTATAAGATTGCTATTTGCGGAATGCAGACGGTATTTTTGTGATGATTTATGTGTTAGGGACTTGGGGATTATTTTATGATGATTGGTTTTGATTATCTGAATGAATCCAGGTGTGGTGCGCGTTTGATTTTGTTGAAAATTGGTGTGGTTTTAGATTGAAGGCTACTAGTATACAATTTTTTTATTTTTTATTTATTATTATTATTATTAATTTTTTTCGGGGGGGAGGGTGGTGGGGGTTGTTTTAGCTTATTTGGTGGGCTTTTGAGCTTATTGAGATTTTAATAAGTTCGTAGGCTCATTATTAGTAACTTAAAAGCTCAAGTTGACGAGCTTATAAGCCTTAGCTTATTTGTTTCAGCTTATTTTTGTGTGTGTGTGTGTGTGGGGGGGGGGGGGGGGGGGGGGGGGGTTGTTTTAGCTTATTTGGTGGGCTTTTTGAGCTTATTCAGATTTTAATAACCTCATAAACTCATTATTAATAGCTTGTAAGCTCAAGTTGATAAGCTTATAAGCTCAGGTGGATAAGCTTATAAGTTATTAATGATGTGCTTACGAGCTTATTAAAATCTCAATAAGCTCAATAGCCCTTCAAATTAAAACAAACACCCCCTTGATTGGTTTCATGACTGTTTTTACACGGCGTTCTTGAGTTATAATAAAGTGGAAAGTGTTATAGATAAGGCTTGTTTCTTGGAAATCGACATGATTACACCGACTCTCTTTAGACTTTAAGGTTGCATAAGCAGCTCAGGCACTGCATGATGCAGTGCCTACTCATGATCGCTGCATTATTTTACATGTGTGTCTTAGGAGTTTAGTTGAGGGAGACAGTTCTATGGACGTGTGCGATCAATGTTGTAGGACTTTCCTGCAAACAGGGTTTTTTGCTGTAGTATTAGCTCACAAGCAGGGAATGGTTCTTTTTGGTTTTACATGTATCAGTTTAGCCTTCTACTTGCAGACTGTACATGCTAAACAGTACTAGACTGTACATGCTAAACAGTACTGACAATTATTTTAAGGCGTATGTTTTAACTTGGAACCACCCCCAAATTAATTGGTATGCTGATCAGTGTCTTTGAGCTTTGAAGAAACTTGTTTTCTGGCTCTTGCATATTCACGTCCTCGCATGATTTATATTTTATGAATTTCAGAATGTTGGATTTGAGGCTTGTTTATAGGGAACTGATCCGATTACACCGACTCGTTTTAGACTTCAAATTTGAAAAGCAGCTTAGGCATTTTAAATGCTTATCAGGAGTGCCGTCTCTCTACTACATATCAAACCTAGGCTGTAGTAGCTAGGTCGAGGTAGAATTAGTTTCATGAAATGCTCCATAAATATTGGAGTATGCACCTGTATACAAGGTTGTTGTTGTCCCATCCCTTTTAATATAAGCTCGCAGACTAGTCGTGTTCCGATACTTTTTAGACATTTATAACCTTGCTACCCACAGACTTAATACGTGACATATGACTGAGACCTGTTTTCAGAGTTCAAGAGTGTCGTTTTCCTGTTTTGGGGAACTGGTGGCAGGGTATGCATGTGATTAGAGCATCACATAGTTATGATCACTTGATTTCTGTTAGTGCTCCAAGGATGAAAATACGATGTACTTGGTCAACTGCATTTAGATAATAGCCCCATTGGGTTTTGGACTTATATGGCTGACCTGTGTTCTTGAAATGATATCATACCGGTAGGAACTGCTTAAGGGGTTGTTTTATGGTTATTTATCTTGAGTATGTGGAATCAATGTTTAGCTTTCTGGACTTTTTTTTAAAATTTGGTATTTATTGTCTGGTCTCGGAAGGCAAAAAATCATACAAATTGATTGGTTTAATGACTTAATCAATGTCTTTAAAGGAACTTGTATCCTGGCTATTGCTTACTCACATTCTGGTATGATCTAGTTTGATAAGTCATATTAGACATTTGAATTGGAAAAAGCAAATCTTGGATTGCATTCTGAAATATTTACTCATACAGTCATACTGGCTGCATCTTTTTGCATACCATCCCTGTATCATAGCCCTTAGGAGTCAGGTCAAGGGAGGTTGGTTCTATGGACACGTGTGAAGATATAGGTTTAAGGACGTACCTGCATATCAAGGCTTTTGCTGTAGTATAAGTTTACAAGCAGGGAATGCTTTTTTTCGGTTTTACATGTATCAGCTTAGGTTGCTATTTGCAGACTGTACATGCTAGACAGTACTGATACCTGTATCAACTTTTAAGGCTGTTCTTTTCTTGTTTTGGGCAACTGTTGTAGGGTTTGCATTTGAATAGATCACCGCACACAGCTATATGTAATAGGAGGTTGTTATTTGGATTGCTGTTTATTCGAGTTACGGATTTGGTTGTTGTGATGAAATTTTTTGTGTGAAATGTTGATTTGTGACTTGTGGATTGTGTGATAGGGCTTGTTATTTGGATTGTTGTTTATTGGAGTTACGGATTTGGTCTCATATCTGAAATTGAAAAAACTTGCATGGCCCGTGGGTCCAAAGTTAAGGTGTATATCAGTATATAAGGTAATTTTCTCTTACATTGTTAATATGGGTATTTTTGTTATCACACAAAGTTAGACATTCGTTTCATCACTTTCTTCATTTAAGTAGTTGAAATTTAAATATTGGCTGTTGCATACTTGCATTTAGTAGTTAGTTGGTTAACGGTGAGTAGAAAAGTGTTACAGTTGAGACTTGTTTCTAGGGAATTGATCTGATTACGACTAATATTAGACGTTAAGTTTGCAAAGCAAATTGGGCACTACATTTAAAAATGCTTACTCATGTTGTTTGTGTCGTGTTACATATCATAACTGTGTCTTGGGAGTTCGGTTGAGGGAGAATTAGTTCCATGGACATGTGTGATAAAGATTGAAGGATGTGTGTAAGGTTTTCGATCTAGTTTAAGTTCACTAGCAGGGAATGTTTATTTTTAGTTTTACATGTATCAGCACTGCTTGGTACGTGCAGATATAGCCTGCAAATTTGCAATGAGAGGGATTAGTTCAGCAGTTTTCATAGTTTTGACAGACAGATGGTAAGTGGGGTTTTGTTACAGATCATTTTTTGGTCAAATGTATTTGGAGGTTCCTTCGATTTCCCGTGGGGTCAGAATTAGTTGCGAAAAGGTTAAGGGTCTTATGCGAGCTTTTGTTAGAGAACACTATAGTGCTTTGGGGTAACGACTTAACGAGTAGCCATGGCCTGTGGGTGCAAAGTTAAGGTGTATGTGGCTTTTAAGGTAAATTTCTCTTTACCTATTTTGTTTTGTGAATAATTGTTGTATCAGGTTGTAAGTATTGAAGGGTGATATATATATATATATATATATATATATATATATATATATATATATATATATATATATATATATATTGATTGGTTTGATGACTGCATTACGCGGCTTTTTTGAGTTTAAAATGAGTAGAAATAGGGGTATTTTTTTATTCAGTGCCTTGTTTCTAGGAAATTGATCTGATTACTGATTTAGAGTCTCACTTTTAGGCATTTGAATGTGCAAAAGCAAATCAGGCACTGCATTTTAAAATGCTTATTCATGTTGAGTGTGTTGTTTTTACATGTCATACCCGTATCTTAGGAGTTAGGTCGAGGGATAATTAATTCCCTGGATATGTCTTATAAAGGTTGAAGGACGTACCCTGTATGAGATGCACACAATGCATGCTGAGTGTTGATGTATGCAAGATATAGCCTGCAATTTTTCAATAGAAAGGTGATTAGGTCTGCAATTTTTCATAGGCATGACATACAGATGGTAAGTGAGGTTGTGGCTTCGGATATTGTTACTTGTCATTTGTGCCTGCAATTGAGTTGGGAGTTTGATGTTTCTTAGATTTCCCATGGGTGAGAATTAGTTGCAAATGAGAAAGAGAGAGTCTTGGTTTTGCTAGAAATACTCCGTACTATAGTGCTTGAGGGAATCTTGAATGAGTTGTTGAATTGCCACATACTGTTTGGGTTCATTTTTGTGTTCAGGCTTGCGATCATTTACAGAGAAGCGTAGATGCTAAGTCGAGCACCCCATGGTTAGTTCTTGAATACAACTTTTCCTTGGGTATCCGATGGCTACTGTGTAGGATAAGCCAGGGTGTTATTTAACAGTCATACAACGAGTTCGTCACATTACTGAATAATGTTTGATCACTTAACACATAAATTTTAGTTCTTGAATACAACTTTTCCTCGGGTATCCAATGGCTACTGTGTAGGATAAGCCATGGTGTTATTTAACAGTCATACAACGAGTTCGTCACATTACTGAATAATGTTTTGATCACTTAACACATAATTTAACAAATTGATCAGTGATTGTACGAACTCCACAAAACCGCAACCCACAAAAGACAACTACCCGCCAACGTTATGTTACAACTTACAACCATTTGGTATCTGTTTTCCACCATTATTTTATCGAGACACGGCTGTCCTATCAGACCCCTTCCGACAAGGAGATTGCATACTGAATACCTTTTTGATGCATCACATACGCCAACTTTCTTCCTAGACGCTACATTTACTCCCATTCTTTGAAGGAAACTATTCGTGGAGAGTATGAATGGGTGCCTCCAAGATGCTCGGTTTGCAAGATCTTTGGTCATATCAGTGACCAATGCCCAAAGAACATAGTGGAGACGCTACATTTACTCCCATTCTTTGAAGGAAACTATTCGTGGAGAGTATGAATGGGTGCCTCCAAGATGCTCGGTTTGCAAGATCTTTGGTCATATCAGTGACCAATGCCCAAAGAACATAGTGGAGAAACCAACGATGGATGTCGCTGATGATGGCTTCCAACAGGTGGGGGGGGGGGGGGGGGGGGGGGTAGGCGTGGAAAGGGTGGAATGGGTAATCAAAATGGAGCTCCAAAACCTATTGGTGGTTTGATCTTAAATATACCTAAAACTAAATATTTCTATGATTGTGTTATGGTGACGTGGCGTTATGTTTAATCAGTTTGTTAATTAGTTACTGTTGTTTTAGTTTTGGTATTGTACGGATACGGATTAAGTTTTTTTTAATTGGATTGTGATGGCGTTTATGTTTCGTTATTTATGGCGCGTTATAGTTTTATATGGCTGATTGTAGTTAAGTATGTGGACTTAGTTGTTTAGGTTTAGAAAATTGTTGCTTACTCGCATTTTAGGGTTTAAGCGTATTTGTGGGCTTATTACGAGCTTGTTTGATTTCGCCTTATATTTCATAAGCTCAAATTTTGTGGCTTATTTTGAGACTTATGAGCTTTTATAAGTTTATTATATCATAATAAGCTTATATAAGCCCATAATTCGCAAAATAAGCCGGAAAATTGGGGCTTATGAAATATAAGCCGAAAAACAAATAAGCTCGTAAGACATATATTAGCTTAAACAAACACCCCAAAGGGGTGTTTGTTTAAGCTTATTTGTGCGCTTATGAGCTTATATGATTTTTCATAAGCTCAAATTTTGTGGCTTATTTTGAGACTTATGGGCTTATATAAGTTTATCATATCATAATAAGTTTATATAAGCCCATAAGTCTCAAAATAAGCCACACAATTGAGCTTATGAAATATAAGACGAAATCAAATAAACTTAAACAAACACCCCCTTAGTTGGAAAATGTTGGAGGTGAGGCTTGTTTCTAGGTAATTGATCTGATTACGCCGACTAATTTTAGGCTGAAAAATCAGCTAAGGCTTTAGGTAATGCTTAAACTTGCTGTCTGCAGATTCTACATGTTGTACTTGTGATGTAGAAGATAGGTTGAGGGATAGTTGATAAAGTTTCAAGGATATGCCTACATACATAATTTTTGATTCGTCTCTTTAGTATTGCGGAATGACAAATGTAGTCATGTACATAGTTTAAGTTGTTCCATTCTTATAAGATTGCTATTTGCAGAATGCAGACGGTATTTTTGTGATGATTTGCGTGTTAGGGACTTGGGGATTGTTTTATGATGATTGGTTTTGATTATCTGGAATGAATCCAAGTGCGGTGCGCGTTTGATTTTGTTGAAAATTGGTGTAGGTTTTAGATTGAAGGCTACTAGTATACAATTTTATTTTATTTATTTATTATTATTTTTTTGGGAGGGGGGGGGGGGGGGGGGGGGGGGTTGTTTTAGCTTATTTGGTGGCCTTTTGAGCTTATTGAGATTTTAATAAGTTCGTAGGCTCATTATTAATAACTTATAAGCTCAAGTTGATGAGCTTATAACCCATAGCTTATTTGTTTTAGCTTTTGTGTGTGTGTGTGTGGGGGGGGGGGGGGGGGGGGGGGGGGGTTGTTAGCTTATTTGGTGGGCTTTTGAGCTTATTGAGATGTTAATAACCTCATAAGCTCATTATTAATAGCTTGTAAGCTCAGGTTGATAAGCTTATAAGTTGAGGTGGATAAGCTTATAAGTTAATAATAATGTGCTTACGAGTTTATTAAAATCTCAATAAGCTCAAAAGCCCATCAAATAAAAACAAACGCCCCCTTGATTGGTTTCATGACTGTTTTAACAGGGCGTTCTTGAGTTATAATAAAGTGGAAAGTGTTATAGTTAAGGCTTGTTTCTAGGAAATCGACATGATTACACCGACTCTCTTTAGACTTTAAGGTTGCATAAGCAGCTCAGGCACTGCATGATCAAGTGCC
The DNA here is from genome assembly GCA_021014915.2 of Artemisia tridentata subsp. tridentata. Lineage (NCBI taxonomy): Eukaryota > Viridiplantae > Streptophyta > Magnoliopsida > Asterales > Asteraceae > Artemisia > Artemisia tridentata. The sequence continues at coordinate 403,833,649 of CP139505.1, read as the reverse complement.
TACTCATGATCGCTGCATTATTTTACATGTAATATGCGTTTCTTAGGAGTTTAGTTTAGGGAGACAATTCTATGGACGTGTGCGATCAATGTTGTAGGACTTTCCTGCAAACAGGGTTTTTTGCTGTAGTATTAGCTCACAAGCAGGAATGGTTCTTTTTGGTTGTACATGTATCAGTTTAGCCTGCTACTTGCACAATGTACATGCTAAGCAGTACTGACAACTATTTTAAGGCGTATGTTTTAACTTGGAGCCACCCTCTTTGAGCTTTGAAGAAACTTGTTTTCTGGCTCTCGCATATTCACGTCCTGGCATGATTTATATTTTATGAATTTCAGAATGTTGGATTTAAGGCTTGTTTATAGGGAACTGATCCGATTACACCGACTCGTTTTAGACTTCAAATTTGAAAAGCAGCTTAGGCATTTTAAATGCTTATCAGGAGTGCCGTCTCTCTACTACATATCAAACCTAGGCTGTAGTAGCTAGGTCGAGGTAGAATCAGTTTAATGAAATGCTCCATAAATATTTAAGTATGCACCTATATACAAGGTAGTTGTTGTCCTATCTCTTTTAGTATAAGCTCGCAGACTAGTCGTGTTTAGATACTTTTTAGACATTTATAACCTTGCTACTTACAGACTTAATATGAGGCCTGTTTTCAGAATTCACGAGTGTCATTTTCCTGTTTTGGGAAACTGGTGGCGGGGTATACATATGATTAGAGGCTTTAGAGCATCACATAGTTATGATCACTTGATTTCTGTTAGCGCTCGAATGACAAAAATATGATGTACTTGTTCAACTACATATATATACATAATAGCTTTCTAAGGTTTTGGACTTTCATGGTTGATTTGTGTTCTTAAAATGATATTATTCCGCTAGGATCTGCGTAAGGGGTTGTTTTATGGTTATTTGTCTTGAGTATGTGGAATCAATGTTTGGCCATCTGTACTTTTTTGAAGTTTTGGTAATTTATTGTCTGGTCTCAGAAGGCAAAAAATCATACAAAATGATTAGTTTGATGACTTGATCAGTGTCTTTGTAGAAACATGTTTCATGGCTCTTGCTTACTCACATTCTGGTATGATCTATATTTTATGAGTTTGTTAAGTCAAATTAGACATTTGAATTGGCAAAAGCAGCATTCTGAAATATTTACTTATACAGTATCATACTGGCTGCATTCTTTTTGCTTATCATAACTGTATCATAGCCCATAGGAGTCAGGTCGGGAGATTGCTTGTTATTAATTAGTCATGATGTTGTTTTGTATTCTATTGTGATGACGTGGCACTTTGTTTGATTAGTTTATTACTCTTTTTTGTTTTGATACCAAGGGATTTTTTTTTGGTGTGTGTGTGTATTAGAATCTTGTTATTTGGATTCTTATTTGAGTTATTACGGCTTTTGTGAATTGTTTGATTGATTGTTATAGTAATTTTCGAATTTTATAATGTTCATGTAATGAGGTGATGATTTGTGATGTGCGAATTGAGTGAGTTAAAGATTGTTTTATGATGATTGGAGTTGATTGTGTTGAATTGTGGTGTGTGTTTGATTTTGTTGAAGATTGGCGTATTAGGTTTTAGGTTTTGAAGGCTAAGGCTATGTTTTTATATAAGTGTTTGGTAGAAATGGTAGCATAGGTATACATATCATAACCGTGTCTTATGAGTTAGGTTGAGGGAGGATTAGTTACAAGGACATGTGTGCTAAAGGTTTAAGGACGTGCCTGCATTTAATGTTTTTGTCGTAGTATTAGCTCATGAGCAGGGAACGATTCTTTCTGGTTTTATGTGTATTAGCTTAGCTTGATACTTGCAGACTATACATGCTGGTTCAGATTGTAGTCACTTGGTTTGTGTTATTGCTAAGTAGACACAAAGTATGTTTAACTTGGGGCAACTTTGTATGCATATCAGAGCCTTTGGACTTTCATAGTTTTGAGACTCGTGTTCTTGTTATGAAATTACGACCCGAACTTGTATGAACTGCATAGGTTTAGGCATGAGATGTACTCAATGCGTGTATAGTGTTGGTGTATACAGTATTACAGATATAGCCTGCAAATTTGCAATAAAGTGATAGGTCTGCAATTTTCTTAGTTTTCACATACAGATAGTGAGTGAGGTTTTGTTGCAGATCAGTTTTGGCGCAAATAAATTGGGAGGTTCCTTTGAATTCCTTTTGGGTGAGAATTTGGTTGCAGATGATAGGTAAAGAGTCTTATGCAAGGTTTTGATACAGAACATTACAGTGCTTGGGCTTTTGTTCTTTTATATAAAGGCGTGGTCAATTTGTCATAAGTTTTTCAAGTTCATTTTGTGTTTGGGCTTTTGTTCTTTTATATAAAGGCGTGGTCAATTTGGTGAATCGAGAACAGTAAGTTTCACATGGTCTGTTTAGCAAGCGAATAGCCAATATGGTGCCAAATGCACCTTGATATGTCGGTTGAGGCGAGTCACAGTTGATGGTTTTACTTTTTATTGTACTTAGAGTTGGTGTTATGGTTTGGGTCTCGCACCCAAAATTTCCAAGCACCTATACAAGCCACGTTATTTAACACGCACAACCTTAGAGTGTGTCACTTTATTGAATAATGTTTGATCACTAACACATAATTTAAAAAATTGATCAGTGATTGTACGCACTCCACAAAACTGAAAGACAATTACCCGTCAATGTTATGCTACAACCATTTGGTTTCTGGTTTTCCACCATTATTTTATCGAAACATGACTGTCCTATCTTTCACATTTGCCGCTAACTTTCTTCCTAGATGCTACATTCGCTCCCATTCTTTGAAGGCGAATAAGGTAAGTAAGTGTGCTAAAAATCCCTCCTATACGATTGTAAATCTGATCCATATGATTGTAGCTTACACATTGGTGATTTTATGTTGTAGCTAAAAGTTACTCCCTCCGTTGCAAAATAATTGCCATCTAAAACCAAAGTCACCTATGCATTCTAAATCCAAGCATGAAGTTGCACTAATTTAGAACCGTCATCTAAAACCAACCCAACACATAACTAGGGGTGGAAATGAGTCGAGCCGCTCAAGATCGGATCGGCAAAAAGCTCGAACGAGCCGAGCCTGAGCTCGAGCCTAAGTTTTAACTCATTTATTAATCGAGCTCGAGCTTTACATACAAAGCTCGATTGGGCTCGCGAGCTTAAACGAGCCCAAAACAACATTAGGATATTTTAGATATTAAACATATACTCCAACTTTATACTTTTGTATTATAGGCGAGCTTATAAATGTGTTATATTCTGATTTGGGCTATTTGAAATGTGAGGTCTTATGCTTATATTTAACATCCTAATGACTATGAGCATTTACACATGTACATGAAAAAAATGCTTTTTTAAAGAAAAAGAAAAAGTAAATAGAGTACAAATGAGTAAAATATCACGTTTACCATTTTTATAAAGTTTTAATTGATGCATCTTTGTGTGACCCGATGTTCTGATTACTTGTGTGAAAGATACACGCCAATATTTGTCACAAGACTTTATAACACATCTAACTTTTGTACTTTCTTAACCAAAATTTTGGCAATCTCATTAAATATACTTTTCACATACCTTTTCATCTAGTGACTTTTTTTGGTCTTAGTCCTCACACACAACAATTTCTCTTGAACACATACAAAACTTGTTACACTAAGGTTAGTTTTTAATCTCAGTTGACTCTCTCAATCTTAAAGTTTTCGCTTGTTTCAGTTTGGTTTATTTTTTTTTTAGAACTTTTGAGGTTATTGTTGAAACTGTATATATAAACATCTAGCACGAGAGCGAGAAAAATGAGTATTTTCGCTCTTGACCCAAGAAATGGTCACTTTGTGAAATAGAGTTAGCAAAATGGTGGTTTTTGTCATTTTATCCTTGTTTGTTGTAACAATCGCGGATTTCCAAGGTCTTACTCAACATTTAAAAGCTCAAAATATATTATTTTTGAAGTTACATATTTCTCTTGCATATAACTTATATCTAAACTGCACGAATTGAGAAAACGATACCACACGTGTACCGACACCACATTAGTAATGGTTCAAATTTTTAATTTATTTTCGGAGTCAATAAACTTTACTTGATGCCATTTTTATAAAAACGACTCTAGATTTTTGTTTTTCACATTTATGTGAAAAAGGGGTACCACAATTTGCACCTTAGCTCAACAAAACACGGGTACACAAAATACAGTTTACATAATAAAACACAACCACACTCCCAACTGATCTTATCTTTTATCTCTATCTCCTAATATCACCACAAAACCGATCCATATTCATTCTACCCTTAACTTTCCTGTTTCTTTTCCCCAACTCCCCAAAAATCGATTCTGATCTATCACCATCTATTAGATAACAAATATATTATTGTATTATACTTTATGTTGCACAGCTGTATGTTTATATATATATATATATATTCATCTCTCCCCTTATTCAAGGGTTGAAGTCAAACATATACTTCTCATATGGTATCAGCCAAACTAACACCCTCTCTCCTCCTACAACCCTAATTTTTTGGCTGCCGCCTCTCTTCCACTTCATCCGATCTTGTGTTTTCTGCCATGGCAGCCTTTTCATCCGATCTATTCTCCATGACAGCCTTTAACCACATGATGCACATGAAGCTCTCCTCCTCTAATTATCTTGTATGGCGAGAACAAATGCTCTTGGTTCTCGATTTTCACAAGCTCTCAGCCCATGTTGCAGCTGATGCTTCACCGCCTCCAGCCCTAATTACTGTTGATGGCAAATCTTCTCCAAACCCTGATGCCGCCGCCTGGTTTGATAAGGATCAAAAAGCGGTTCTTCTTATTAAATCCTCTCTCACAGAGGAAGCTGCTGCAGAGGTTCTTGGTCTCAAAGGCGCTCGTGATATTTGGACTGCTCTTGAACAAGCCTACAGCAATGCATCTGTTGAACGCATCCACTCGTTACGTGATTCGCTCTGTTTGATTAAAAAAGGTACGTCTTCGGTTACCGAATATTCTCGTCGCTTTAAAACTTTATGTGATCAACTTGCTGCTATTGGTCACCCTGTTGATGAGATGGATCGTTTACATTGGTATCTTTGTGGTCTTGGGCCGGCTTATGAGGTTTTTTCAACCACCATTCGTACGGCCAGAAGTAGTCCCAAGTTCCGAGATCTTGTTGCTCAAGCCGAAAGCCAAGAATTATTTATCCAGTCTTTGTATGGAACCGAAACCCCTACAGTTGCTTTTAATGCTCAGCAGTTACGTGGATCCTCGCGCGGCTCTCATTCTGGTCGTGGCTCTCATTCTTCAGGCCGTGGGTTCTCACGCGGCCGTGGTCGTGGCCAACAGCAGCGTCGACCCCCACATTGTCAGCTTTGTCGTACAAATGGTCATTATGCGAGCGTCTGCCCCGAGCTTCATTCTTTTGCTTCCCAGGCTCCTTCCGATGAGTCCTTGGTTAAAGCTTTTCATGCTCAATGTCATGTGACAGATGATTCTCCTGATTGGCGCGCTGACTCTGGTGCCACAGATTACATGGTTCCTCCTACGGATTCGGTTCACAATCCGACTCCTTACAAAGGTAAAAATTGTGTTGTTTTTGGTAATGGTAAGACACTTCCTATCTCTCATACAGGGACTTCTACAATAGCTCGAAATATTACTCTACGTAATGTTCTTGTGGTTCCTGGTCTTACGAAGAAGCTATTGTCCATAAGCAAGTTAACTAAAGATCATCCAGTTGATGTTTTGTTTTCCGATTCTTATTTTCATATTCAGGATCGGCTAAGCAAGCAGGTACTCGCTGAAGGCACTTGTGAAGAAGGATTGTACGTGCTCAAGGACTCACCAAAAGCCTTGGTTGCCTCTCTTGGACGTTCAAATAAAGCCTCCTACGAGTTATGGCATGCTCGCCTAGGACATGTTGCTTTTAGTATTATTTCTTTACTGCATAAGTTAGGTCTTTTGAATGTTACTTCCTTGTTACCAAAACCTGTACTTTGCACTCCCTGTCAACTGGCAAAAGGACAAAGATTATCTTTTGATGTTAATTTAAAACGTGCTTCTTCACCATTGGATTTGATTCATTGTTATTTGTGGGGTCCTGCACCTATTTGTTCTAAAGCTGGTTATCGTTATTATGTTGCATTTATTGATGATTTCTCATGATTTACATGGTTCTATCCTCTTAAAACAAAAACAGATTTCTATTCTGTTTTACCAGTTTTTCTCAATCTTGTTCAGACACAGTGCTCACGAAAGGTCAAGGTTTTTCAAAGTGATGGAGGAACTGAGTTTGTTAACCACACGGTTCGAAAATTTTTTGAGGACAATGGTACTTTTCATCGGTTTTCATGCCCTTATACGCCTCAACAAAACGGGCGTGCTGAGAGGAAACATCGCCACATTGTGGAAACTGGCTTGGCAATGTTATTTCATGCTCATATTCCTGCTACTTACTGGGTTGATGCATTTACCTCTGCAACGTATATTATCAACCGTCTGTCCACTCCGTTGCTGGACAATGAGTCGCCTTACAAGTTATTATTCCAACAGAATCCGCAATATGATAATTTTCGCACTTATGGTTGTCAGGTGTTTCCTTATCTTTGTGATTACAGCAAGCATAAACTTGAACCTAGAAGCCTACCTTGTGTATTCATCGGCTATAGCCCACAACATAAGGGATATCGTTGTCTTGATCCATCCACTTCGAGAATTTTTATTTCTCGACATGCTCGCTTTAACGAATCGGTTTTTCCTTTTTCCGGTTCTTCACAGCATATTGATCTCTCATCTCTGGTTGTTACAAGTTTTCTTGATGAGCCATCCTTTGTGAACACGGTTGAACATCATCGGTCCCCTTCCACTACTTCTATGCCATCTTCGGATACTAATATGTTGCCTCCTTTTATTTTCTTCGAAGCCGAGTCCAATGCTCCGGCTCAGCAACATGTTTCCGAGCCCACTTCACCGGTTCATGAGCCCACTATGCCAACAGAACCTACTCCAGTTTCTGGCCCAGAAACTTCTAGCCCAAACACTGCTACGTCTTCTGGCCCAGCCTCTGCTTGTGTTTTGGACCAGTCTACTTCGGCCCATCCAATGCAAACTCGTTCTAAGGCCGGTATTTTTAAGCCCAAGCATCGGGCTGATCTTGCTTCTCTTACCACTCATGCGCTACATGTTGCTCTTACTTCGGCTACTGAACCTCGAGGTTTCAAATCTGCTGTCAAAGACCCTAAATGGCTTGCTGCAATGCATGAAGAACTTGATGCACTTCATCAAAACCAAACATGGACTCTTGTTCCTCGCCCGTCCTCTACAAATATTGTTGGTTCTAAATGGGTTTATCGAATTAAGTATCACTCTGATGGCAGCGTTGAACGATATAAGGCTCACTTGGTTGCACAAGGCTTTACTCAGGTACCTGGTCTTGACTATTCTCATACCTTCAGTCCAGTTGTTAAGGCCTCAACAGTTAGAATCGTTCTTTCTCTAGCTGTTTTACATCAGTGGCAATTACATCAGTTGGATGTTAAAAATGCCTTCTTAAATGGCAATCTCACTGAGACTGTCTACATGGAGCAACCACCTGGGTTCACTGATTCCCGTTTTCCCAATCATGTGTGCAAGCTCTCTAAGGCCTTATATGGTCTTAAACAGGCCCCCCGTGCTTGGTTTCAACGCTTGAGTACCTTTCTTGTTTCCTATGGGTTCATTTGTAGTAGGGCCGACACTTCTTTGTTTATTTACAAGCATGGTTCTTGCATCATGTACTTACTGGTCTATGTTGATGATCTGATTCTTACTGGCAACAATGAATATAATGTTACCACCTTTATCTCTCGTCTTAATCATGAGTTTGCTATTAAAGATTTGGGTGCTCTAAATTATTTCTTGGGTCTTGAAGTTGCCTACACTGACACGGGGTTATTTCTCACTCAGTCTAAATATGCTCAGGATATTCTTCAACGTGCTGCTTTGTATGATGCCAAACCTGCTAGCACTCCCTTAGCTCCTCATGAGTCGTTCACTATTGATGGGGACCCTTGCATTGATCCTACGGCTTACAGGTCTTTGGTTGGAGCTTTGCAATATCTAACCATCACTCATCCCGACTTATCCTATGCTGTTAACCAAGTCTCTCAGTTCCTTCATGCCCCTACGGTTGCCCACTTTCAAGCTGTTAAACGGATTCTTCGTTATGTCAAAGGCACTCTTTCCTTTGGTTTAACTTATAATCGGCCTCATGCATCCTCTATTATTGGCTATTCGGATGCTGATTGGGCTCGTTGTTTGGATACTCGCCGCTCCACCTATGGTTATTCTATTTTCTTAGGGGGAAATCTTGTCTCTTGGAGTGCAAAGAAGCAGCCTACAGTCTCTCGTTCTAGTTGTGAATCAGAATATCGGGCAATGGCGAATACTGCGGCTGAAATTGTTTGGATTACTCATCTTCTTAGAGAACTTCATGCTTTGCCTCCTGATCGGCCTACTTTGCTTTGTGATAATAAAAGCGCCTTGTTCATGACTCAGAATCCAGTTTCCCACAAGCGAGCAAAACATATTGACTTGGATTATCATTTCATAAGGGAACTTGTTCATTCAGGAAAACTTTATACCAAATTTGTTCCGACCAATCTTCAGGTGGCAGATATCTTTACTAAAAGTATTCCGCGTGCGCAGTTTGAACAGTTTCGTGCTATGTTGCATCTTGGGCCGCCACCATTCCGATTGAAGGGGGTATTAGATAACAAATATATTATTGTATTATACTTTATGTTGCACAGCTGTATGTTTATATATATATATATTCATCTCTCCCTTTATTCAAGGGTTGAAGTCAAACATATACTTCTCATACCATCAACATCCCGGATCGATTTGCTTTTCTATACTCCCAATGGTGTTTGTCGTTTCACAAAATCTTTTCCCTAGGAGTCCACAGTCAACGTGAAGAAGATTGAGAAGGATTTTAGCCGAAATTGGATGATCTACAATCCCCTATGTTCTAAAGTATAACCAAGAAATTTCCTTAACGTTTTTTTTTATGGACTACACAAAGTCAAGATCTGTCTAAAACCCGATTGCGTACATTGAAGACACAACACGAAAGCCACATAATGGATGCCATTTTAGGAAGCAACGACATGTATACACTGTGTGTTGTGTTTTGCTTTTGTGTTGGTGCAACATGGTTGTTAAGGTGCCATCTGGAGGCTGCTTGATGTAGCTATGTTTTCACCATCAATTTGTAGCTATGTACGATTGTGTTCTTTTGGATACTCGTAGATGAACGAATTTACGACTTTTTGTCGAATGGGTCATTGAATTGTATAACTTTTTGCTATGTGCTTTGCTTGATTGCTTTTACACGTGTCTGCTTAATAAAACAAGTTATGCGTGATAACAGATAAACATACATACCATCAATTCACTTTCACTTTACCAAATTCACAATGCTCCTTTTCTTTCACCATCAATTATTTCTTATACACCCACTTTTCTTTTTCTCTATATACTCAAAACAAATCACAAACAAACAAATATGGTTTTCTTCTTCGCTTTGATTCGATTAAAGATCTTGTCACGAATGTCTTTTGTAAATTTACTATAAGAATGACATGTCATTCTTATAACTTACATAAAACTTAAACAAAAGGAACTACCAAGAATGATTAAAGTACATAGGACAATACAATACTCAGGTAGAGCACTTGAGTCTTCTAAATCATAATGGCGTTCCACATGCACTTTTTATATACAAAATGTGTCTTGAAAGTGTAAAAAAAAAAATATTTCTTTATATATATATATGTATATATATATATATATATATATATATATATATATATATATATATATATATATATATATATGTATATATATATATATTATATATATATATATATATATATATATATATTATATATATATATAATAGTGAGACTTTCTTGCGAGAACCATTTTATCTGCGAGAACTGAGAGAACCACTAAAAACATACATGCACGCCTTCAATAATTGTATTTTTGTACATATGTTCTAAAAACAACATATATGTTTTTAAAAAAACATAGTTGTTCTAAAGAATTTGATAAGAAATTGGAAATACAACATTTTTCTTTGAAGGTGTGCATGTATGTTCTTATAAGGCGTTGCAACGACAATATTGCGGCCTTGTGTAAGGTTTTTGTGAAAAAAGAGGATGAGTTCACGATTATATTGAAGAACATAGGTGGATACTTACGATTATTGATGATTTGCATGTATTTTTATTTTATTTTAAAAGGCGTGCATGTATGTTTTTTGTGGTTCTCTCAGTTCTCGCAGATAAAATGGTTCTCGTAAGAAAGTACCCCATTATATATATATATATATATATATATATATATATATATATATATATATATATATATATATATATATCCTCACACTTTTTTTGTTTCACTATAAATAGACTTTTACATACTGGAATTCTACCTACACTTTTAAGTGTAGGAGAGTAACATAAAAGTTTTAGTGACACTTATTTTATATTTTTGTTGACACTTCTTACTTTTGATGAAACTTTTTTTGACTTTTAATGATACCTTTTTAAAATGTCACTAAGTGACAATATTTTGCAGGGTCATGTTATAGAGATCCTTATTATGGGTCAACCGTACAAAATGCGAAGCACACAGTACAACACCGTGATGCACATAGTACAACCGCCCGATGCGTGCAATGATTGAAAAACATCCCTATAGGGGGTCCAAATAAACTGCCCCTATTTTGTAGTGTGAGGGGTGAAATATTCAGCTTAGCTAAGTCAAAGGCTCGTCTTTCCAAATGACTTGAATAAAAAAAACTTTATTTATTTATCGGTTTATGTGTTAGAAAAAAATCCGATATACGCGTAAAAACAAAATTTTAATAAAATAGAAGAAAATCACGTTTATATTATATTTTTTTTTAATAAAGTATAAGAAAATCAAAGTTTTTCATTCGCATGCCACGTGGACTAGACAAGTCACATAAATGATAAATTAAAAAAAAAATTGTATAAAATTAGGAAATGAAATGCAAGTGGAGTTGACCGAGAAACGTCCGGATATAAGTGCTTAAAAATCATATAACCAAAGTTTCCGTTGTCTTCATACAAAGGAAAAAAAAACGTAACAAATTTTTATAAATTTGGGGCACCTGAATATTATATTACTACCTCATTAACCGATCTATTCATTAGATCTTTCTTCTACATTGTAAATTTGTAATTAAGGACATCGGAGGTGTGTTTGTCCCAAATGGTGAGTTATTGTTAATATGGATTAGCATGCATGACTACCTATTTTCGTTACTGATTCAGAGATTATATATGCTACATTGTTTCGCGGTTAGCTGATTTTGATCACTAGAAGTGTTGCATTGTGTATGTTACGATATCGTTTTTTATCGTGATTTTTTTTATGTTATTTTCCCCAAGTATATTTGGCGCGTCTGATAGTAAATTGATGAACGATGCTGGAATTTTTGTTTTAAGTTATTTTAACTTGATAAATGTATGGCGCATGTTGTAGTTGTTCATTTGTGTTTAGTAGCAATGGGAGATGGTGTTTGTACAGACGTAATAGATGCTAGAATAACCTTCTAAAGGGGTAAATTGAGAGGGATCAATAGGCTTTTTTGCTCACCCTAACCGGTATTCCCATATCCTCCGCTTCTAGATCGACTCTTTCTTTGCCATCCCAAGATGTTTACCCAACGAGGTTTTAACCCCTTTAGGACGCCTTACTACTAGGCCACCTTGGATATGTATTTCAAACGGAGAGAGATCCTTATTCGGGCTACCCAGATTTTGATACTTGAAAATAATCCATGTCCTTCATTATCAGAGAGGTTAAATGTAATGGAATGGCAATATACTTTCACCTTTCTTCCGATATGGTATGCACTTTGACTATAATGGCATGTTGTCTGAAAGTTTAATGGCCACATTGAAACAAACAAAACGGGTAAAAAAAATGATGTTTTCCCTGTTCACCCGGGGAGGGCGAGTCTTTTAACTGCGATGTACCCCGACCTAACCCGTGTATCCTCGTGACCATTTCAAACCCTTTCTCTGGCCACCCCAAATGTGTACCTAATGAGGTTTGAAACAAATGAAAGTTGACCCATATAATACGTTTGAAAGTTTAAGGATCATATTGAAACGAAAAAAGTGACAATATTGGCACATGATTGATTTTGACCGATTTAACAAGTCAATAGTTAACACAGCGACCATTATAGCATATTATTTGAAACAATAATGAGCATGCTGAAAGAACAAAAGTAGATGGGCGATATTTGCCGGCTGGTGCACACTGTCCTAACTAGCTAGTGGGCGTTGTTCTGTTTCTTATTTGTGGAATTGATGTTTTGAAGTTGCTTACAAAGGTTGAGAGGTCTATTACTTAGGCAGTTTAACAGCCCTAATATTGGACTATCCTAGTAATATATCACATGCTCCGCGCTGTTGATTCTGTTTCATTTACAAGTATTCTGTCAGTTTACCTTTTGAGATTTATTAGATAAAAAATAAGAGCCGATGTATCGTGATTAGTCATGCAAATTCACTCAGGAACATTTTGGCATGTTGATATTGTTGATTCTTCATGTATTTCACTTGCATGCTTAGTTTGTTCAAGCAACTGCATCACTCTATTAATGATTGATGAAGCCACCATTTGTCATGCAGTCTACTTCAGCCAGTATCATAGTCGGATCTCAAGTCTGGGTAGAGGATCCTGGGGTAGCTTGGATAGATGCAGAAGTTTTGGAAATTAATGACAAGGAAGTCAAAGTAAAATGCTCATCAGAAAAAGAAGTAAGTTTTTCATTTGTAGAGTCTACATTTATCAAAGCTTTAGAACATCATATCTACTGAAGATTATCATATGTTTTTTATGCCTTCATATTGTATAGGTTGTTACTAAAGTGTCCCGGGTGTATCCAAAAGATCCCGAGTTCCGTGAAGGTGGAGTGGATGATATGACAAAGTTGGCTTATTTGCATGAGCCTGGGGTTCTACACAATTTAAAAAGTCGATTTGACATGAATGAAATTTATGTGAGTACATACCGTGCATCAATTAGCTTATGATAAATCATTCATATCATAACTTAAATCAAGTCTCACCTACTTGTTTTTAGACTTACACAGGAAATATTTTGATTGCGGTGAACCCTTTTAAACGAATACCAAATATATATGACAAAAGTGTGATGGAAAAATACAAAGGGGTAGCTCTTGGGGAACTGAGTCCACATCCTTATGCTATTGCGGATATGGCATACAGGCAATCTTTAATTTTTCTTGCTGCATATTTTGATTATTGATAGAGGTGGCAAAATTGGTGGGTTGGGTAGCGGGTCATAACGGGCTAAGCCGGGTGCAAAACACTTTTCGAGTTCACATCCAATTCATTATGAAACTTTTATGTGTTAACTACATTACATTTTTTTTTCACAAAATATTGAATCTTTAAAAGAAGCGATTTTATTAGGTTGTATGCGTTAAACATTCACTGGGCAACTTTTGACTTGACCCATTTCCCTGTTACCTTTTCTGCTTTTTTTTTGTATTTATCCATTTGACCCGTTAGAAATAAAAAAACCACCCGAGCCGACCCCTTCATAAGTATATTGGCTGACATTGCCACTTCATAACTTTTGACTTATATGCATGAGAATTTAGGACTTATCTGAATGCAGGCAGATGATTCATGAAGGGATGAGTCAGTCCATTCTGGTCAGTGGAGAAAGTGGAGCTGGTAAGACCGAAAGCACTAAAAACCTTATGCAATACCTTGCTTATATGGGAGGTCGTCCTGGAAGTGACGAGCGGAGTGTAGAGCAGCAAGTCCTAGAAGTAAGTGATATTGATTTGAATCTTGCAGAAATGCTATGCATGCTGTCACCAATCAATTGTCGGACCATAATTACTATTATTTCTTCTGATTATAGATTTATTGGTTTCTGTAACCTTGACAGTTTTTTGTGAGTTTCTTACCATAATAGAATTGAAACAACTTATGTTAGCTTTAATGAGATAACCCTTGTTTATTCGTGGACATTGATCTCACGTCAATAGGATTTTCGTCTGATTTTCATACGTCACACATTTCTTTCTTTTGGCAGTCTAATCCGGTTTTAGAAGCATTTGGTAACGCGAAAGACTGTTAGGAACAACAATTCAAGGTTCACAAAAGCTTTTATGAAGGGATAATTCATTCAAGCTAGACTAAAGTTTCAGATATTCAGTGTTTTCTATGTTTAACCAAATTTATTTAACTGAATTTAATATTTTTGCAGTCGTTTTGGTAAGTTTGTCGAGATCCAATTCAACGAACAGGGAAGGATATCTGGAGCTGCTATAAGAACTTATTTGCTGGAAAGATCACGTGTTTGTCAAGTTTCTGACCCTGAGAGAAGTTACCATTGTTTTTACATGCTGTGTGCAGCACCACCTGAGGTAATGAGTTTGGTAATCTATACATATTTTTCTCAATTGCGTTTTGATTTCTAGTGATACGGAAACTATTTTATAAATGCATGGTGCTTTCTTTAGTTAAGATCTTTTGTTACTTTTTAACGACCTTCATCGGTGCATTTTTCAGGTGTCTGAAAAGTATAAATTAGGGGATCCAAGGACGTTTCGTTACCTTAATCAATCAAACTGTTACCAACTTACAGGATTGGATGAGGGCAAAGAGTACCTTGCAACAAAACAAGCCATGGAGGTTGTCGGGATCAGTTCCGATGAGCAGGTATCTATCCATGTGAAATTACTTATAATGTACCGACAAAATGTAGCCTAAAATGATTTCTTTCCAACAGGAAGCTATATTCCGTGTTGTGGCTGCAGTTCTTCACTTAGGGAATATTGATTTCAGTAGGGGGAGTGAACCTGATTCCTCTCAACCTAAAGATGATAAATCTCGATTTCATCTGAAAACCGCAGCTGAGCTTTTCATGTAGTTAGTCTTCTTTTATTATTATTATTTTTTTATCTTTATTTATTTTTCATGAAAGTAAGTTGTAAAGTAGGTGTGTTTTGTTTAGGTGTGATGAGACAGCTCTTCAAGAATCATTCTGCAAGCGTGTGATGGTGACTCGTGGCGAAAGCATTAAAAAGTCTCTTGATCCAAAGTCGGCAGCTATCAGTCGAGATGCTTTGGCCAAAATTGTTTATTCAAGATTATTTGATTGGTAGGTTGGTCTAAATGGAAGATTGTTAGCATATGCTAGAGGTGGCAATTTATACAGATTTACTCATTGGTCAACTTTGGTTGTGTTTTTATCTCAAACGGGTCAAACAAAGATTAGCTAAGAGGGAAACAAGTCAAACGCGTTGAAAATCTCCTGACGTTTATATTAATGCATTAGTTGTTTTATATGAAAAATGGATTACAAAGCGTCTTCCGGTCTACCCAACCCAACCCAACTGGTTATGCCCCGTACTAAAATGGCCCGTTTTGACCCGTTACTTGACCTCTGCATCTTGCCACATCTACCATATGTTTTTATTTATCTTTTGGTTTTATAGCTCAAGGTCTTTATTGCATCACCCAGGATTGTGAGCAAGATTAATAATACTATTGGTCAAGATGCAAACTCGAAATTCTTGATTGGGGTTCTGGATATTTATGGATTCGAGAGCTTCAAGACGAACAGGTGCTTAACTGGTATGCTTTTGGTTCATCATTTAAGATATAGGTTATTTCTTGGAAACAACTTCACAAAAACCCGTACTTTATCAGTTTTGTTGATGGAACAACTCTTTGTTTAATTTGCGATGCTATCTTAATTGTTCATGAACATAAGAAACTTATCGTCTGATATCAGTTTAACATATAAATTAATCATGCCTATGCAGTTTTGAGCAATTTTGCATTAATCTGACTAATGAGAAACTCCAGCAACATTTTAATCAGGTTTGTAACTTAAGCATTGGTTTGGATCTTTGGAGCATGCATAAGCGTAATCTGGTTGCTCGTAAAATGATTTTCTTTTTGGCAGCATGTTTTCAAGATGGAGCAAGAAGAATATACCAAGGAGGAAATCGATTGGAGTTACATAGAGTTCGTGGACAATCAAGACATTCTAGATCTCATTGAAAAGGTCCGTACATGTTCATGGACCAATTCCCATCACTGTAACTACCAAATATTAGACGTGGCAATATCGACCAGTCTACTGTTGATTCGGATTATAACTTATCTTTAACTGGTAAATTTACCTTATAAGGAAATGGCCAAATGGTTTAAACGTGTTGAAATCATCCACACATGTTTTTCACGCATAAAATCTTTCACTTTATTACAAAATGTAGATTGTTCTTTGAAATAATACAACGTTGTAGCTTTCATTTAAGAAAAGACAGTAAAATTTTCGAGAAAACATGTTTCGGGTTATTCTGGTCCTACAATCAGTCAATCACCCGTACGTGTGGCCTAAAATCATTTTGTCACATTACCCAATCCGCAACATCTAGCAGTTTGAATTATCTTTCTCATTTTATTAAATCTGATTCTTGATTGTTTCAGAAACCCGGGGGAATCCTTGCACTTTTGGATGAAGCATGGTATGTATGCATTTAATAGCAAACTATTTATGACTGTTAGTATTTATTAATCTTCATGAAAGATTGCTAGTTCAAGTAAAGTCACTGAACAGTGGTTTAGTCTCGTCTAATTTTGACGTAGTTTTCAAAAATCCAAAACTGATCATGTTGATTCCATGCAGCATGTTTCCAAGATCTACTAATGCTACCTTTGCGGAAAAGCTTTACCAGACGTTCAAAGATCACAAACATTTTAAGAAGCCAAAGCTATCAACGACAGACTTCACCATCTGCCACTATGCTGGTGATGTATGAATTTATATTCCCTTTTATCGCAGAGTAGTCACTGAAATGGATAAATCCAAACACCCCTCCATTTATACTGAAGTCATCTTGTTTCAGGTCACGTACCAAAGTGATTACTTCTTGGATAAGAACAAGGACTATGTTGTTGCGGAGCATCAGGCTCTCATGAATGCTTCAAAGTGTTTCTTTGTATCGAGCTTATTCCCACCTTCTTCTCAAGATTCATCTAAAGCTTCAAAGTTCATATCGATCGGTACCCAATTCAAGGTTATTTTTGTTTCATATCTCAAATCCACCATTTTTGACCCGTCAACTTATATATGCTACTAAATTATGATTCTCTTGTTTTCACAGCAACAATTACAAGCCTTGCTTGAGACACTTAGTCACACAGAGCCACATTATGTCCGCTGTGTCAAACCGAATAATCTTCTAAAGCCTGCTATATTTGAGAACCAGAATATTCTGCAGCAACTTCGATGTGGGGTAAGTTTAGCACACATATAGGCAGAAGTGGCAATTTCAAACCACAGTGTAATTTTAATGCATACAACTTCATGAATAGCTTTATAACATTTCTTTAATCATTTAAACACATTACGTACTTTTGAAATTATTATAGTGGACAAAAAATGCTTATGGCCAAACTGGAGCACTCTGTACCATTATATTGCTCATTTTTCCCCGAACTCATTTTGACTCGTCATGCATACAATGCTGTTATTTCAGGGAGTCATGGAGGCAATCAGGATCAGCTGTGCAGGCTTTCCTACTCGTAAACCGTTCCATGAATTTGTAGAGCGCTTCAAAATCCTTTCACCTAATGTTATAAAACTTAGGTAGACGCATCAACTATAACTTATAGCCCACTTCAAAGTCCATATAACATGCTTTGATATTTTTATCTTGCATTTAACTGTAGCAATGAGGTGGAGGCTTCAAAGATTCTATTAGAGAAAGC